>JAWZYV010011966.1:0-199542 GCA_038373885.1 Cheiracanthium punctorium | reverse complement strand
CTGAATCATGGTGTAACTTCGAACCATACTTCAAGTTGAACCAATAATTCTTGTTTTTGTAAAAGTGATCGCACCATCTTTTGGTAACTCGGTTTACTTTTCACCAATGCATGGTTCAACGTTGAACTGATAGTTTTAACAGTGTATACTCGAACTTTATTCCTTCTAGAACTTAGTCGAACAATCAGCTGTACAAAATTCACGGGCACTAACGGCCAGTAACTGCAGTCCGCTGAGTACAGAATCTTTCACAGATGCTGTAATTCACACACAAAATAAAACAGTTCCACAAGCTAAAATTCAGTGGAAATACTTGAGGAAAATCATAAACACAGCATTCGCAAACGAGTTTCTCGAATCAAGCAAAATATTGCTTATAACAGCAAAATTCTCAGGCTAATGCAGTGGGCAGAACGCCCTGTTTGACGTCGGTATCGCTCGCAGTCTACCGCAAGACTGACTCGACAGGGGCGTCCATATTTATAGGTGTCGCATAAGCCAGGAGAAATTTCTTGAAGATTCCCTTTAAAGCGCGAATTTTGATTACGTCATAGGAATACAGTTGAATCATTACGCTATTGCGCAATTAAAGCAGGGACACAAACATTACAGGCCCGATTGGTAAAATTGCACCATATACCCGAAATATCGCCAGGCTTGGCAACCTTTTGGCGAAATATTGCCAAAATTTTCGACAAAAATAAGTCCCCAAAAGTGACGTCAGATTAGCTCTAGCATCACTATTTCTCGAGATTTCTAGAACCCAAAACTCCATATGTCCCGTTCCAATTAACCTGTTTTGGTGCAACAAAAAGCAAAATTTAATTATTTGACGCACAGAATACGAGTTACTTACTAGTTTAGTCCCTGGAAAAGCGGGTTACCCCAAAAATTTATAACACTATCAACTGTACACTTACCAAAATCTTTGCAAATCATGTGACCGTGCCGTGACCTTTTATAGACATGTCCAATTTGTGCTCAATGGAATACACCGTTTAGAAGCTAGCGCACTTTCAAGAACTTTCGTACATTGGCAATAATGTAAAAGAAATCTTTTTCGCAGTCCTGTAAAAAAACTATAAATCCTATACTCAAAAATCAATATCGGTCTTGTGATGGTGACCTGCAATGTACATACCAAGTTTGTGCTCAATCGAATGCACCGTTTAGGAGCTATCGTGTTCACTCTCATTACACGCAAACACACACACACATACATCTCGTAAAAATAGCATGAATGAACTCATAAGACCCCAAAACGTGTCAATACACCAAAATCTCGAAGTCGAAATTTTTCATGATTACAATACTTTCCTTACATGGTACATGTTTGGAAAGTAAAAATGAATGTCCGTAAATCTGAAGAGCAACTGTCGCAAAAATTTAATCATATACGCTCAAGAACTCCATAATGTGCATCTCGGTCTCAATTTTAAATTGTAATTGCTTTTTAATCTGTTATAATAAAATCCGGAGGTAAACAAACTCGTGTATGTATGTATCTATATGGGCCTGCCTATCCTCCTCCAAAACGGCGGGGAGATGAGTTTCGACCAACACCAAGGTGTCCACGGATTCGGAAAATTCTGAGGAAGGTCTTCCGCAAACCCGAATTTCGAACTATTTTAGGAGATATCGATTAAAAAAATTAAATTAAATTAAATTTAAGAAAAAGGGTGTCAAAAGGTTAATTTTTGCTCTCCGTAATTGTAACCCCTGTAGTGAAAAAGTTTGAAATAAGCATCGTGGTTGTGTGGTAATTTTGCCGAATAAAATGTTTTAAATTGTTAAAGTAAAAATAAAAGAATAATAATAATGATTTTTATTTCGCTGGTTTATATTTGTATGGTTAATTATAATATCGAGTGCATAGGAAATCGGAGCAGGAATGAAATGTTTTATAAGCAAAATAAGAAGGATTGAAGATTTCCGAGACTAAAATATTTAAATTTTTTTAGTTTGTCGAAAAATAAAATGACTGACATGCCGATTTTGAGAAAGTGAGTTCTAGCGGTTAGCACAGTTTTAGACTTGACGCAATTTACTGAGAGCTCAAGGAAATGCTAGCATTTTTTAAAACATGTGTATAGGTTTTATTAGAATGCAGCATTAAATTTTATTTATCCGTGCAGAAATAATGCAGTTATTAAGGGATTTCAAGTGATCTATCTTCAGAATTTTCGCCAAATTAAGTGACTTGATTGTGTCCGGGTTAAGGAAATCGATACGCCAACCCAGTGAAAATTAACCGAGTCGAATAGGATTTTTACTAAGAACGTCGTTTACCGTGAGGTTTTACTTTAATGTCAGTCTCATTTCGGGTTCAAATTTGTAAATGCTTTTATTTCACATTTTACTTATTAGGCTTAGATTTGAAACTGGATATTACTTGAGACTGATATATACGGTAACGCTGGTTGCATGTCTCCGCTAATTAGTAATTAAAAACCGTTCTTACGTTGCTATTCTTGGCAAGTTTTGCCCGCATTCTGCTTTAAAACAAAATCGTGTTCATTTGAAAAACATGAAATGGCATAGAAATTTCATCAGGTTTGTGCTAAATATATTATAATAAAAGTGAATGTTTGTCTGCGATCTCCAGACAAATCTATAGCACGCAGAGCTTTGGAAATTTGAACATAAAAGCCCATGACTTCGGTAATGTGCACCTGAGGCTTAGAATTTTGAAATTTCAATTACTTTTTACTTCGTAGTATGGGGTATAAGGAAGTAATGTGATCGCGCGAAAAATTTCGGGAGCCAGATTTCCTCGAAAAAACCCGGGGACTTTACTTGCAAGAATTTTTGCGATGCATCTCATCGTACGCTAGCATGTACGTTCATATAAATGCATGGTATAACCCATGTTATCCGACCGCGAGTATATTTTGACCAGTTTTTCCATGCCGTCTGCTGCATGCACGTACGTACATAGCCATCAGATACAGCAGCAGACTATGCACGTAGACAGCATCAGATACAGCAGAGACTATGTAACTCGCATATCTCAAAAACTATTGGTCGTTGAATATTGAAATGTCATATATGAGATTGTTGCAACATCTAGTTGTGCATCTCGATTTAATGTTCCAATCTACTGTAGAGTTTATTTACAAGACAACCCAAAAGAATTTCAATACATTCATGTCTGCGGACATCTTAAATATATTACGTCTGCAATAAGTCATTGTTTGGTCCATGCCCAAAATCTCGCCATTTGCCATCGACCTTAGAGAGTTTTGCCGAAATATCGCCCAATTTGAAGAAAAAAATTATTTTGTATTTCGCATAACTCTAAAACTTTTACCAGTAGAATGTTCAAATTTTGTATTTAGAACTATCGTAACATCTAACTGTAGATCTCTTTTTTTAATTGCAATGGACTGGGTAATTTATTTACAGGATCACCTAAATGACTTTAAATGGATACATTCAATTCATTGAAAGAATGTGGTGAATGACTATTTTGGCTATCTTCAAAATCTCGCAAACTATCTCAAGCTTGTCGACTTTTGGCGAAATATCGTCAAATTAAATGTCAGAAACAAATTTTTCAAATTGAACCGAGCTGGGCGATATCGGAAATATTTGGCTAGAAATCGCTAAGCCTTAGTATTACAGCAGTATTTTATCGCTTTCAAAGAAAGTAAAGTTTAGTATAAGTGCGCCGAAAATATTATTGATTTAATAGACGTGCAAGGAAGTCTTGTGTTGTCCACATTAGATTTTAACTCCGGTTTTAGGTTTTTTTCTCACTTGTTCTATAAAATACATCTTTGGAATCGAAACTTATCTTATACTCGCCTACTAAAACTGTTTTACAATCTTCGCCAAGCATATCCCAGCTGTACTTCACCGTTTTAAATAATATTTAAAATGTGCACCATAATCCATGAGTGTGTCGTGTTTGTCTTTCTTGGGTTGATTACTACTTTGACGCCCGACTCTCGCCAAGGTGGCAATGATTAAACATATGCAGTTACCACGAAGATTTTTTGTATTTATGTGTCAACCGTAATTTAGAATTAAAATGGCGATTTTGAACTACATGCAAGGACAGCATTCCATTACTTATTTATTTAATTGAGGTTGCCAATTAAAGTAGTTTTAATAATTGAGTGTCTTTGATTTCCTTAACTGGTGCGTTTATCGCTAATTTGTTCACTTCAGTTTTCATCTAGTTCTTTTGGAAGCGTTGAAACTCGTGCATGTCAATGTATTTCTTGAGTGTGCCGTGTTTGTCTTTCTTGTTCCATAAAACACATGTTTCGAATTGAAATCTTATTAAAATCGCCTACTAACACTATTTTACAATCTTCGCCAGGCATATTTTAACTATACTTTCCTTGTTTCTAGCCAAATTCGGAAGAAATTGCCAAGCTTGGTTCGTTTTGAAGTTATTTTTTGGCAGCAAACTTGACGACCCATTATCAAAAATGGCAAATCTTGTGCGACTTTCAAGATGTTAATCCTCCCCCCCCCCATCTCCATATTATCAGGCAAACGCATTTCAAAAGATCTTCATAGTTCATGTCTACAAAACTTGTCTACAAATATGTCTACAAAGTCGCGTAGACAAAAACCTGGGAGTGATCGAAATAGCATCCTAATGCTAATCTCTACTTATTTTAAAAGATGTCTCTGTGTGTGTGTGTGGTCTGTCTGTCTGTCTGCCGTCGGCGTTACGGACAAACGGCTACACCTAGAAACACCAAATTTGGTATTCATGAAGTTGTGCACCTCGAAGCGCTTTTTACAATGTTTGTTTTTTATGTTTTATGCGATTTTTCGCATTTTTTCTCACCTAATTAGTAATAACGGTGGTAATTACGCTCGCAGCAAAACGACATTTACATCATCGGACAGAGAAGAAAATTTTCTTTTAAAAAGAGTTTTTTCTGAATATGCAGTATAATTTGCAGATTTTTAGGAATTTTTTATTTAAAAAGGGCATTTGACAAAGTTTTCGTAAAATAATTTTAAAACTGCCGCATCTTGAATTCTATCCGTCATAACTTTTTGATATTTTGGCAAATGATAAAACAGTCATTTCGCCCTCTTTTAAAATAAAAAAGAAAAAATTATAAAAATTAGGTAATTTTTGACGAATTTTAATGTAACCATGTTTAGAATTTAATAGCATCAACGTGGACTGTTTACGCCATTATATAAATCAATCACGATATTAGAATTAAGTATTTTTTCAACCTATCGATAAGCTTTTAAATGGGGCACCGGATTTCAAATTTTTCAATTTCTACCTTCAATTCTGTCCCCTTACTCACCCTCCAATTTGCTCAAAATGGTTTTATTTTACTTTTTTGCGTATCTTTATACAGCTGTGCTAAAGTGTTTCAAATGCATTTTATAATCAAATCGAGGCAGGGGTTTTGATCAAGAAAAAGCACGAACAAAAATTTCCTAAGTCTGTACTGACTCAAGCAAGTCTTTTACACAAGAAATGATATAAAAATTAGAGAAAATCCGTATTTTTTTTAATCTCTATTAATACAGAAATACAGCTTAAGAATATTAATTTAAGCTTAAGAATAAAATAATTCATGCACTTTAATTTAACATAACATTTTATGCAATAAAAAGTTTGATAGTGTATCACAGAAACTAAAACTAATACTTCAATTTTTCTTAAAGTAACATCGTCAAGAAAACTTCATAAAATTATCAATTAATTAAACCATTTCTCATTATTAGATTTAAATTATTACTAACTAGTGTTACTCTCAAAAGACCTAAAAATATACGTGTATATATTTTGCGTATGATTAGACATACATATGTGAGTACCTGAAGATAAAATAAGGACTTGTGTGAAGTGGCGTACCCAGGGGGGGGGGTGCAAAGGGACATATGCACCCCCCAAGATTTCTCAAAATTGAAATATTTCAGGTGGCGGGGGAATCCCGAACCCCGATTTTTTCCCCAAAAATTTTTTTCATCATGAAAGGGAAACATGATTCCAACTTAGTGAATTCTTGAAAAATTAATAGAAAGTCTCTGATGATTCTAAAAATGTGCCTTTGTGTTCATGAGGCCGAGGCCAATGGTCAGAATTAGCAGGAGGAGAGATAAGGGGAGGGTGCATCCCTACAGACTATCTATGTAATATTATATTATTTCTATGGAAGATGTCCCCCCCCCCCAATTCCGAGCAGTTAGTAATAATCTCTGATTTCCTATTCATAAACGGAGAGAAGTCAGGAAATCTCGTTCAATCCATTTTCTTTTGCTCGAATTGCTAAGTTCACAATTTCATAACTTTAAATTCGTTTCAATCTTTTTCTTCTTGTTATTTTTTTTTTTATTCCGAGAATGAGTTAAAGGAATCAGTAGTCGCTTTTAAGTTTTCTTAAATCTGGTGAAAGAAAAATTCCAAACATCAATTTGAAACAAAAAAGCGTACATTAAATAACAATTTCAAGTAACAGTAATAAATTTTTGAATGCTGTAGTTTTACATCTTAAATAAAAATTCAGAAAACACAAAGAAATTTTGAGATAAATAAATATTTTAGTTTCACTGGAAATAACCTCATGCCTACAGATGAAAACAAACTACAAATGCTAAGATTTAATTATTATAGAATATCAGCAATTGAAAAAGAAATGACTGGTACAACAGGTTAGATTAACTGCTGTAGAAACTTTATAAGCATGCAACCTTGATATTTTCCCGAATATCCATAAACTTTTAAAAAGTTTAGTCAGTTTGCCTGTGACAACATGTATCACTGAAGGGTCGTTTTCAACCATGAAATATTTAAAAAACTACTTAAGAAACAATATATTTGAAATGCGTTTAAATGGTCTCTGTTATGCATATATAAAGAATATATTTGTAAGTGAGGAAGCCTTAAATATTTTGCAAAAACAGGTACAATAAATATAACCTTGTAGAAAATAGTAAGTATGAAATTTTTCATTTTATTATAACCCCTTTTTTTACTATTCTTTAAATTATGGCTGTTTTCTCAATCATTAAATCTTTTATTGAATTTTCACTGATGTTGGAGTCCGTCGGTTCTGGTAAATACGAATTTTCGTTCTTATGGTATCTTTACTACTTTTTCCTATGATCTCCAATTTTGTAACTTTTAATAACTTGATAAAAATTGTATTAATTCATGAACAGGTTTGAAAGGGAGAAACAAAAAAACGTGTACATGGGTGGTAATTTGGGCCGCCCATGTATTTATTTTGAGGTGCTCATCTTAAGTTTTCTAACACTTGAAAACTTGATTAATTTGAAAGATTTCAGTATGCTATAAAATTGTTTATTATACCGGTGGATGCGATGGGTGGATGGGAGTCAAACCCCTATACGAACCCCTATATGGGGCCCATAATAGCATATTCTTTAAAATTCACCAAGTGGTACATTACTTCCTTCATGGTAATGACGATATGCAGCCCCCAAAATCAATTCCTGGGTACGCCACTGTGTGTGAATAGTTGAATTCATTCAATCATGTTTTTTAATAGCCTCACCATGGCACAGTGGTTATGCCACTGACAATGGAGAATTGTGAAGGTCCCGGGTTCGGGTCCCATCACTAACGGTGTCGATCTAACGGTTTGGAGTTTTGGTAGGTTTTCTCCAGATGTAACGTGAATACGCGTTAGAACCCCTTAGAAAGTCCTCCTATGAAGGCACCCTCTACTTGGCAGATCGCCCTTAAGTAGTGTTGCCATAATCACACACAACAACATGTTTTTAATAATAGTATTATAATATATGTTATTAGTGCCCAGTACTTTATAACACTGACAATTTCAGTAACTTCCTATTTTCGTGTTTCGTCAAATATTTTATCACTCTCTAGCAAGACTATCTTAGCAGGAAACTTGAAATTAATTGATGGGGGAAAAAAAATTAAAAAAAAAATGGGGGGGTCTCTCCAGTTTTTACATTGATTGGTTAGCGAGTTAAAGGGGGTATAAAAGTTTCAAATTCACCTCAAAATGTTTGTAATCTTTACCAGTTTCCTAGATTGACCATACAGTAATGACCCGACACAGCATAAATTAGATGATTAATTTTTCAGAAAAAATATAATTATATTGCAGAACTTAATTTTTTTTTTTATCGAAGTCGTGGCCAGGTTGTGCTCCGACAGCGAAATTTGATTTTGTTTGACAAAATGAAAGCAATCACTCCTTTTTTTACTCTTTGAAACTTTCTAACTTTTCCACTTTTTGGGTCCTTCTGAACTATTTTTCCAGCTACTTGCCAATTAAAAATTTTCTTTTAAACATTTTAATAAGATTTTCACTTAACAAGTCTTAAAAAGCCGTTTCTCTAGAACAAACCCACTATTGGATTGGCGAGAAAGTAATGTTTTCTTACATGAAATTTAAAGAAATACATTTTTAAAGAGTTTTTAATTTCAAATTAAAAAAAATATAGATTCATATTTGTTACATTTTAAAGTAAGAATTTTACTAATAATTTTTTGTTTGTTTGTTTCTTTGTTTATAAAATATGGCTGGAGCACTATATAAAAAATGTCCTAAAATTGAATTGCATGTATTTATAAATACCGTATTTTACAACAAAAAAAGTTTGTCCCTTTTATCTTCGACATCACGCGTTATATTTCAAAAGAGCTTTTTGCAAGCATAAGGTTATGAATTTAAGAAAATATTCTCTAACCTAGCATCGATATTAAAGAACTCAAGTACATACCAAATTTTGTATTATTACCATCAGTAGTTTCGGCCAGACAAAATATTGATATACAGAAAAACGCAATTACTTTTTTGCCAACCCAATATAAAATTCTCTTTAAGAAACAAGTAAATCTGTTAATTGTATATGAACTTTTTTATTAACAGCTTGTAATAAGTCTAATTTTAATCAATTTGTTAATTTATTGGATATGATAAGTGAATAGCAAGAAATTCATCATGCATGAGTTCTAATTGCAGCATGACTGAATGTCATGCTGCAATTCAAGTTGCATGTTCAACTTTATGTTACAAACATGTTACAAAATCTTTGAATCGCTTTGCTTTTTAAGGCAATTTTTATTTTATTCAAATTTATTCTTTGCAACTTTGATGAATTTATACATTGCTTTCTTGCTATTCACTTTTCGACAATGTTCTAATTCAGAGCACTATAAATTCATCAAAGTTGCAAAGAATAAATTTGAATAAAATAAAAATTACCTTAAAAAGCAAAGCGTTTCAGAGATTTTGTAACATTTTTTCTTTTATATTTATATACGTTTAATTTGTGTATTTTCTGATTGCAGACAAATAGATCGCGGTTGTCGAGTGTCTTTTACCCTATAGAAAAACAGGGGGAAAAAAACCCTCCAGCCACCCACCATCGTACAAAGAGAAGGGACAACTTAATGACGTTTTCTCACCCTCGAAACACCCAAGGTTATACAAAAACGATCCCATTGACCTCTGTCATGTAGCGGTCACTTCCTCCGTTTATGTGGCCGAACATGAAAGTCCTTTTTATGTAAACAAGACTCCTTCCAGACCACTGGAATAGACCTGAAGAGACACATTAATATTTTACAGACAGCCCCCGTTTCAACCCCAATTTTTAGTGACTGGATTTGTAATCAGTCATTCTCTTTCTTCCGGGTTTTCGGCAAGACGATACCTAAACCGAGTGCCTTATTGCGCCGTTTGTCAAGTATTCGTGCGCCCTTTCTGGTCTTCCTCCCTTGTACTCTTTGACTAATTGGCCTATTTGGCGATCTATCGCCCGTCCTTCGTACTAATGCTGCTCTAGTACGTACACGTGTGGGAGTATTTACTCTCTAGGGGTGATAAGAAAGGAACGGCATTCCTTCAACCACCCCTTCTTGACCTTCCCCGTGAAAGGTACGAGGAGGCTAGAATTGTTCTGAGAAATGACTCCCCTTTTTCAAAGCAAAAATGTGACTGCGACGCGTGTTCTTACGGGTTAATATGCATATTCTTTTTTAAATATAAAATAGTTTAAACAATTGCTATTTTTTTTCGGCGTTATCTATTGCAGTGCAAGTTCAGTCAAAAAAGAAAGTGAGAAAGAAAAACAAAGAACGTAAGAAAATCCTCTAATTTAAATGACTGGATTGTGAAACTCGGAATGCTTTTTCCTTTCTTTCCCCGGAATGTGGCAATATTGAAATAGGCATCTTCTGCATCGATAGCATCGATGTGCCAGTAAAATATGCTTCTCGAGACAAATAAGGCGTTCAAAGCACTGCATTGTGCTGAGAAAAGAAAAATTAAAAGGAATTGAGAATGGTCGACCCTGCCCCTATCTCACTAAGATGAAAAGGCAGTGTTCTGGTAACTAAATTACGTGCATATAAATTAGACTTTAAAACACATATGGGCAACCTCCGGCCCGCGGGCGGAAGGGCCGGGCTTTTGATCCGGCCAGCGGAACATATCAGAACGCTTATAAACCATTGAAAATCTCATATAAATCACAATTATACGGCCCGCGACTTCGCTAACACCCTAAAATCTGGCCCGAAACTTACCAAAGATTGCCCATACCTGGTTAAAATTTTAAAAGGAGTTTATCTAATTTTCTAGGGCATTATTTTTCACATTATCAAAATACTATTAAACGCGTGCTCAGGATTTTCATAGGTGCTGGTCATTCTTTTTAAATTTTGAAACCCAGTCGAACTTGCTCGCTCTCATCGTTATAAAAACACAACGGTAATTTTTTTTATTCTTTGCCAGTGTTGTTTCTCAAAACAGATCTTCACATACCAACTGACTGCATTCAAAGACAGCAGGATGAGAAATAACGCTGGGCACTGAAGAGAATCTTCATCGTAGTATCTTTGCAAACGATGGGAGTGAACAGGTTAATCTTGATATCCCCTTCTCATCGTTTTACATAGACAACTCAGGGGCCGATCCAGAAATTTTTTGTAGGATCCCATTTTTGTGAATTTTCATGCCAGTTTTTAATAAGTCAGTTTTTTAATTAAAATAATTGATAAAACAGATTAAAATACAGAGTAAAATGCGAATGAAGGGCCGTTTCAATTGATTGTGTTGTGAAAGGACTGCAAAACGAACCCAGTTTTCGTCTGCACCGACCCCTACACTGCTTGAACTTTTTTGTTCCTTTCAAAGATGGTCATAGGGCTCTTACATTTTTCAACGCCCCGAGTTTAAAGTTACCCCCGAAGTTAAAACTAACCCCGAGTAGATGTCACTGCTGGCAACGGGGGAGGGGAGTCACGGAACGATGACTATTTTAAAAGAAGAATTATCTTCTGTAAAATGGCTACGAAGGATGGGTGGGGAGGGGTAAAGAAAAGGGCCTGATTAACGCACGGGCCAACTGGGCCACGGCCCAGGGCCGTTTCGTTTTTTTTTTTTAATGTTTTAATTAAAAAATTTACAAATATTTCATAATAGCCCAGTGGTTAAGGCGTTGGACTCGCAACCGGAAGACTCGTGACCGGAAGGTTGTGGGTTCGATACCGGCTTACCACTAAAGACCACCGTGTACATGCGGTGTACGTGCACGTTAAATCCGTGGTTCCGAAAGTCCTCTCGACGGTCGCTAGCAGTTTCCGAGGGGTGCCAATATTCAGAAGTCCCCCCACCTTCTGATGAGGTTTCAAATTGTGGCGGGAAATTCCGGGAAGGACGTATATGTAGCTCTAAGCGACACATTCAGTGACGCGAGCTGTCCTCTCCTGGCAAATAAATAAATATTTCATAAAATATTATTTCATGAAAATTCAGTTTAGTTTTTTGTCTTATAAACATAGTAAAACAACAATGAATGTGTTTTAGTCCTGATTTATATGTTTATGTAATATAATGTAAGGCATCAAAATTTAAAAAAAAATTGTAATAATTAAAAGGTAGGGATAGGGCCCGAATGCAGAGCCTTATTATAGCAAGGGCAAACACTGAGGCGAAGCCCGCAGTGTTTAACTCCCAAGCAAGCTTGGTTCTCATTTTATCGACCCACTCAAGGGATGAAAGGCTGGGTCAACCTGGCCCAGCCCGGGATTTGAATCCCGGGCATGTGGCACGGATCCGCAGTGTGAAAACCGTTACAACACTGGGCTTCCCCCATTCTCCTTAGGAGCAACCCTAGGCGTGCGTATATGGTGTGGAGGATGGGGGTAAGAGTTTATTGTTGTTTCTGATATTTTTATTGTATGGCCCTCAAAAGGGCCTTTTTTATTTAAAAAAAAAGAAAAGAAAAAAAAGGATTAAAAACATTCTACGCCGCTAAGGTTATCGTCTGAAGAATCGGAAGTGTCGGTGCCGCCAACTGTACAAACTACAGGTTCGACAATATTTTCCGTAAGGGCATCCAGTTCCCACATTTGGGTTTCTATTTTTTTTACATGATTGACACTGTTCCTCCAAGCATCGTTGCTGACTCTATTGATACCTTCAAGTATCAATTTTGTCACTTCGTCCCTTTTAAATGTTCGGTTTTCAGCAGCAACATAACCTTTCATCTGACTCCAAATCAACTCAATAGGATTGAGTTCACAGTGATAAGGAGGTAAGCGAAGGACAGTGTGGCCTTGGTCAGCTGCTACTTTGTCTATGCGATATGTTCCATAATTCTTACGGACATCATTTACTAATTGCAGAAGTTCTGCCTTCAACATATCGCAACTCCACGAAATGTTTTTGGTTGTCAACCAAGCTTGAATGTCGGCTTTCCGTGTAGATGTTGATGGAATACTTTCAACCAACACGCTGTGGTATGAAGCGTTATCCATCACAATCACGCTATTCGGCTTAATGTTGGGGAGTAATTTGTTGATGAACCAGTCTTCATAATACTCTCCATTCATCTCACCGTGGTAATCTCCTTTCTTTTTGGAAGCTAAGAAAACATCACAAGCACCAGCTATAAAACCATCTTCATTTCCAGCATGAACAAGGATATTTCGGGACCCTTTTCCGGATGGAGCTTTTAAACCCGGTGAGAGCCCGGCCAAAAACGCCTGCTTCGCTGACTTAACAGTGGAATCGACCCACACATTTGTTTTTGTATGGCCAAAATTCACCCAAGTTTCGTCGGTGTATACGATGGATCGATTTTCTGTGCGAAAACGTTTGATTTCTCGCAAATAGCGATGACGCCAACACTGAATGTCATCGCGTTCTATGAGCACAGACTCCCGTTTTCTTTTCGCATA
The DNA here is from genome assembly GCA_038373885.1 of Cheiracanthium punctorium. NCBI lineage: Eukaryota > Metazoa > Arthropoda > Arachnida > Araneae > Cheiracanthiidae > Cheiracanthium > Cheiracanthium punctorium. The sequence goes on along the minus strand of JAWZYV010011966.1, from coordinate 186,368 downwards.
AACGAAACCCAAATCCATCATTATGCGTCTTATTGTGCTCAAGCTGACATCTGGCAAATCATTATCCTCTTTAACTGCAACAAAAACTTTTTGTATGGTAGGAATTTCATTCCTAAAAAAAAATTCGTGCAGTTTTCTCCGTATGGCAGATAGTGTAAATTCGTCGTAATTTTTAACTCGGGTATGCATGCCAACTCTTTGAGGGCGTTTTTTTCCTGGAGTTGTAAATTTCCCTTTCTCTTTCAACTCAGCTTTCATCCTGTATACACTGGAAGGAGAAACACCAGTGTAAAGGCGCGTTTCCACTTGTGTCGTTAATGCCCCAAATGCCGTTAATTCGTCGTAACGCTAAAGTAGAATTCCGTTTCAACTAGCTTCAGTTATCTCCTTTAATAACCGTACGTTCCTCCAATGGCTATTAGCGATTTCGCGCATGCGTGTTTAAACTTTGATCTGTTTCCCGTTTTTCTTTTAAATATATCCCCATTTGTTATTTTTAAATACAGAAGACTTTCTTAAATTTGGAATTCCAATTTACGAAATTAGACCTTAAAATAACAATAAATCAGTATTCGAAAGAAAATGTTTTAGATTTTATTAAAAATGTTTAAAAGAATAGCATCTTTCTAATGAGCAATTTCTCAGTAAATGTATTTTATTTTTAATACATTTTTCTATTTTAAAAAAATTTGTCTTTTTTTTAAACTTTACCTGATTACAACGATTTTTTTTTAATAATACTGCAGGATTTTTTATAATCTGGAAATTTGTGTTATGCAGAATCGCTAAGTCCCGTCGACTTTGAATTTGAAAAATTCTACTGCATTTATTTAAGGGACTTTTTTAGTTAGCACATATTATACTAATTTTAGGAGGCTTAAAAAAAAAAAACCTGGGTGTCAGTATTTTAAAGCCTCTAATTTGTGGGAATCATTAAGTTAATTGAGCTGTTTTGATATATTTAAAAGGTAGCCACATTTTCGATAAATTTAAGTACTGCATGCTGTCTTTCACCAAATAAGTAATTAACAGAATATTGATATCTCCTTTTCGTGTGTTTTGTAAATTTAAGAAGTACATTATGTTATTAATTTAATTTCAGTTATCTCTAACATACACTAAAAGCATACAACTATTTCTGAAAAGGTTGTATTGTATTTTGTTATGATAAACCTACACGAGGAGTATTTCGTATTGCCTATCGAAAGGGGGAGTGCCTTGTGCGGGAGACTTTCTTAGTGCTTCTGAAGCGTATTTACGTTACATCGTGAGAAAAACCGTCCAAAACTCCGAATTTTTAGATAATCAGCCGTCCGGTAGATCAGAACCCTGGACTTTTATACTTCAGTTATCTACCATCTTCAGTATCTTATCAACTCTGCTCGGGTGGGCACAACATCTCGTTTTTGATGCCATCTCCGGCCTTTAAATGTCTAATACAAAAGATAGTGCACGAATAAATTTAGATTTATTAATCAAATTTCTATTTGAAAAGTATTGAACAAAATTTTTAATCTGGTATTTAAAGAAACACAAAATAAAAATGAGAAAACCTATGATTTGGAAAAAATATCGGTCTTAAAATTAAAATTCAATAATTACAATAAATTTTATTTATACATGAAAAGTAAAAGAATTATCATTAAAACCAGTTAGTATGTAAAATTACTATTTTTTTCCCCTTTGAATACTAAGTAATAACTATTATTAATTAATTATGTGAGCTTTCTGAAGAGAAAAAAAATTCATTGAAATATTAATTATATATATATATTGAATTTTTCAAATACAGTCAATAATATTACAAGAATAAAGACTTAATTTTAATTAGAAATAGATGTCAAAATGCTAGAGATCATCAGAATATCACATGAAATACTTAAAGAAAAAGTTAGGAAGAAGCTTTGCAAAAAATACTTAAATTAAATATTTTTAAATTCAAAGTCATAACTATTTTTTATTATTAATTATCGCAAAATAAATTAAAGAAAAAAATAAGTAAAGTATAGAATAACCCTTTATTGTTTTTTTAACTGAAATAAAACAAAACCGACAGTAAAGCAAAGCCCTAAAAAGAGCAGCAGCGGGAATCGAACTCAGGTCAACACGACAAGAGGCAAGTGCGGAAGGTCCTAGCCACGCTAGACACAACCCGCAGCATGTTATTAGTTAATTTGAGCTGATCTTGTCACAGATCTACGCGACACATCGAATAGTTACGAGCCAAAAACAAAAAGAAATATAAATATCATTAAAAGAGTGACTATAAAAAATAAGGGATAAAAACACTCTAAAGGAAGAATGACAGAATTATGATTAATTGTGCATGAAATCATGAAGAAAGATTGAGCGCCGGGCTTTTTTTTTTTTTTTTTTTTTTTTTTAGATTTTTTAGGTCAATTGACTGCATCAGTTTTGTCCAGAGCAGATTTACAATAATTTGGAATACTCTTATGAAAATTGATGATTAATTGAACCAAAAAGAAAAGAATTAAGAGCCTATTTATCCTTAAAAAATATCTAGTACATTCTCACTATCGCGACAGCCGTATTGGAATGTTTGGGGGACGGGATCAGCCAATTAAAAGCTGGGATTCTTTAAGAACTTAGCGCACTTAAAGACGGGAAATGAATACCTTTTAAAATGATAAAGACAGGCGATAACGGTCGAAAAACCGGCTTTACGGAGAGTTTTTAGCAGCGGTAAGGGATTTGGGGAAAATAACAACCTAGTCGAAACGCGCCTTAAGGTGATTCTCCGAGGGCAAAGACGAAGCTGCGAAGTCCCATGTAATCCTATGAGAAAATCTATTTGTGACATAACATCGATAGTTATTAACATACAGTCTCGATTTTTTTCCTACTATCTAGCTAGTAACACGATGTTTTGAATGTTCTTTCTAAAATTTTGATATTATTTTTGCTAATATTTTTAATATTCAAATAAAGTTTGAAAAAACACCAATTTTGTGTTTGAACAGCCATAAAATGGTTGCTAATTATGATACACGATTTTTAAAATGTAGCTGCCATTGCTCAGAATGTTTTCTGTTTTTTCAATGAAAGATATAATAGTTATAATAATAAATAAATTAGTAATTACGACAAAATTTGGAGTCTACATTTCTACAAAAACTATCTTTCCTAATGACTGCCACGTACTCCGCTATTTGGCGGGGGTCGGATGATGGATCGCTACCCTACGGCAAAAAGCTGTTGGGGGGGTTCTTTCTGCAAGTAATTGGGTGGGATCACGGCTACCTCAACTATTGTCCGAGATAGCCGTGGTGGGGTTCTGCAAGTAATTTGAAACGTAGTTCCTTTGCTGAATGACATTCCGGCAAGCAAATAGCCCGATCCTAAGCTTTGAAGTCAAATTCAATAGATTTCAGTAAAGATTTTAAAATAGATTTCATTATTCCAGTATATATGTATCTTAAGTATCTGTTTAATAAATGAAACCAACACAGATAAACCAAAAAATGTTTATAGCAATGACCTCTCTATCACATGACTGAATCAAATGCACTGGATCAAATGTAAATAATAAGAGGTGTTCTTTTCAATGCTCTACAGATTAATCTACTGCTTGATAGCAAAAAATCTTAAATGACTCTGAATCACTATCACATTATAATAATAAATTTTTAATGTAATTAACTACAAATATTTAAGTTGAAGAAAGGAAAGTTTAAAACTCACTTTGTCTATCAGACCGCGATGGAAAAAGACATTTCATGAACTTAGTTCAATCCGAAATGCTGTAACTAATAATTAAAGACAATCAGCACATCAGGCGACTATAGGTAGTTTATTAAATTCAATGACTTTTTAAACAAAAATCACTTCATGGTATTCAATGTATATTAGATTAATGCTAAATTTATGCAGTATTAAATATTGTCCAATAAAGGTAGGATTTGTTTCACTTCTATTTTGATTTATTTTTTAATTTAGATATTGTTTTCAAGTAAAAAGTAATATGAAGTAATTTACTAGTACCTTAAAAAAACATACATTTATTATATTCACATAAATTTGCATTAGCAGCGTTAAACTACAAATAATCAAAGTTGTTGATTAATGTTTCACTTATACGTCTTTTCATTTATACGTCGTTTCAAATCTAACCCTTGAAATACGTATAAATATGCTTTACTGTATTTGAAAATTAAAAGATGCCTTAATTACACTATACTACACTTGGCTTAGACGTCATCTCCATAAAAATATAGACCAAGTGTGTGTGTGTGTGTGTGTGCGTGTGTGTGTGCGTGCGTGTGTGTGTGTGTGTCAAAATAAATAAATAAATACAAATTCCCTTTAACTTTCAACTAATAGTGTTTGAGGAGGTAATTGAAAAGAAAAATGAATGAAATTAAAGAGAGAAATATTAAACTTTAAGACTTATTTCCTAAAATAATTGAATTTAATCATAATTATTTAAAAATATTTTTTCCTAATGCCGTGAGGCTGTTGAATGCCTCACGGCAATTTCCTTGCCGTGAGGCATTCAACTCTACCGCGGCCGAACGCGTTGGTCATTACAGTATGGATTACAGATTGTGCGCGCCAACATTATTCCCTGTAAGCAATTCAAAAATAAATATGTGGATGACTTCTCAAAAATTTAAAATTTATGTACAGCGGTAGAAAATATTAAACCATAAACACAGGTCTAAAAGGCTAATTACTTTTTAAAGTAAAGTTACTTAGCAGTTACTTTTTAAAGTAACTGCTAAGTAATTTTTTTTACTCTTTGGACAATAAAAAGAACCTAAATGTGTGTTTGATATTTTGAATTCTACATGTAATTTTATGTGACAATTACATGTAGAATTCAAAGTATCACACACACACACAACACACAAAATCAAGGTGCAAGTAATCTTGCATTGAATTTCCTGTTATTGTGTATCTTAGTCTGCTTATTGCTCTGAATTTTTCTTTAATACTTTGTATAACTTTTGTGAATATTGTGGCATTTAATAAACAGAAATCAAAATCTTACAATCTGTCAAATATTGACCGCAAACAACGAGTTCATATGTTTATAAAAAATTAAATGGAGCTAAAAAACTTACATCAGTGGATTTAAAAAAAAATTGAATTTTTACTCTCTAAAATTTTCTTATTTAAATTTAAAAATGTGCCTTTAAATCCCTTTTGTTTTGTATTTTCTCAATAATTATTGAGGATGGATGCGACACAAAAAATAGGCGTGTGACGTCCCGTAAAACAAATGCAAAGATTTGTTTCGTCTCGTCTCTTAATTATCCTTAAGAAATATATATACTAGTTATTTATAATTAAATTATATGATTTTTTATAAAACACACAAAGAGTACTACAAATTCTACGAACGTTTAATGAAACACACTATGTCGTGTTCTTTCTTCCTTTTTCTTTTCTTTCTTTTTTTTAAACAAAATATTAAACGACTCTCAGAAAAACAAGATTAAATTAGATTAGATATTTATTAATTTGTGCGTATTGATTTATATTTCACTCAGCGTACTTTGTACAATGATTTATAATGCAATTAGCTACAATATCACCTTTTTTATAGAAATATTTTGCAAACATTCGTTTGTTTATTTAATATCTTTTAGAGTGATTATTAACTGCTTTAGGAGATATAGTTAGTAATTTAGTACATCTGATTTAATTTTGTCTCTGAAACCCTTTCCTAGTTCCCTAGAAATTTAAACAAACATTTTAAACCTAGTACATATACTGGAGTGGCTTCAAAATCTGGAAACTAATTAATAGTCAGCTAATTATATAAGATAATATCCTGGCACAGTTATTCATTCATTAAAATTTTTTCGGAAATCAATTCAAAATTTGAGTAAATAATATAAAGAGCTGCCATTTTTATGCATTGCTGATAGCTACTGTATATATTTTTTAATAAAAAGTTTTTATGAAGAACAAAAACCATGAAAAAAAATAGCAATACCTCCTTTAAATTGTTATTGTTATGTCAGACTTTTTTGAGTGGTCAGAATTATTGTGGAATGGAGGGGGAAAATAAATAAAGAGAGGGGAAATAAATAAAATATAGTGTAAAATACAAATGAAGGGTTATTTTATTAAATTGATTTTTTGTGAAGGGGCCGTTTTAGTAGAATGTAATTCTAAGGGGCCACAAAACTGTCTGGATCGATCCCTGACTAGTGTCAAGAGAATATGGTATAGAATCTTTTTCCTTTTTTTTTTTATTTGCATGATATTGTATTATTAGCTAAAATAGGGTAGTATGCAAAATTTCAGCTCATTTGAAAATTGGTAAGTAGCCTAAAATTGATTTAATATTGTTCATTAAAGCAGCTTCAGGTGGTACCAAGATTCAGGACATGTTTATCGTCGGCTAAATTTTTGTATTGAGATTAATGGATGAAAGACTCTTAAAAGCATTTTTTTTTTACGTGTCCATAGATTAGTATAGGGAAATATACTTCAAACTGGCTATTGGCGATATTTACGTCAGAAGTAAATTCTGATTTTGTGACTACATTCATAATAATGAAAAAAAAAAAAAAAAAAAAAAAAATATTGCCCCCCCCCCCAAAAAAAAAAAAAATTGGGGTGGGGGGTGGTACGGCCCTGCTTTATTTTGTGTTCACATCAGTTTTTTAATTCTATTTCAAAACATGATGCAGGATTTTGCAAATAAAGTCCACTTTTCTGATTTATATTCCGAAAGCAAATTTGACTAAATTCATATTTGTTTTACAAAAATAAGTATTTCTAATCAAACAATAAATGCTACTCACTTAATTTATTATTCAATTTTGGGTTTTAAGGCATTTTCTTATTTTATGAAATGATTTTTTGATTGCTAAAATTTGTACGCAGTTTCAACAATCCATTATGAGTAAATATGAGGTCATTTATGAAACTAGTTATGTGTTAATTTTCTTGCTTACATTCCAGTCTAAGTGCAAGAATCTTTAAGTTTAATGCATAGAATTTTCATTTATTAAAGTAATCGTGTCTTTTTTATCCAATTTTATTTTGCCTCGCTATGTCACAGTGGTTATGCCACTAAAAATGGTAGATGACCGTTGACCGAAGTGTGAAGGTCCGGGGTTCGGGTCCCATCGCGCGGCTGTCGATCTAACGGTCTGGAATTTTGGTAGGATTATTTTGTTTCTTCTCCAGAACTCTAGATGTAACGTGAATACGCGTTATAAACCCCTAGAAAGTCTTCCTGCCAAGGCATTCACACCCTTGACAGATAGCTCTAGTGTAGCGTTGCCATAATCACACACCAAATTTTAATTTAAATTTTTGCTGTACCCAGCAGTAAATCGTATTCTTTGAAAAGCAAAAAATTGTAACCTGAAAGAAAATGCACTTGTGATAGGAATGGGTGAACAAATTCATTCCGGAAAGCTTGGTCACAGGTTACGGTATCTCAGCGCATTTAGAATTCAATTTTGATCTTGGATAATTAAATAATTTATCTCTTAATTTTGGCGTAAATATTTTTCCTCGCAATTTGGGAAAAAATCATTCTGGCGCTGGAATATTTTCAGCTACATCATTCTCCTTTTCTCATACTTCCTACAAGCAATCTTGCTTGACCACAATCAGCCATAACGTATTTTTTGTTTGTTTGTTTTTTTAATTGAATTGATGGATTCGGATTTGTGTTTTTCAACGTGCAAGTGGGTAGGCTGGTGAATGGAACAGAGACCCAAGAATGGAAAAAATCAATCGATAAAAAATTTTAGGAAGTCAATTTAAAATATGAACATAACGTGTTGTCATTTTCTATGCATTCTCATGCAATTGCCCACAGTTTAGGAAAATATCAGTTCTTCCATTTTCACTTCTCAGCCAGTGATTATTTATATTCTTCCTCTTTCCTCCGCTCATTCCCCGACAACCCTGCTTGACCACAATTAGCGATAACATTTCTTCCCGGAAAAGTGGAAACCCACACGCGTTTGCAGAGACCCCCCACTGTCAGCTATGACAGTTCGGACCCTCCTACTCACCATGCATATTTTTTGCCACCAGATGTCGCGATCGGAATGGTGGACTTCCGTTCCGTCAGAAGAATCGCCTTAAGAGGAAACAATATCTATGATATCGTTTTCAGATTTTTCGGGATGCTCCTTACGTAACTTGCAGAAAACATTCATGACAATAACCTTAGCGGAACTTCTAAGCGGTTTTCCAGCCTTATGCGGTTGGAACGTAATATAATCATCCGATACAGGGGCAGTAGCCATTATTACGGACGTACGAAAGCGGAGATAAGGAAGAAAAGAAGTAAAGAACGGAGAATGTAATGGATTTTCCCGTTCTGGCGTGGGGGAGGGTTGCTACGATCTTCGCTCCTTAAAAATTCCGCCAAAACTTGCTTTGACGCTATTGGATAGCAAAGCGTTGACACAATAAACACATTTTCATTTAAATAAAGGCGAAATATTAAATTATTGAGCACGCTTTCATTATATAAACATGTTTTTTCCCCTTTACCGACGAATTTAACATAAATAGTAGTACATATACGGACGAACTATATTGTAAGGTCGGAAGGACACAAGGCATAGCCTTCCCCGTACTGTCAGGTTAAGCTGAACTGGACTATATATGGATCTTAGTTTTCTAATGACTTCTGAAGATTAACTTTTTCATTCCGATTCTTTTGAACTCCGATATTCGTCTTCACTCAAAATCACTTTCTTTTTCTTCTCCTTCTTCCTCTTTTTTTTTTTTTTTTTTTTTTTTTTGTGTGTGTGTGTGTGTGTGTGTGTGTGTGAGAGAGAGAGAGGGAGAGAGAGAGAGAGAGAGACCACCATCGGGTTCCTCTGGAAGAAGTTATAGGGTCTCACTGCTGGCCTTTATCTAGAGCAGATCATATAAGGGCACTGCTTAAAAGAAGCCCCCTTTGCAAACCCATAAAATCTCATTCCAAGCTCGAGGAGAAAGTAATTTATTTCAAGCCAGCACTTCAAAAGGACTTACAGAGCTAGCACGTGTTTCTGTTTACACACTCACACTCCAATGACCCGAAGTCACAGTTGCCAACCTTTGACATCCAAAAATGGGGAGCTTTTGCTTTGGACACAATTTACGACATAAATGAAAAACTAAGCTGTCAATAGATGGGACTATTTACAGGACTAAGAAAGGGCAATTTTGGAATATGTAGAAATTTTCTTCTTATAGCAAATTTACATCAGAAAAATAACAAATTACATACTGAATTTAAAATACCGATGTTAAATCTTAACTGAAATGAAATTTTATATACCTTTATCCAAACACTTGCACATAATTTATAAATTATGAGAAATAGAAGCGCGTATGTTTGTATCCCTTTTGCGATCACCCGTCGAAAAATTATCGAAAAAATAAAAATGGCGCTATAGAAATAATTTTTTTTATAAAAATGGTGGATGTTGGGGGAACATTTTTTTCTTGGAATAGACACTCAATACTGTAATAATTACGATTATAGTTGAAATTAGGCGCGACAAGCCGCGACACCCCTTCAAAAAGCTTTTTGAAATGTGGATTTTCGAAAAAAAATTAGAAAAAAAAAGTTTACAATTTTTTAAAATAAAGTCATATTATTTTTTCAAGCTAATAGATACATATAATTAAAATACATATATTTTACTACAATTATACTTAGTATCAAATCAGTAAATTAATTTAAAGAGCCCGTAAAAAATGCAAGACGAAGTAATAGAAAACGCTGAAATCTCTTGCTGTAAATGAAGAAACTTGCTTTTAAACTGCATGTTGCATCTTTTGCATATGAATTATGGTCGAAAAACATGTATTACATTATGCATCAGTTACTAAGCTATCCAAAAACATATATATTACTGTTTTTAAACAAATTTTAAATTTTCGACTTTCGGCCAGGATTTTGATACGAATACTCCACTGTGCGACGCAGAGCTGAATAAACTAAAGAAAAAGCGCGGAATTGTGCGTTCGTCAGTAACAAAAGTTATGACGAAATTAGAAACGGAACTAGCGAAATCGGAAGTTGATGTTGCTGAGTTGGAGTTACTGATGGAGCATTTGAATGAAAAAACAGAAAAATTAAAGATCGTTGACTCGGAAATAGAAAATTTGTTAGCAATAACTGACTTAGAGGAAGATTTAAATAGCGTAGAGGAATACACGGAAAAAATAACGACGTGTAGATTTTTAGCCAAAAGAAAAATTAAAGAATTTAAAAATGACAAACAAAAGGTGGAACATACCTCGATTGATCGTGAGTCAGAAGTTAAATCAGCAACAATTAGTGTTAAATTACCTAAATTAATAATTCCGAAATTTTATGGGGATTTAAATGAGTGGCTTGCATTCTGGAATTCATTTTGTTCTTCGATTCACGAAAATCCATCTCTAAATGGAGTAGATAAATTTAATTATCTTAAGTCATTTTTGGGGGGTACAGCTTTAAATACGATAGACGGATTAGAGTTAACGGAAAAAAATTATGCGTCGGCAGTTGAACTTTTGAAGGGTCGTTTTGAAGACAATAGTATGTAAGTCAATGCATATATTGAACAACTGTTAAAAGTGACTCCTTTAAGGAGTTCAGCTGACGTTAAGCAATTTAGAAAATTATTCGATTATATTCAAAAAAATTTGCGTGCTTTACAGAGTCTCGGTGTTACGTCTGATAATTATAGCGCTATTTTAACACCGCTGTTATTAAAATCTCTCCCTTCTGATTTAGTGTTGGAATATAATAAAATTGCAACCGCAAATTTTAATTTGGAAAACTTATTGGATTTTCTTTCCAAACAGTTAACAGCTAGAGAAAAATCATTTACAAATACGTCTACGCATTCTCGTAACTCAGAAGGCAGTAAGCAAATTTTCGTTGACCGGCCGAGTCGTAAATTTAATCAGCCCACTTCAGCAGAATTAATTTCGACAGAAATAAATAAAAAACAAACTCCGAACTGCATTTTCTGCAATAAGTCTCATTTTTCGTCGGAATGTTTACATGCGAATTCAATGTCGATTCAAGAGAGGGTGAACAAATGTAAGCAGTTAGGTTACTGTTTCAGGTGCGTGAGGGGTTCACATAGAAAATCAGAATGTAGGTCACGCGTTTTTTGCAAATTGTGTAACAGTACTAATCACTTATCAGTAATGTGTTTTAAAGGTGATGAGAATTCGAAACCGGACTCTAAACAAACTTGTGATAAGCGTACGAGCTTAAATGAACCTGAGAATAATTTGTGGAATACAATTAATGAAAGGGTATATTTACAAACTGTCATTGTGAAAACACGTAGGGATAAGAGAGATTATTTCTTGAGAGCGATTATAGATACAGCATCATCGCGGACATTTTTAAGCAAATTTGCCGCTAATAAGTTGAATTTGCAATGTATTGGATCGGAATCCGTATTGCACGGTCTGTTCGGAGGTGAGGAAAAAAGATTGAATCATAAGAGATATTCTATTGATGTTCGAGATATTCATAATAAGTTTAATTGTACCTTAAATGTAATGGATCAACAAAAAATTTGTGCGGCTGTTCCGAAATTAGAAAATGACCAGATAATTGAGGAGTTGAAAAATAATAAAATTTATCTCAGTGACTTAAGCATAAAAGAAAACCTTTGTTTGTATGAAGAAGATCCTAAAGAAATACATCTTCTTATAGGTGCAGATTATGCGGGAAAGTTTTATACAGGGGAAATAAAAACTCTATCTAATGGGTTGATTGCTATGAATACACGTTTCGGATGGACTCTTTTAGGCGCTGCTGCAGGGGAGGAGTGGTCAGGTCATAGTGAAACTCTACTTTCTTTGCATGTCAATAGCGTCAAAATAAGCGATATATGGTCGCTTGATTCACTAGGAATCACAGATCCCGCGCTGTCTCAGACTAAAAAAGAAAATGAAGAATCTGCTTTACGATATTTTAATGAAACGATTACGAGAGATAGTGAGGGTCGTTATGAGGTCGCCCTTCCATGGGTAGAAAACCATCCGGAACTCCCTGATAATTTATCCTTATCTAGAAAACGGTTAAAAAATTGTGTTAATACTTTAAAAAATAAAGATTACCTGAATCAATATGAAAATGTGTTTAACGAATGGATAATAGAAGGGGTAATTGAAGTAGTTAGTGATAACAATGACAAAATTATAGAGGGGTGCCACTACCTGCCACATCGGGCTGTTATTAAAGAACATTCTACTACTCCTGTGCGGCCCGTATTTGACGCCTCCGCGAAAGAAAAGAATGTGGTTTCTTTAAATGATTGTATTCAAAAGGGTCCTAATTATCTTGAGCTAATTCCTAAGCTCTTAAATAACTTCCGTATAGGGCTTTATGGAGTCACAGCGGATATTAGGCGAGCATTCTTACAGATTTCTGTACGTCCGCAGGATCGTGATTACCTCAGATTTTTGTGGTGGGAGGGAGGCAACCCAGAGAATTTAAAAATATACAGACACAAGCGTGTCGTTTTTGGCGTAAGTGCCAGTCCCTTTCTTCTTGCAGCCACCATAAATTATCATTTAGAGGGAGTGGAAGAACATCATCGGGCCACTGCTGTAAAATTGAAAGAGTCAATGTATGTTGACAACTGCGTGGCCAGTGTTAATTCGCTGGAAGAGTTAGAAACTTTCATGAATCAATCAAAGGATATTATGCAGGCGGCAAAATTTGACTTACGGGATTGGCGTTACAACGAATTGCCAAATCGAGACTCGAACTCGGAACCTGACTTACATTGCAGTGATAACGAAGAAATAGTTTCGGTGTTAGGGATAAAATGGAACCTGCGTAAAGATACTTTAATGTTAGATGTGAAAGGAGAACCAGGATTGTCGCCAAATAAGAGACAAGTTCTTTCAATGCTGCATCAGATATTTGACCCCATCGGGTTTGCTAGCCCTGTTACGATCATCCCCAAACAGATTTTGCAAGAATGCTGGAAAAGAAAAATTAATTGGGATGAAATTCTACCCCCAGACTTAGCTAAAAAATTCATTCGATGGGCGGCTCAAATAAAATGTTTAGCTGAGATAGAAATTCCCCGTAAGATTCCAGCTTTAGATGAAAACATCACATTGCACGTTTTTTGCGATGCGAGCTCAATAGCTTATGCTACGTGCATTTTTTTAAGACGTGATAATGAGAATGAGGTTGAATGCCAACTTTTACAATCCAGAGCGAAAATTGCCCCAGTGAAATCTTTGACGATCCCCAGGTTAGAAGTCTTATCCTGCGCCATAGGCGCCAGGTTGGCTAAAACGGTAAAGGAGGATTTGAACATGGAGGACACAACAACCTTTTATTGGTGTGATTCCATGAATGCTCTATATTGGATCAAGAAGCAGGAAAATTGGGCGACTTTTATTTTGAACCGTGTTAATGAGATTAGAAGGATTAGTGATCCAGAAGATTGGCGTCATATACCTGGCAGGTTCAACTCTGCCGATTTACCGTCACGTGGCTGTCATCCAAAAGAACTAGAAAAATCAAAATGGTGGTTGGGTCCAAAGTGGTTATATCAACCACCCGAAGCATGGCCCACCTCGTCAGATGGTGATTTTGACACAAACATTGTAAATTCTGAAAGAAGAAAATCAGTGATGTCATCCAGTAACACGAATGTTGAATATACCGATTTATTTGAAAATATTTCAGACTTCTCTAAAATTGTAAAAACAGTTAGTTGGATTTACAGATTCTTCAAAAACGCTCGAGTTGACCCACCTCAGAGAACGAGCGGGCCCATCAGCTTGGAAGAAGTAAACCAAGCTGAAATAATTGTGTATAAATTAATTCAAAAACAGTCCTTTCCTAACAGTAATAGTAAAAACCTCCGCAAACTTCAGCCAATCACTGATGCTAAGGGCATCATCCGAGTGAAGTCCAGAATTTTACAGAGCGTGATGACGACGAAAATTTCAGATTTCCAATAGTGCTTCCTACTGATCATTCAATTGTGTTAAAACTAATTAAAAAGGAACATGAAAATATGGGTCATGCGGGTACCCAATTTGTGAGGAACAAATTACGAGAAAAATTCTGGCTCTTAAAAAGTAGAAGAACAATTAGAAAAATTGTACGTAGTTGCGTGCATTGCCGAAAATTCGACTCGCCGGTCGGAGAGGTCCAACAGTCGGCTTTACCAGAAGACCGGGTAAGAGATGCTAAAATTTTTGAAATCACAGGGGTAGACCTAACAGGACCTTTGTACATTAAAGGTAAACAGAAGGTGTGGATAACACTTTTTACATGTGCCATTTATAGAGCGGTTCACCTCGAACTTGTCTCCAGCCTGTCTACCGAGACATTCCTGCGAGCTTTCAGACGATTTGTATCACGTCGAGGTCGACCTGCAGTTGTATATTCTGACAATGGAACTAATTTTGTGGGAACAGACAACCTGTTCAAAATTATCGATTGGGACAAAATAGCGTCAGTAGCTGTGGAGCGAAAAATAGACTGGAAATTCATTCCACCTTCTTCACCTGGGTGAGGAGGTTGGTGGGAGAGGTTAATCGGTGTAATGAAAAGAATTTTAAGAAAAATACTTGGTAGATCTTCTCTAGATTACGAAACACTTCTTACTGTATTGTGTGATGTAGAATCGACGATAAACGGTAGACCGCTTACTTACTTGTCCGAAGACGTGAGTGACCTCATCGCACTGACACCGGCGATGTTCCTACACGAGTTACCCATGTCATGTGTGCCAGACATCGATCATGTAGATAATGCTTCGATCAAACGAGCATTGATTTACCAGAATAAGTTACACAATGATTTGCGCAAACATTTCAGAATTGAATACCTCGGCCAGCTAAAGCAGAATTCGAAATACATTAAAGATCCTACTTCTTTGAAAGTGGGGCACATGGTATTAGTGTCCACTAATAAAAAAGAGTGAACTGGCCCTTAGCCAGAGTTTCTGAAATTATTCCATCTGCGGACGGTTATGTCCGTCTAGTAAAAGTGAAAACTAGTGATGGTGAATTAATTCGTACTGTGCAACAGTTGATACCACTGGAAGCAGACTTTTGTTATCACAGTGATTTTGTCCGAAGGTTGAGGTCTTCCAATGCTTCATGACCTCAAGGTGGGAGTGTGGCGTAATTCGCGAACATTTCAATTTGTTTTGACTAACTTCACCTCCAGCTGCATTTTTTGGCGCCTAGAGCACCACTACTGTGATGACGCAAGGAGCTCACAGACAGTGAACATTCTGTTTTTTTTTTCTCTCTCCTTTTTTAGTTTAGCTTTGAGATTGCATGGAAAGTGGCAGGCTCCGTTGTATCGGAGACCTGAAGTTATTAATGATTCTAAACTGATTTCTTGTACATAATGTATATACAAATTTTGTAAGATAATGTAATCCAGTAATTAAATTTTAATAGTTAAAAGTTTGGTTATTGCTTCAAGCAGTCTTACAGATTATACAATACGTCTTTTCGTCGGATATCTAGGACCGGCCCCACCTTCGCAGGCACCCCTCAGAAAGGTAAGCAGTCTTACCTTATTTTATTTGTTTCCTAAATTTTTAGGTTTTTGGTAGGAAAAGTAAAACACATTTCTCCATCTGTGACGAGTGTTGCTTCACAGGTGGATTTTTGAATACCTCGCTGAGGTCCAGAGTAAGTGTTTACGCAATCTCTGAGTTCCGGATGAGCGCTGAAAAAGCCTTGCTAAATGCTCTGATTACAGAAAGGAAACTTATCCGAACGGGTTAAATTTACGTTAATAGATTAAATTTAACAACGTGACATATTTTTAGGTTCAAGAAAGGGATGACCCTTTGGAACCGCTACTGCTTTTCTATGGAAAAAAAAGAAAGTTGCTAGACTATTTGTACAGAGTTATACGAGAATACACATAGATAGAACTCCCATGCTTTTATTATTATTATGAAAGTAAGCTAGACATAAACGCATTTTAATCAATGCTTTATTCTAAGTTTATTCAGAATTTTAATTTGTGCAATTCCTAACCTTTTATATCTCAGTTGTGTGTCGTGTTGTGGGATTACGGCTAATTTGCTACACTTTGCGAAGTTTCGGAGGAAAGCACGGAAAAATCCGAACGATTACCCAGACAGCACATAAGCTTAAATCAAGCTTGACATTTCTTGAATTTGACGTATTAATACAAGCTTGACAGTTCAATTCATTTTAAGCTTGCAACAAGCTTGGAGAAGTCATTTGAACTGTCAAGCTTGAATACAAATTGATTACTGCTTGATTTGGAAAGCCACATCCACATAACAAATAATTTATCATCAGTCATAAATGTACTTGACCATAGAATTAAAAAAAAAGATTCTATATTTCCAAATATGGAAATTCCTCAAAATAAAATAGAATTATACTAAAATTGATTTCAAAATCAGTCGTTTGTCTCGATTTTGGCCAATATTGCCCAACATGAGTGTCGCGATATTGAAAGTTTTTAAACGTGCGCTGCTTTTAAGTTTATATTATGCTTATTTAACTATTAGAAGAGTCTATAAATCACACATAACATTATTTTAATTTTGATTCAACCCATGGAAAAATAAAAGAAACAGGGTATCGGCCACTGATCAATCTCGCCAGAAAACGGCGTGACAACCATGACAGTCACTTCAAACTTTAGTCATGCCAGCGCGAACCCAGCAGGGCTGAATGGTTAGGACGGTGACTTCCCAAACCTGAGGTCCCGAGTTCGATCCCAGCCGCGGACGCTTGATGGAAACAGATTAAAATAACTTGAAATTTCAGCATAGAGGGGGAAATGCGTGGAAAAATAAAATATGTGGGGCGAGTTCGCCGACGGGCGCCCCGTGTATTTAGGAAATTTTTTTAAGCTTGAAATTAAGCTTGCTATGTCAAGCTTAATGCAAGTTGGGCAAGTGTAAACTTGAACACTCGATTCAAGCTTGCATTAAGCTTACACGCTTGAAATTTTCAAGCTTAATTCAAGTTTATTGACTTGATAAATCAAGCTTGCTGCAAGTTTGCTGTGCTGTCTGGGTAGGTCGGTGGAAGCGACCTGGTTTTGAAACAGGCACCTTCCGTCTTCCAGTTCAGAGCGCTATGCGCTCGGTTACTGGTAGGGCTTCATATCTCAGTAAATTTCAGCATTGAGGGGGAAATGCGTGGAAAAATAAAATATGTGGGGCGAGTTCGCCGACGGGCGCCCCGTGTATTTAGGAAATTTTTTTAAGCTTGAAATTAAGCTTGCTATGTCAAGCTTAATGCAAGTTGGGCAAGTGTAAACTTGAACACTTGATTCAAGCTTGCATTAAGCTTACACGCTTGAAATTTTCAAGCTTAATTCAAGTTTATTGACTTGATAAATCAAGCTTGCTGCAAGTTTTCTGTGCTGTCTGGGTAGGTCGGTGGAAGCGACCTGGTTTTGAAACAGGCACCTTCCGTCTTCCAGTTCAGAGCGCTATGCGCTCGGTTACTGGTAGGGCTTCATATCTCAGTAAACTTCGTTTCACACAAACGGAACTTTTTTTGGCTTTACATACTTAAGTAAGCTATTGGAAAACTTATTACAAATAATATACTATAGGTATTAAAAGATCATATAAAAAGAAAATAGATTTTGCAACTCTTAGCAATATTTATCTGAATGTTCGAACTTTTTTTTTTACTTAAAAAAAATATTTTCATAATTTGAAGTCAATATTTATGTTCAACAGTAGTGAAATGTTGAACAGGAATAATTTGTTGACACATTTGGAATTATAGATTTAAAAAACACTTTATACAATCTGTACTGTAATTTAGACCAAGAAAAAAATTATGCGATTAAATTCACAGTTTTCAGTCGAGTAGAAGCGCATGAAAGGGGTAGTAAGTTCGAAGTTTCTAACATTCTCAAATATTCTTTAGAAAGACAATTTTTAATTATTACCACTGATAAAGGAACTCTTATCATACCTAGCCAGACATGATACTAATTCATTGCAAAATCCTACACTTCACACCTTTTTCCTAGAGGATGTACCACACACGACTATCACAATGAAACTGGCTAAAGTAATTTTGGGGATGCTGTCTCTCCACGTTTTCTCTAGAACAAGGCCATCCTCATGAAGTTTCCCGTTCTGTCTAGGTCACGGGGAACCCTTTATTAAAGAGGGGGGGGGGATAGTTGGTAATCCTTTGGTCTGCTCTCACTGAGATGTCTAAAAAAAAAACTAAAAAAAAAACCTGCGTGGTTTTTTAAAGGTCACTTGAAAAAATCCAACTGGATTTTTTCAAAATTTCACCTTTAAAGTATCAATTTTAAATATCAACTTCGAACTACTTAGCTAATATATTTCTTAATATCAGTACACCAGCAGTAGATGTGTTTTGACAGTTCAGCGGCAATCCATTTCGGTTGCAGCCGTTGCAGCCAGCAGCTCCAAGCCACCCCCAGCTCACTCCTCAGCCGCAACTCCCAGGCAGTTGATTGCGCAATCGTTAGAGGGGAGAATTTTTTCCACAAGTAATCGATAAGGGAACTTAGAGAAAATTTCGCGGTGTTAGGTGGATTTGAACTAGAAATGTGTAAAAGAATTTGCAAGCTAATGATCGCCGACTATTACCATTAGGCTGCAAACTCTTTAGGTAGAAACGGTTTAATCATGCAAACTTTTTAATGAATAGTAGAAATAATTGCGTTTAATGTTAGGATAAGGGACTTAAAAGATATTTAGGGCGATTGAGATAAGATAGTAACAGTCGTATTCACGAAACAGCTAGTAACCGCCTGATCACGAAACTAACGTTTAAACGTTACTTGCTGGTAACACACCGGTAACCTCAGAACGGTATTCACCAACTATTTAAAACCATTGGTTTCCTGACCAACGTTTGACCACCGATTAACTTGCACTTGTGCATTCTGCTTTGTAAGCTCGTCTATGATTGGCTTACGGCACTGGCTATCCAACCAGCTGATTGGCGACCCTTGACCCCTCTTCGCGAGCGCTCCAAAATAGTTGAAAATAAGCAGGAATGTAATGTGTTTTCATGTATTTTTATAATCAGAAATGCTTCTTTTATTTATTTTGGGGATTACTGCTGACTTTTTTGCAATTTATAACTGATATTTTATTTATATACACCTATGAATTTAAAATAGATATTGATATTAAAAGATAATAATTTTTTTAAAGGTATTCGAAGGTTTTCTATTTTTATTTTTTAATGTATCTGACAGTCAAAAACAGTACGATTATTTAACATTTTGTTAATATATACTTAAGAGCTTACTCTGAGGATATTTTATTTGTTTTATTGTAGGAGATGGTATGGCGGTTTTTTTTTTTTTTTTTTTTTTTTTTTTTTTTTTTTTTTTTTGAGTATCAATAATTAAAATTGCAAATGCATAAAAAAGCAAATATTTTTACAATGTTTTTAATACAATTGTAATGATTCTAATTTTGAAACCTACTGGTGACCATACTTTAATCACAAAAATATGGATCATAGAGCAGCTCTGCAATTTTTTGTAATTTTATACAGTAAAGAGTAAATATATACGTGGATATTAAAATGTGATTGTGTTGAGATGGTTCTTGCTGGGCCTTAAAAATAATTATTTATGAGGTAGTCATTACTCAATTTTTCAAGTTATGAACTAGGCTGTCTCTTGATTTTTCATATCAAGGACTAGGAATTTTTGGACACCCCCCCCCCCCCAAAAAAAAAGGATTGCAAATCTCTACTCGAAATTGCAAGTTTTTTTCCCACAATAAAGATACACTTTAATCACTCTGTAGTCAGACATTAAAATAACATTTTTTTTTTTTTTTTTTTTTTTTTGCACGTGATTAATTTATGAGTAATAACTTAGCACGAAGTGTGCAACTTATTTAAATAAAGCAGGAACGGGGAAAAAGACTATTCATTTTAAATATTATTAGTGAATAATGCCTCTCATGTATTTTTATTAATGGGATAATGCAAAAATCAAGAATTATATTAGTTATTTTATCGGATGTATGTTAATAAATATTTAATACTGTAAGTTTAAAACAGAATCTGTTAAAATTCACATTTTCTTCCCTCTTGAAACAGATAAAACAAATGTCAATGAATTTTTGTCTCAAAGCTACATGTTCTTGCTTTTGCAAAGTCGAAGGCAAATAAAAATTGGGAGGGGGGGGATATATAGCGCTGAAATTTTTTTACCTATAGTTGAACTGCAGAATCAATGCAAATAAAAAAACTACTAATTTCAGTGACTAAAATTTCGGGGGGAGGGTGGGAAATCAAACTCTCATGATCTCCCTCCCGGGGGGGGGGGAGGTTACGGCCTTGTGTTTTTGGTAATACGGAATACAGCTAATATGATACGACTAATTAAAGAAACCTGTTCCAGCCCAGCTAACCCCTGCTAATTCACATGGCATTGTCTATTAAATTTTGCAATGCTCTTGCAGGGGTAAAAATAAAAAATTAATAAAATATAAATAAAATTAAGATTAGTTCTTTTTTTCTGACAGGATTGGGATCATTATTGATTTTGATGTTATTGTAGTATAATGTCGAATTTATACACCTAATTAAAATGGTTAAGTACTACATCCCAAAGGGTCTTACTTTTTTAGAAATAAAAAGATCATATTTTCGGAAATTCAGTATTAATTTCAAATATAATATTTTCACTCTTTCAAAGTAAAAAGAAAAAAATGCTGCTTATGACTTTTGGGGAAATGCATTCCTGATTTTTATTAGTCAAGTAACATATATAAATAGATTTTGAGTGAAATAAAAGTAAACAAATTTGTTAAAACGCACTTACAGGAATAAGATTTTGAGTGTTTATTATTTCTTTAGTATTTAATGGAACTTTAGAACGGATGTCGTTGAAATTACTTAACCAAAAACTAGTTGTTTTTCCGTCGGAAAAAAAATATTGTATTAGATTTCATAAATTACATTTACATAATAAATGATATCATTTTCATGGTAAAATATATATATTAAGAAAATGGAACAGACCAAAACAATTTAGATATTTTTAGATGTTCTAAGAAATGTAAAAAAAAAAAAAAAGAGAGAGAGAGAGAGAGAGAGAGAGAGAGCAAGAAGAAAAATTTAGGCCGCAGCGAGGCCAGAACCCTGGCATTACTACCTCCCAATCGCTCGCTTTACCACAGCACCATAACTTCATTTACACGTTTTCCGTATATTAAAAGCATTTCCTTTTTCTCCTATTTACCGTTTACTTACTTTGATGGTAATGTATTGGAAAATCCATGACACACATGCCTTCTAAACCGTTTACTTTCTCCTCACACATAAATTTTGCAAATCTATCAATAAATTCTAAAATTTCCATATCTCCTGTCTTCAACAGCGCTGTAGTCCGCCATGTTTGTTAGCAGAATAGAGCCTCACAGCGCATGCGTCGAATGTAACCGGCCGGTAACCACCCGAATTCGGCTGGTTACATTCGTCTGTTAAAAACGAGGTGTAACCAGCCGATTTAGCCTTGTGAATACCATTTTTTTTTAACCATCCGATTCTATGGTAATCCGGCTGTTACCAGCTGGTAGAAAGTTTCGTGAATACGGGTGTAAAGGTGATAACCATTCTTTTAGCTTTAGATTTTTTCAGATAACTAGAAAGAGTTAAATTTTGGTGTCTACTATATTAAAAGATAAATGAGTTTTAGACTTTTTTTTTTTTTTTTAATAATCCTTAAGGTAAAATTCTGTTTGAAAATGAAACTTTGAAAAATATTTTAGCGAAAACGAAATCTACTGTATGGATTTGCCCCTAAAAGTTAACTTCACGGCACACCCGTTGACTTAACAGATATGCTGTAAAAATATATTCTTCTATTAGTGTAAAAACATTAAGTCTCATCCACCACCCGGTCCTATCATGCAAACCTTTTACAGAATAGTAGAAATAATTATGTTTAATGTTAGGATTAGGAGACTTTGCGAATTTTTTTGCGATAAAATGGTGTTGGCTATATCTTTAAACCTTTAAAGCAAGTATTAGTATTCATGGACTTTTAAAATCCTATAGTATTGAGGATAAAAATTAAAGTTAGGTTTTCTTTAGTTGAATGACATGTTTTATGCAAACTTTTTACAGAATAGTAAAAATAATTGTATTTAATGGTAGGATAAGGAGACTTTGCGAATTTTTTAGTGATACTATTGTATTGGCTATAAACCTTTTAAGCTATTGATAAATTTTAAAAATCCTACAGTATTGAAAATAAAATGTGGTTTTATACTAACAGATTAGAAATCGCGGTTATATGGTTATGCGTTTAGAACATTAGGATAAAATTCGTTACAAGCGCGTAAATACAATTGCAGTTTTAGATCTAACTATCAGGCTGTAAAAGACATACGAGTTAAGGTATCAGAAAATAAGATGGTCTTACTTACTTGAAAGCATACCTTGCTGAATCTTCTACTGCTTTTCTTGAATAACGGTAAAAACGCTAGCAGATCAGGAAAACAGAGTACAAATTTAAAATATTTTACTTCTGATTCCCAAATCAGCTGGCTGTTTCATACACTTCATTTGGCATCATCCAGATTAAAGTAAGTTTTTTACAAACGTATGATGAAAATAGGCATACTATTGTTAAACTAAATACATAATACCAATCAAATAACACATCTTGAAATTTTTAACACGCTTTTATTAGCTTCACCTGTATGTATGTTTGTATGTTTGTAACCGACTCCTTTAGACTCGATTTTGACCCACTTTAAACGGATAGATTTAATTCAAACTTTGTACATTTATCAAGAACCGGTGACAATACAATAATCTTATAAGATTATCCTGATCAGGATCGCCAGGATTAAATAATTTCCTCATTTCTTATCCTGATTGAAAGTAGAACACTTCCAAACATTACAATCTTAAGAAAACCCTTTCTGTGGCCGTGATCATATAGGGGTTAGTACGTTGCGTTGTGGCCGCAATAGCCCAGGTTCGAATCCTGGTCACGACAACATTTTTTTTTTATTTTTTTTTACAAAATATCGTCATCCATCACATTATGGAAGAGTTGAGTACAAGAACATGTTAAGGCCATTCTTTTTAACACGCTTTTATTTGTTGATTAGAGACCTATTTTTCCTTTTTAGTGAGGAAGGTAGCTTTTAACTGCAGGTTGATTTTGGTGATTAGAGACCTATTTTTCCTTTTTAGTGAGGAAGGTAGCATTTAACTGCAGGTTGATTTTGGTGCAGAGCAGGGGCGTAGCCGGAGGGGGGGGGGCTCAGGGGGCTTCTCCCCTCCCAAAAATGGGGTCCTTTACTTAGCTTACAATTGAACTTTAGCTTTAAATTTGATACCCAGCCCACCAATAAAATCCTGGCTTCGCCACTGGTGCACAGTGAAAATAAATTATCTCTTTGTACATTCCAACTTAGTGCTCCTTTGTGTCTGATGAGAGATATCGAAAATTAAAACTAAATTTTAAATACATACAGTTAAAAATAACTAAAAAACACGCTTTTATAGCAAATCAAACTAAAAAGTGCAAAATAAATATATAGTTTAAAAAACCAAAAAACACGCTTTAGTGATAAATTAAACTAACTAAAAGGCGAAAAATAATTCTTAATATAGAAATAAATTAATGAACCAAAACTAATATTATTGTGTAAAAAGCGTGGGGTGCTCCATATATCAGTTCTTGAGAATATTCGATCGGACGATTAGTACAAAAATGATACAAAAAATATAGCACAAAGCACCACACGCTTTTTTCACAATAATATTAGTTTTCGTTCATTAATTTACTTCTATATTAAGAATTATTTTTCGCCTTTTAGTTAGTTCAATTTATAACTAAAGCGTGTTTTTTGGTTTTTTTAAACTATATATTTTTTCTTATAACAAAGGATAAATTTTAGGGATTAAGAGGGCATTTTGAACTTTTACCTACATAACAATTGTATGATATTATAGTTAAAAAGTAATAATAAATTAAAAAGTAATAAAAGTTATTCAATAATAGGAATGTTTATATTTTAGGTACCAAAGTAGCAGTTACCCAGATATGTATGCGTTTTGCGGTATAAGACCTCTCTTTAAGTACAATAGAGCAATATGTTTCTCAAAATGAAATTTATATCTACTAAAAGTACGTTATCTTAACCTACTATAACCTTAATGTTTCAGAAAACATAGTGAAATCCAATCTTAACAAATATTGGATTCTATTGATAGACCACATTTTACATGAAAATAGAATATCTAAGCAAAATAAAAATTGGTTTTACATGAAAAAGTTAACAAGCGTTATGAAAACTTGTGTGTGCATGTGTGCGTGTGTGCATGTGTGCGTGTATGTATGTATGCATGCATGTGTGTATTCTAAAGCGATACATTTCTTAAAATAGATCACGCATACCAGTAAAATGTTAAAACAACAAATTCATTTTTGTAAAGTATGAAAGTTCCTAATTTTAGAAAAACAAGTTTCATAAAACGTTTAATTATATACATTTAACTTAGAAAAAAATATCATTTTGATGCAAATAGTGTTATCGTCTCTTGTTGCTATATATTTTTAGGTTTTATAAGGTATGTGCGCAACGATTATACCACAAACGTGCTTTTTCTAACTAATGAGTAACTTTTTTCTAAATCATGTATTAACAAAGTAACAAAAAAATTTTACAAGTTTTACTAAACACTGTATTAAAAGGAATAACTAACACGATATGTGTACTACACTATAATTTAATGTATATGAAACTTATAAAAATACGATTAAGCGAAACACATTTACAAAATATGTATCCACCAAAGTTATCATATTCAAATATTTACAAATCCATTAAAAAATTCCTAACATACGTATTAAATAAGATATACATGATTATACTAAAAAATATTTAAGCAGAAATGTACTTACTTGACTAAATGATACTTACTTGCTAAAATACATCCTCACTGCATTTTTGTAATGTGAATGTATAAACCTTTAAACTACTTAAAATTAGTACAAAATATCCAAAAATCCGTCTTCTAACCATCCCAGACACCGTACAAATGACTTATTTCACGTAAAAATGGTCTTATCTGACGAGAAAACCGGTTCTGTGTAACCTTGAAATCACCTCTAGATAAGAGATAACGTGTACGCTTCTGATTGGTTCTTGAATGTATGATGCAATATCTACATGGTTGGGCATGTTTTAAGGTAGAGGGCGCTTGGATAATCACATGATCTCTTTGAACCAATCGGAAAGTAGGCTTGTATCTATGTTTGATAAGCTATCGGGGAACTTTGAACGCATGTTCTAAAACATTTTACGCTGTGGTTACCTGCTGTTAAGTTGTGTTGCGTTGTAGTTTTTAAAAATGCCTTTGCCTAAATTGATCGAAAATAACTTTAACATTGAATACACTCCTGAGTTTTATACTCAAAGTAATGCTGATGTGTTACTGCAAGAATTATTAGAATTGCCTTTTGATGCAAAACATTTGAAAATTGGTAAAAAGGATACTACTTCGGCACGGAAAGTAATTGCTTTCGCAGATGATGGGATACATTACAGTTTCTCTGGAGCGACGGTCTCTGTTTTCTCTTGGTTACCCATTTTGCAAAAACTACGCGAAGATCTACAGAAAGCAACAAATTATGAATTTAATTTGGTACAAGTGAACTTATGTTCTGACGGACAATCTGAATTTGGAGACTGTAACTACGAAGATTTTTCTCTGGACTTATCATCATGTGTATGCATTCTAAGTTTTGGATCTAAACGATTTTTAGATTTTAAACCACCGAACTGTGAAACCGCTAGCATTAAGTTAGACCATGGTTCAATGTGTAAGATATATCCCCCAAACAACATACTTTTAACGCATGGTATGCCTTCTGAACCTCACGTGACAGAGTCACACATTAACCTAACATTTGCCAAAATGTGCGTTTGTGAGCCTTCCCCTAATAGGCCAAAGTTGGACGATTGGACGGATCATCTTTACCATGGCGTATATGCTTCTGTAAATGATACATGGCATTTAGAAAGACTTATCTACATTTCGCTGCACGATGAAAAATCTGACTTGAAGATTCATATTAGACAATTTATCCAAAACGCCCGATTAGACTATATACCAACCAGTTCTGGAGTGATAATGCACCCTTCTACATGGATAGAACTTTGCGAAAAACTTTTGGATTTTAATCTGTGTTATAAAAATAGCTCTTTTATTTGTAATAATCAACTATCTGTATTTAATGACGACGGAAAATGCATCTTACTACAAATTTACAAAACCGGAGATTCATTTACGTTAAATCCAATATTTCTAAAACTCTTAAGTGATCAAGTAAAAAAACTTTGTGAAATGAGAAGTGAAATATCAGAACGCAATCTGAAAACGCAATTTGAGACAACATTACCATATCTAATATTAAAATGAAAGCCGCAAATGTGCTACCGTAAACCGCATTGTGAATATGAAGTGGCTAAAGATCTATTAATGGATATAGTATGTTACGAAATTCTTCAAAGTGTAAAAAAAATATTTAAATACATAGGATGTATTGAAGACCATCCTTCGCAAAGACATGCTTGTTTAAATACTACGGATGCTGAAAAGTATCTTTATGTAGCTAACAAAGTATGGTTTACACTCGACATACCTTATATAGCAAGAGAAATATGCGAGCAAAAATGCACATGCATTTATGATGGAAACTTTTTTACAAATATTTTCTTAGAAGACTATAGAGAGTATCTTCAAAAAGTGCTATTTAATTCGTTTTTTCAACTAAAACCTCCTGATTATTTTAATGAAAATAACACCCAATGTGCTATTTCATGATGTATAACTGTTGTACGTGTAAAACATTAATACCATGTTTATGTAGAGTTGTAAGTTTTCTACTGCAATAAGTTTTTACTGACTTATCCATGCTTAGTTATAGATTACTCATGGAAAAGGTTATTATTTTCTTAATTGTGTAAATAGTTTGTGTAATTTAATATACATTGTTGTAAATAAATCAGTTTATATAGGAAAAAAAACTTTGTGTTTTCTTTATGTGGGCACTCATTACTTGCAAAATAAATACTTCTGAAATTTTACTAAAACAAAAAGTGATAAAGGTAAGAGACATGCTTTAAGATTCTAGTTTTATACTTTTTCAAACAAGTGTGATATATTTGACAGTGTATTTCATAATTAAAAGCGTTGCTTAAATGCGTAAATCTTCTTTAGAAAATAAAACGAAAGTAACTGTAATGGAATTTAAAAACAAATCTTTTAAATTCCCAGCAGGGCGTCACTCAAAATTTGATATCATTATTTTTAAGACCCATATTTAAAATTCATAGAGCTATAAAGTAAAATGCTGCATCACAAATTTTTAACCAGTTAAGGGTTTTTGCATGGGGTATATCTTACACATTGAACTATGGTCTAACTTAATGGTAGTGGTTTCACAGTTCGGTGGTTTAAAATCTAAAGTTCGTTTAGATCCAAAACTTAGAATGCATACACATGATGATAAGTCCATAGAAAAATCTTCGTAGTTACAATCTCCAATTTCAGATTGTCCGTCAGAACAGTAAGTTCACTTGCACCAAATTAAATTCATAATTTGTTGCTTTCTGTAGATCTTCGCGTAGTTTTTGCAAAATGGGTAACCAAGAGAAAACAGAGACCGTCGCTCCAGAGAAACTGTAATGTATCCCATCATCTGCGAAAGCAATTACTTTCCGTGCCGAAGTAGTATCCTTTTTACCAACTTTCAAAGGTTTTGCATCAAAAGGCAATTGTAATTATCCTTGCAGTAACACATCAGCATCACTTTGAGTATAAAACTCAGGAGTGTATTCAATGTTAAAGTTATTTTCGATCAATTCAGGCAAAGGCATTTTTAAAAACTACAACGCAACACAACTTAACAGCAGGTAACCACAGCGTAAAATGTTTTAGAACATGCGTTCAAAGTTCCCCGATAGCTTATCAAACATAGATAGAAGCCTACTTTCCGATTGGTTCAAAGAGATCATGTGATTATCCAAGCGCCCTCTACCTTAAAACATGCCCAACCATGTAGATATTGCATCATACATTCTACAACTAATCAGAAGCGTACACGTTATCTCTTATCTAGAGGTGATTTCAAGGTTACACAGAACCGGTTTTCTCGTCAGATAAGACCATTTTTACGTGAAATAAGTCATTTGCACGGTGTCTGGGATGGTTAGAAGACGGATTTTTGGATATTTTGTACTAATTTTAAGTAGTTTAAAGGCTTATACATTCAAATTACAAAAATGCAGTGAGGATGTATTTTAGCAATGTGTCAAGTAAGTACATTTCTGATTAAATATTTTTTAGTATACGCATGTATATCTTATTTAATACGTATGTTAGGAATTTTTTAAAGGATTTGTAAGCATTTGAATATGATAACTTGATGAATACATATTTTGTAAACGTGTTTCGCTTAATCGTATTTTTATAAGTTTCATAAACATTAAATTATAGTGTAGTACACATATCGTGTTAGTTATTCCTTTTAATACAGTGTTTAGTAAAACTTGTAAAATTTTTTTGTTACTTTGTTAATACATGATTTAGAAAAAAGTTACTCATTAGTTAGTAAAAGTACGTTTGTGGTATAATCGTTGCGCACATACCTTATAAAGCCTAAAAATATATAGCAACAAGATCCCATAACACTATTTGCATCAAAATGATATTTATTTCTAAGTTAAATGTATATAACTAAACGTTTTATGAAACTTGTTTTTCTAAAATTAGGAACTTTCATACTTTACAAAAATGAATTTCTTGTTTTAACATTTTACTGATATGCGTGATCTATTTTAAGAAATGTATCCCTTTAGAATACACACATGCATGCATGCATACATACATACACGCACACATGCACACACGCACGCACACACAAGTTTTCATAACGCTTGTTAACTTTTTCATGTAAAACCAATTTTTATTTTGCTTAGATATTCTATTTTCATGTAAATGTGGTCTATCAATAGAATCCAATATTTGTTAAGATTGGATTTCACTATGTTTTCTGAAACATTAAGGTTATAGTAGGTTAAGATAATGTACTTTTTGTAGATATAAATTTCATTTTGAGAAACATATTGCTCTATTGTACTTAGAGAGAGGTCTTATACCGCAAAACGCATACGTATCTGGGTAACTGCTACTTTGGTACCTAAAATATAAACATTCCTATTATTGAATAACTTTTATTACTTTTTAATTTATTATTACTTTTTAATTATAATATCATACAATTGTTATGTAGATAAAAGTTCAAAATGCCCACTTAATCCCTAAAATTTATCCTTTGTTATAAGAAAAAAATACACCTAAACCGTTAAATATTTCAAGATGTGTTATTTGATTGGTATTATGTATTTAGTTTAACAATAGTATACGTATTTTCATCAAACGTTAGTAAAAAACTTACTTTAATCTGGATGATGCCAAATGAAGTGTATGAAGCCAGCTGATTTGGGAATCAGAAGTAAAATATTTTAAATTTTTACTCTGTTTTCCTGATCTGCTAGCGTTTTTACCGTTATTCAAGAAACGCAGTAGAAGATTCAGCAAGGTATGCTTTCAAGTAAGTAAGACCATCTTATTTTCTGATACCTTAACTCGTATGTCTTTTACAGCCTGATAGTTTGATCTAAAACTGCAATTGTATTTACGCGCTTGTAACTAATTTTATCCTAATGTTCTAAATGCATAACCATATAACCGCGATTTCTAATCTGTTAGTATAAAACCACATTTTATTTTCAATACTGTAGGATTTTTAAAATTTATCAATAGCTTAAAAGGTTTATAGTCAATACCATATTATCACTAAAAAATTCGCAAAGTTTTCTTATCCTAACATTAAACACAATTATTGTTACTATTCTGTAAAAAGTTTGCATAAAACATGTCATTCAACTAAAGAAAACCTAACTTTAATTTTTATCCTCAATACCATAGGATTTTAAAAGTCCATGAATACTAATACTTGCTTTAAAGGTTTAAAGATATAGGCAATACCATTTTATCGCTAAAAAATTCGCAAAGTCTCCTAATCCTAGCATTAAACATAATTATTTCTACTATTCTGTAAAAGGTTTGCATGATAGAACCGGGTGGTGGGTGAGACTTAATATTTTTACACTAATAGAAGAATATATTTTTACAGCATATCTGTTAAGTCAACGGGTGTGCCGTGAAGTTAACTTTTAGGGGCAAATCCATACAGTAGATTTCGTTTTCGCTAAAATATTTTTCAAAGTTTCATTTTCAAACAGAATTTTACCTTAAGGATTATTAAAAAAAAAAGTCTAAAACTCATTTATCTTTTAATATAGTAGACACCAAAATGTAACTCTTTCTAGTTATCTGAAAAAATCTAAAGCTAAAAGAATGGTTATCACCTTTACTATCTTATCTCAATCGCCCTAAATATCTTTTAAGTCCCTTATCCTAACATTAAACGCAATTATTTCTACTATTCATTAAAAAGTTTGCATGATTAAACCGTTTCTACCTAAAGAGCTTGCAGCCTAATAGTAATAGCCGGCGATCATTAGCTTGTAAATTCTTTTACACATTCCTAGTTCAAATCCACCCAACACCGCGAAATTTTTTCTAAGTTCCCTTATCGATTACTTGTGGAAAAAATTCTCCCCTCTAACGATTGCGCAATCAACTGCCTGGGAGTTGCGGCGAGCTGCGGCTGCGAAGTGAGCTGGGGGTGACTGGGAGCTGCTGGCTGCAACCGAAATGGATTGCCGCTGAACTGTCAAAACACATCTACTACCAGCTGTAAAATTTATACCCCCCTCCCCTAGATGAAAGCTCAGAATAACTGTTTCTAGAGAAAACTTTAATGCCTATCACATGAATTAAAATGAATGGGGATTTTTTTTATCCATAACAAATCTTAGTTTTAAAGTTCTGATTCAGAAGCACTACAGAGGGTGTTTACACATTTTTAGAACGATTTCGGGGCCGTTTAATTAATGTTTAAAATGTAAAGACTATTTTTTTAAATGTTCGATCTGATAGCTTTTTTCTGGACTGTAAGTCTGCATCGTGATTTCCATGATAGAAGAGCTTTTCGTAAAATTTCCAGGGGTATTGCTTTCCATTCCTCTTCCACTAATTTCCAGAGTGCATATATCGTTGTGGGTTTGCGTTTAGAAAGAACTCTTTTTAACAGACCAAAGGCACAATAGTCCATAGCTGAAACGTCAGGGGACTTCGCAGGAATATATTGAAAAGGTATGTAGTCAATACCTATATCAGTCTTCATTTTTTCAATGAATGCAGTGGTAGTTTTCGAAATATGACTTGTGTTCATCCACATGTCTCGGCAAAAGCTGGTGAAAATTATGTTTTTTAGCTTTTTTAAGTTGTAAATCTTGGTTTATTATTTTATTTATTGTTGCTACAGATGTATGTAAAGACTTTGCAATTGATCTCTGTGTTGGCGGATTTTATTTTGTTACCAACGATTTCACTTTAGAAACGTTTGAAACAGTAGGCACCTTTTTCGGATATTCGGTTTGAGGCTTCTTTTTAGAAACAATGATTGACGGTTTTTACTTTGCCGATTTATAATGTTGCTTATTTTGCACTTAGAAATTTTAATACCATGCATTTCACAACGTTTTTGAATTATGGAATAAGAATATTTCTCTTCGGAAAGCGCAAAAACATATCCTTCAATCCACAGCTTGTGCACATATGGCATTTTGAATTTAGAATAAATTTAAAAGTAGCAGACGATATTTCTCATTTCAAATAATAAGCTGTTGCCAAAAAGTTTTATTCTGAAACATTTACTTTTTTAAAATTCTTTATCGAAATCGTTCTAAAAATGTGTAAACACCCTCTGTAGTACAGTATTTTAGTTTTATTGTTAATAATAATGTTACTAAAATTAGTGATAATTGATGTAAAATCAAAGATTATTATTATTATTATAAATGTGTATATTTTTTTATCTATAATTGATTATTATAATTATTATAATTGATTTAAGAATTGTTCTAACTTATAATGGATTATTGTTAGTCAATTTGTTTTAAGGTTTATTTAGTTGCAAGCAAAACTTTTTCAAACATTCTGAACCCTCATCCATTCCCTTGATATACCCGAATAAAAACCCAGAAACGCAGTAGGTTAGCTTTTACTGGGTTAAAAAAAAAAAAAAAAGAAAGAAAGAAAAAAGAAAAAAAAAAGAAACACGCATTTAACAACCCTGCCGATAGTAGTCATACTATAATTTTGCTACTCAGTGTAAATACAAGGTGTGTCAGAAAATTTCGGTGAATGGTGTCATAAAATAAAGGAAGCAAGGGTTACAAGCAAAATACCTTTACTGGCTTTCAAAGTAATCACCATTAGCTGGAACACTCTTTGGACATCAGTTGTATAGTTGCTGGAAACTCTCAGAAATGCTTTTTTTTTTTTGGAATCGCTCAAAGCACCGTTATCACATGCTGTTGGATCTGTTGTCATTGCCACACGTCGGCAATGCTTAGGCCTTTCAAAAGTTTTTTGGGGAGGAAGAAGAAGTCTGCATGTTCTAGATCTGGAGAATATGGAGGATGTACAATTTGCTCAAGAGGCTTATCTTCGACAGTTTCCTTTTCGACTCTAATACATTAAAACCCTCAAAAGCACACTTTTACTCACGGCTTCCAGAATGTGCACTTTCATTACCATTTCATGTGTCTCCGTCGCCGTTTCGCCTAATTTGAAGCAAAACTTGATGTTCAGGCATTGCACATTTCTCACTGACATGCCTTTTCATACTGACTGCGTTAAATTGATCATAGTACAGTAGAGCTGAAGCAAACCGCATGTATTCGGTACTAAGATACGGATAATCACTGAGACTCGAAGTAACGAATTGTTACTTTTCGGTTGATATCGTTACTACTCGATCCGAAGATGTTTCGGATCGAGCAGCTTCGAACTTCGAATACAGACTGCCAGGCGAGGCGAACTAGAGGGGAAACGGGTTCCAGTAAAGGGCCACATTCATGTACAAACCGATCGTACGACCGGCCGTGAAAGCTATTAGTGGTGGGGGGATTTTCGTCACCGGAGCAGCGGGTATTTGGCCATAAATCTCAATTTGTGGCTAAAGTGGGAATGTTTTGGTTCAAGGGGTCAGATCGGATGTTTGACAATTTTGCGTTCGACCAGTCGGACACTTCAAAGGCACCCGCTCTAAAAGGTTGCTAGTTTAGCCAGATATAGCAATTCAACGACTTAGTGGCGATTTTTTTTTAACGTGGCCTATTTTGTCAGTAGTTGTACAATAATTGATCAAATTAATTTTAAATCAAAAGCAAATCCGCTTGTAGGGCGGGGGAGGCACCCCCTCTGAAAAAATGTCTGGATTGCACTCTTATTAAATGTATGGACGCCCGTATTAGTGCTTTTGGTAAAAAGCGGGAACTTACCTTGGTCTTTCATTTCTGTAATTAATAGAGTTCATTATGTTGTAAAAAATATTCACTACACCGACGACTTAACGAGAGGGTTCTTTGAGTCTCTACCCCACCTTTTATGGGTATCCACTATTAAATGTACCCACACAAATACATGCATACATATAATTTTAAAAAATGCTGGAATATAAATCTTAAGTTTTAAATTTCATATAAATGAGTAATTATTATACATAGTTCACTGGATAAAATAAAAAAATAAAACATTATATCTTTGTTTCTTGGGATATGTCTTACAGAATCATTTACGATTCGGTGGCTAAAGGTGCAATTATATAATTATTTATTCTATTTATTTAAGAGTATACTATGCTTTTTCATCACTGTGTGGTTTTATTATCTTGTTTTTTAAAGTTTATAAAATAATGTAACTTAAAAGCAGACTTTCAAATTATATGCAGCAAGCATTAAAATTTATTGCCTATACTAATGTTAATCGGTAAATGTAGAATAAAAAACTAATCGAAAAAAAATTGTACGTGAATATTCTTATAAATAAATAAATTGTAAGGACTGAAAGTTTCTCTTCAGGATTTTGTGTGCAATAAAATAAATTTTTCTATGCTGTTCACTGCTATTCATAAAATGTTAAAATGTTAAGTTAAAATGATGCCATAATTTTACTTATGTATCTGTATATAATATGCATTTACAAAAGAAAGAAAAAAAAAAGCCATTACCGAACAGTTTGAGTAGAATGTTTGCGTTCTTAATTTTTTAATTTATCTTTATATGAAAGTGCACAGTTTTACAGCTCTCCAATTTGGAAGAAATAGAGATCCACACATGTCACAAATAATATTTAAGTTTTGGTGATCTACCTGTTGAGGATCACCAAATCATTAGATCAAATAAAGAACTTACATAGTGACTTCAAATTTACTGGATCAGCGTGAAATGTATACAGTGTATTTTCCTCCCCCACCCCCAATTTAGCTTTCTTATTCTAGCAATTAATATTCGGTCAATATCCCTTTAGATTAAAAAAGTATGGTAAATTTAGATTAAGGAAGTCTTAGATTTTTAAGAAAGATAAAGCTAAAGTCAGTTTTGCAGATATATCCAAAATAAATTTTTGTTTGATTTTCGTAATTGTTCACTCCGTGTGCATAATCAAAGTTTGAGCGGTTTTTTCTTTAGTTTTTTTTTTTTTTTTTTTCCTGATGGACACTTCTCCTCCTCCAAATGTATTCACATAGGAAGAAACCTTTTTCGCTTTGTGTTCTTTGACTTCAACTGATCTATCGAAGATACTTGTACCCTTGGGAAAATTCATTAGTACGTTCAAGGCGGCAAGTTTCCTCAAAGAATGAACCAACCCTTCTTATCTGTAGCTCTAGAAACCGCCGATTGAGACCCATAAATATCTCCTATTTCTTGTCTATTCTCAATGACTTTCGACTGAGGTGCAATAAAACAGAACTCGATATAGGCGATAGGCCCAGTGAGTGCTCTATTGTTGATGGAAGAACCGGAAATTGATATGCAAATACGGAACTGTCTTGTCACTTTCACTGGAGACTTTGTAAAGACAGTTGCAAAGAAATTTTTGGTCGTAAAGGTGTTTATTTTGAGAAGAAAAAATGTCCGACTACAGAAAGCAGAAGGAAGAAGGGTGTTGCTCCTTTTAATAATGGGCGCAACAAGTTTCAAGAGCTCCATATAGGTCTCCTCGTTCATTCGCAGATAATTGTGAAAATCTTCAGGCGAAAATCGTAAATTTTCTAATAATTTTATATGGGATAAATTCTCTCTTTCTTTTAGCCACTTTTTTTCCCAAATTTTTTTTTCTAGCTTTTCGCTTTTTCTCGCTATTTTTTTCAGAAAGCACGATGCCAACTAACGCAATCGCTGTATCCATCGCCATTCCGTGCCAAGTCTGAACGCAAACTGTGAAATGTTTGATCGTGTGGGCAAATGATGAAGGCGTGGAAAGTCAGTTATTTATTGCTATCCCGGTCATAAAAAACTCCCACCCCGGTCATAAAAATCGCCCGTAACTAATTGTTTGACAGACGAATTGGTATGTGAATGGTGGCTTTTAGGGGGGACTGGATCATTTTCTACTACAGAGTGAAAGTTTTCTCCCGCAAAGGGGGAAGCGTGAGGGTAATTCGATACGCTGTGGGTAGAAGAGAGAGAATGTCTCTGCCAAGCTCGTAAAATATCTTCTGATACGCAGCTTTCGACCAGAGGAAATAGCCAGGCAGCGTTCGCTTCTGAATCCACCCCCATTGACTCTAATGCTCTTGAATGAGCTTCAATTTTGTCAACAAGTTTGCCTAAAGACAATTTTTCTCTGCTATTTCCTACATTACTAATTATTAGCTTAAGTAGTTCTCTAACATAAACCTCCGTTAAGAGCTCTTTTCTCCCAAAACGCTGTTCTAACGCCAAAATTGCCTTTTGATAATTTTCTTTCGTAGCCGGGTAGCCCTCAATAAATTCTCGAGCTTTTGTTCCTGGTTGCATGGCTTGATATAAATAATGGAATTTATTCACTTCACTCAGTTCATCGTTATCATGAATTTGTTTGAATTGAGCCCAGAATGGGAGATAATTTATCAATTGACCATCGAATCTTTTTAGTTCTATTTCGGGGAGCCTATAGCTCGATCTATTCGAAACGGTACCCGCTACAGAATTAGTTCTGTTAGAATTTTCTAACTTACTATCCGCTAGTCTTTTCATAGTTATAAACAAGTCGGAATATTCTTCCGCGCTCTCATACTCTTTCGAAATTTCCTCGTCTGTTACATCTTTTTTGTCCAGAAGTGCATCAAGAATCTTGCTATCTAAATTGGATAGCTCTTCCTTTAAATTTACCAATTTAGTGAGTTTGTCGCTCAGAGCGCCTTTATCCACAAATTCATTAGCAAGCTCTTCTTTCAGAGCATTTGTGGTTTTGGTGAAATTGCTTCTCACCGGCGCTCGTAATTTTACTAATTTTTCCATTACTAAAAATTTCCAAAACACTAACAAAATCCTGGCAGGCTCGCCACTTTACTATGTAACAAAAACACAGTAAGAGATCTCCGGTTAAGCCGGACACCGTCCGGGTCGGAGAGGGTAAAAATTATCAATAATTCTTTGAATTATTTAAAAGAGGTCACTTACCTCTTTCTCTCGAATTGCGGTGGAAGGAGTGCTCTGGGTCCTGTAAGAATGGGTGAAGAAAAGCCGGGTCGCCATTTGTCTTGGCTAACTAAAATTTTATTTACACGACTTATGTACACTGTTTAAAAATATATACAAAACATTTTTCTTGAAAATAATTTTGAGGCACCGCCTTTCTAAAAATGCAGTTTGCGGGCTCAACATAGACCTCTCGGTCCGAACTCTGGATGCTCTCTGAAGAGTTTTCCCCAGCCCCAAAGGATGGGGGCGAAAAGGGACAATCATAGTACCCCTAACTCCATCTGGTGGAGGCATGACCTTGGTTTTCATAACACTCAGTATTAATTTTCCGTTTCCAATGATCAAGCTCTGAATGCAAAACATGTTTTCAAGAATTTAAAAAACATCACTCTAAAAAAAATGGTTCTTATGTTACTTCAGTTATGCTACCCAGTTACCCAAAACATCATAAAGCATGTTCTTCTATAATCTTAATGATTTTAAAGGGGGAAAATATTTGATAATATTTCTAATTCAGACCGAAATGCTTCTGAAATAATTTACAATGTACACATTTTATTCATAGTACAAAAGATACCATTCAAGATATTTTTAAACAGTTTATCTACATTTTTTATCCGAGCTATAACATATGTTTATTAAGTCCATAAAATAATTTTTTTACGAAGACACACCCGGTTGCCAATAATTTTTAAAATGCTTTTTATAATAAGAATGAAAGGAGGTAGCAGAGGTTTGGATCAAAAGTAACAAGGGTCAACTGTAACATTTCATATTTAATGCATGAAAATGTTCCTATAAATAGTCAAGAACCCTCTAATAATTCAAGGACTGAAATCGCAAAGAAACCAGCTATCTGCGTGCATGCTATGGTGTATTTCTCCCCCCCCCCACTCTCTCTCTCCAGAGTAAAATGTCGCTTCGATAAGTTTTTGCTTCCAATGGCCAACAGGTAAAGCATAATTACTTATCACTGTATCATAATTTTATTCTTATTTTACTGAGTAAAACCTCAACACATTTCATTGTAATCGAGCGATGACTTCAAAATATCGATTGTAACAAGAGATAGTGGGGACAATTATATTGTTGCAGAATACTTTGCTAGTTTCCTCGATTCGTCGTTCTAAAGTAAAGTTGGTGTAGAAAGTTCTAGTAAAGAGTCCATTTGTCAGGATGGAACACTTTATTGCTTCTAGAACTTAGTAGAAGAATCAGCTGTACAAAATTCACAAGCACGATCAGACAGTAATGTGCTTTTAACAGTCTGCTTAGATCTAAAGCTCTCACAAATGCTGTATTTCTCACACAAAATAAAACACTTTCACAGGCAAAAATTCAGTGAAAATATACGAGAGATAACACTAACAGTTTCTCAAAACTCAGCAATCAAGAATTTACACACAGCTAGACGCGTAGCCAGAAATTTTTCATAGGGGGGGGGGGGGGTTACGACTACTGCAACTCACATATATGCATACATGTGTGTGATAAGGGAGTGAAGAATATACATTTTGTATGGCAAAAAATTCCTCATGGGGTTTATGACCCCCCCCCCCTTGTCTACTCCCCGGCAGCACTTTAAAAACAGCAAACAGCTTCGACGACAAGCAAGCCAAAACACTGCTTCTATCACAGAACAATGCAAGCGTACTCACTCAGAGAGCTCTACTCACAGACTGGGTGCTCAATAGGGTGCAGTGAAAAAAACTTTTTTTTTTAATTTCAAAATCCAATAGCGACCAAAAGTTGTGTTTTGTATTGAATAAGAAAAATGCAGAATTTCAAAATTTTTGAAATATATCTTGAGGGTCCATTATTGCACCAAAATGTCACAAAAATTCGAAAAACAGAGTATTTTAATATTATTTATAAAATACAAAAAAACTATGATTTATAATATACAATAGCAAAAAATAGCTGGATTACATGCTGTTCGATGACTGTACAAAATTTTAGAATTGTCGGGAAATATCTTGAAGGTCCACTAAAGCGAACAAAAAAGGTTTAAAAAAAATAATTTTTTTAAACAAAAAATTGCATGAAGGAAAAATTTCCATTGCTCATTTACACAAATAACCATATTTAAATAAAGTATTAAAATATATATTGAGGGTCCCGTGAGAAGAACAAATAAGAACAAACAGAGCGAAATTTTCCTTTTTAATCAGAACCAAGTGGCGCTGATGGTATTTTTCACCACGCAATGTATTTACTTTTGAAAGGAAATTATTGCTGTGAGATCATCTCGCAACTCGTTTTGTGTATTTGTGAATTCTATTTCTAGATATTAAAAGCTGTTTAGCTAAAAGTGAATTTATTTAGAAGGCAACACAGCATTTTATTCCTTCTTTCATATTGCATTTCAGCATGAATTTGAATGTGAAAACTAGAGGTGATGTTGAAGACCTGATTCTTGGAAAACCAAAGCAGTTAGGTGATAATATGTTGCTCACATACGAAGAAACTATGCGGTTTCATTTATTTGTAGAGAATAACTTGAAACATGATAAGAAATCTAAGGAATCAACAGTCAGCGAAAGTTCTGTAATCATGGCCGATAGATTAGAGTTAATTTGGAATCGTGCCTCAATTCCAATTTTTTCTAGAGAAAGAATTCTTCAAATGATTCGATCATTTCGCAATAAATATCAAAACCTTAAGAAATAGTTTAGCAGTAAGAGAAAACAGAGCGAGACTGTCCAGCAAAAAGTTAATAGTTTTTTAGCTGAGTGTAAAAAGCTGCTTGCAAATATATTGATATTGCTGCTTGCAAATGCTAATCTGATAAGTGCAAATGGGAACGTTCTCGTAAAGTTCCCATAAAAGAACAGGCTTTTCTGAAGGACCAGAGTGGCGAACGAAACATTTCTTGGCGGTATTAAGATTGAAACTATAAGAATGATGCGGGAAAATGAAAGAAAATCTTTGGAAGCAAGTCGTCTTGAAAAAAAAAGTCAAAAATCGATTATAAGTATTCAGCGAAAAATTTTGATGAAGAAGAAATTTC
Source organism: Cheiracanthium punctorium (assembly GCA_038373885.1). Classification (NCBI taxonomy): domain Eukaryota; kingdom Metazoa; phylum Arthropoda; class Arachnida; order Araneae; family Cheiracanthiidae; genus Cheiracanthium; species Cheiracanthium punctorium. Next base: position 146,702 of record JAWZYV010011966.1, on the reverse strand, counting down.
GGACAATAACTTTCATAAGGTAACTGATCCTGATTACATCTACCAGGGAAAAAAACAACACCTCGCAAACATGAGTTAGCTTGCCTACATTTCCAAAGGCTTGTGATCAGTATGCGGTTTCTGACAGGTTAGCAGCAATGCTTGCTTCAGCGGTATTGAAGGACGTGGGTATAATATCTGAAGATATGATGCCAAATGTTATGGATGCAAGCAAGGTTACATGAGAAAGACGGGAAACCCGCAAAAATCTGCAAGACAAGAATGAAGAAAGTATGTCTGGAGTATTTTTTTCGATGGTATAAAAGATTCTACACTTTCTATGGAGAAAAGAGGAGAAGTCTATCATCGAGAAACAATTATGGAAGAGCATGTGTCTCGAGTAAATCAGCCTCATGACATGTACTTAGGTCATGTTTCTCTTGCAAGTGGTACAGCAGCAGCTATTAAAGATGCCATTTTGAATCATAAAGAAAAACATTAACACCGACATGTTACTTACTGTTGGGTGTGATGGCACAGTTGTCAACACCGGACGTAAAGGTGGTGTCATCAAACTGTTGGAAAGAGAGCTTCAAAAGCCACTGCAATGGCTAATTTGCCTGTTCCATGCAAATGAGCTGCTGCTCAGTCACTGTAGTAGAACATATAGATGGGCCTACTGTTAGACCATGAGGTTTTTCTAGTACGGTCGGAAAATAAACTGAAAAATTGTCAACAACTGCCTGTTGTTAAGTTTGTTCCTATCCCACAGTTAACCACAGCTAACCGAATTTTGCACTTACACGTTGCTGAGCCAAATCCATGATCTCATAGCAATAACATCCTACATTGCCAAAGTATATTGCCCAGTTTGGGTTATGATAAAGGCATCTCCATCATGCATAAGTGGAGCTATCCACTTATAGCGTATGATCAAGCTGTCCTGATACCTTAACGAAGAACTTATGTCAGCGATAGATCCTGTTATTCAGCGAAATGGGTTCTTCGCCCACCCTGAAAACATTCTTTTGTCTATGCTGTCAGACAAGAGAACACACATCCAAGAGCTGGCAGCTCGTAGAATTTTGAAAGCCCGAGAACAACCCAAAATCCAAAATGTAAGAGATTTCAATGTTCCAATGCTGAATTTCTAGGCGCAAGATTATATTGATTTGATTGATTAGAAATGCCCTCATATCCAAATTACTTCACCACCACTTATTAATCAGGAATGATAAATTCATGGAAATCAAAGGGATGGAATTACAATCGCAATTTTTTGACATTTTCAAAATAATTCCGTTAAAATAAATTTCAAAATGCCATGCCGTAAAAAATGTGACATTCTAAATAACTGTTAAACGTTCACAATTTTTCTGTCCTTTTATAAGTACTTTGTCAAACTATTAAAACCATTTTCAGGTAAGCAATTATTTGTAATGAAAAAAGATATTTTAGAGATAAAAAGAGATATTGTTTGTACTTCACTGTTCCCTGCAGTGGAGCCTCATGTTATTTTCTGACAATTCTAAAATTTTGCACGGCCATTAAATAGCATTTAACCCAAATTTTTATCGAAATTGGATTTTTAAAAACATATTTATTTTTATCTAATAAATAATGCTAAAATACTCAATTTTTCGAATTTTCGTGATACTTTGGTGCAATAGTGGACCCTCAAGATATATTTCAAAAATTTTGAAATTCTGCATTTTTCTTTTTCAATACAAAATGCAACTTTTGGTCGCTATTGGATTTTGGAATTTAAAAAAAAGTTTTTTTCACTGTACCCTAGTGCTCAACTCACACTGAACTGGGGTCGATGAAACACTCATATTCATAGGTGGCGAAGAAGCTACGAGAAACTTCTCGAAGAGCCTATTTCTCGAGGATTCTATATAAAGCGGGATTTTGATTGCGTCATAGAAGAGAAATGTTACGGATTCTATCAGATGTACAACTAGTTTCTACTGTCCTCTGAAAGTTGTTTAGCGACAGGTCACTGTATTATTTTATCATGAAGGTAGTATGTCCTAATGCAAGACATACTACCTTCACATTAATGTGTTTTTAATGTAGGAAAACCAACTTTCAGGCCCCGTTGGGAAAATCGCGCCAAATGACCAAAATGTCGCCACGCTTGGCGACTTTTGGCGAAATATCGCCAAATTTGCCGCCAGAAATAAGTCCCCAAAAGTGAAGCGATCGAAGCCCTAGGACCAATATTTCTCGAGATTTCTAGAAGACCATAGAAAAACAAAGGGGAAACCGAAACCTCCGTATCTGCGGTTCTAGTTGACCGATTTTGATGCAACAAAAAAGCAAAATTTATCTAATTGAAGCCCCAGAACAGAGGGTTGCCCCGAAAATTCGCAACATTGCCCCCTTCCCAAGAACTGCACGTCCCGGGCAGTACAATCCCCGAGTAGGAGGTCACACAAATATCTGCAAGTGTATAACATTTAACAAGACCTTACAACATAATCTAAGCAAGTAATCAATAAACACAATAAGCAAATACACACTAATAAATAATAAAAATAATAAATAATTACACACAAATAACTAATAAACATCATAAACAAATACACATTAATGAAAACTAATACATTACAAATCTGTACACTAAACATGGCGTAAGTACTGAGTAAAAGAGAGTTGAAGGAAAAGGAAGAGAAGAGAAAGACAGGAAAGAAATGACAGATGAAAGAAAGGAGGAATTACGCCGCAGTGATCATGGTCTAATGTTCAAATAACTAATTACAACCGCTGTAAATGGCTAGCCAATAGTAATGAACGACTCTTGGTTTGGAGTTAGGTGACTTACGAATCCGTACGATAACGTCATTCAGTCTGTTTAGGACTATGTAAGGACCGTCCCACGGCGTTGCAGCTTGGGAGACGGGCCTTTCCGTCGAGTAGGATTCCATAGCCAAACTTTATCACCTACGTTGAACTCGTGTCCCGTAGCCTTCGTGTCGTAGCGAGTCTTCATCTTCTCCGTGTTCTGGTTGATCCGCTCCCGAGCAAAATGTTGCACGTCTTCAAACCGTGTCCGGAGATTTTCCGCGTACTCCTCTGGCGATGAAGGCGTATCTGGAAGGCGGCCAAACACTAGATCGGCGGGAAGACGAAGATCTCTGCTGAACAGCATCTGGGAAGGTGTGAAGCCGGTAGTCTCATGGACGGCACTCCTATAGGCCAGTAAGAAAAGGGGGAGTTTCTTGTCCCAGTCCTCTTGATTTCTAGACATGAGGAGCGAGAGGTTGTTCAAAATAGTGCGACTGAAACTCTCCACCATGCCGTCGGATTGTGGGTGTAAAGGCGTAGTCTGGATTTTGTCTATTCCGAGAAGTTGGCACAGTCATTTAAAAACTGCAGAGGTAAAGTTCGTTCCTTGGTCGGAATGAAGTTGCAGAAGGGTTCCATACCTGGAAATCCATTCTTGCACCAATACCTCTGCTACGGTCGTAGTTTCTTGATCGGAAATAGGATACGCTTCCGGCTATTTCGAGAAATAATCAATGACAACTAGGATGTACTTGTTGCCATCCGAAGTTCGCGGAAGAGGTCCCAGGATGTCGAGGGCAATCCTCTCAAAAGGCGCTCCTACACTATAACGATGTAATTTTCCACGGCTTCGTTTCTTCGGGCCTTTACGGGCGGCACAGGCGTCACAAGCTTGACACCACTTTTCAACATCGTCTCGAGTCCTGGCCCAGTAGAAGCTCTCGCGAACTTTCTGTAGGGTCTTCATTATGCCAAAATGACCCCCAGTTAAGCCATTATGCAACTCTTCTAGAACCTTCGGAATCCTCGAACGAGGGAGTACTAACTGCCATCGGAGCATCTTGCCGTCGTCCGACTCCCATTTACGATACAGGACTCCATTTCTCGGGCAAAGAGACTCCCATAAAGCCCAATATTGTTTCGCTGCCGGACTACATGACGATATTTCTTGCCAGCTGGGCTTATTGCTGGATTTTTCGATTAACTTCACAATAGGTTTGATGTCGCTATCAGCTAACTGGTCCGCCCGGATTTGTTCGCCACTCCAGGGTCCTTGGGATGGTTCCGATGATGTAACTTGGCGGACAACAGGATGTTTCAGAAGGTAATTTTTCTCCGCTCTGGAGCAATAGCGACAACTGTCTATGCAGGGCCTTCTCGACAAAGTACCTGCATTTCCATGGGATGCTCCTTTCGGATGACGTATCTCGATGTCATATCCTTGTAATCTCTGTATCCACCTGGCTATCTGGCCCTCTGGATACTTGAAATTTAGAAGCCAGGTTAAAGAGGCATGGTCCGATCGGACTTTCGGCCGTACAGGTAATGTTGGAAATGTTCTAGGGCCTTGACGATAGCCAGGAGCTCCTTCCTTGTAACGCAATAGTTACGTTCTGCCTTTGAAAGGCACTTGCTCCAATAAGCAATGACATGTTCTTGGCCATCTATCTCCTGGGACAAAACTGCTCCGACACTCTCCTTACTTACGTCAGTGTCCAGGAAAAATGGCTTGTCAGGATGAGGATACGACAAGATCGGCTCAGATGCTACAGCCGTCTTCAGTTCGTTGAACGCATCCTCACATTCTTCAGTCCATTGTAACTTTTGTCGAGTCTCGGTCAATTTATGAAGTGGTCTTTTAATTTGAGAAAAACCCTTCACGAATTTTCGATAGTAAGTACACAGGCCGAGAAAACTTCTTAAGTCATGGATATTCTCTGGACGACTCCAGTTCTTGACTGCGGACGTCTTTTCGGGATCGGTTCGGACTCCATGGGTGGATATTATGTGCCCCGGATAATGCACTTCCCAACGAAACAAGTTGCACTTCGATGGACTCAATTTCAAGTTCGCCTGCTTTAATTTCTACAGCACCTTTCGGATGTTCTCGAGATGCTCTTCGAAAGTCTTTCCGACGATGATGATATCGTCCAAATAAACGAGACATGCTTCGTAGGAAAGTCCTTTTAACACTGTCTCCATTAGACGTTCGAATGTAGCCGGTGCGTTGCAGAGTCCAAAAGGCATTACTTTGAACTGCCACAATCCTTGTCCCGTAGTGAACGCAGTCTTTTCATGGTCATCGGGATTAATTTCTACTTGCCAGTAGCCACTCTTGAGATCCAGAGTGGAGAACCATTCATTTGCGGATAAAGTGTCTGAAGTGTCGTCTATCCTGGGAAGAGGGTAACTGTCTTTCTTGGTAATATCATTCAGACGTCTATAGTTATTGCAGAACAGGGTGGAACCATCCTTCTTCCGTACCAAAACAATCGGTGACGCCCAGGGACTAATCGATGGCTCGATGACGTCATCACGCTGCATCTCCTCTAAAAGTCTCCTGACCTTCTTGCTTAGCAAACGGCAGCCGCCTAGGATGTTGCTTGATGGAAGAATGGCTGCCTGTATCTATCCTGTGTTGCGTTAACTTCGTACGGGCGAAGTCACCCGAGTACGAGAGAAGAGGTCTTCAAATTCAGCTTTTACTTTCTCCGCAGCGCTTCTCTGTTCTGCCGTTAACTCCACGACTTGTAATAATTCCTTCGTCAGACACTCAGATGATTTAGCTGTCGTTGGGTTGCAGTTCTTATTAATACAGGTAACAGGAGTGCAGGTTGCCAACACTTCATTTTTCTTTATCACCTTCGACTTGTTAGTCACGTTAGCTACTCTAACAGGAACGTTAGTTTTCGACAAGTCCACAAGTGTTGCTCAAACAAGTACTCCTCTGACAGCATCACTATTGTGTGGGTGTTCAAGTAATCCAAACCGGAAATTATTGATTTCTTTTACTGTTCCAGAAATTATTGAATCAGTTCTTGGGGGAAGAGTGATATCAGTCTGGGCTATTATTTGTTAAACAGGTAAAACAGCTTCATTTTTAATGTCGAACGCAGCCATTTCTTCCGAATCTGAACGAAGCTCATTATTCTTAAAGTCCAAGTTAAAGTTGTGTGATTTTAAAAAGTCCAGTCCGAGAATAAAAGAGTCCGTAATTTTGGCGACATACACCACATGGTCGTATCTGGCATTTCCAAACGTAATTTCCACTTGAGCCTTTCCGCCCACTTCGATCTTGTCACCTGTCACAGTCTGGAGGGTCAGCGAGGGCGGAGTCCAGATAATTTTCAAATTTAATTTCTTGGCCAGATCTGTCCTTATGATCGTTACATTCGCTCGAGTATCAATGACGATGTGGCATGGAGAACCATTTACGTATCCGAGTACAAAATGTCCATTACTGCCGCCATAAACTGATGAAATCTGCCAAACCACATTAAAATCGGCTCGTCCATTGGGATCTATTTTGCCACACAGACATCCAACTTTTGGAAAAAAATCAGGCATTTAGTATTTTTAGAATGAAAATTTAATAAGCTAAATTCATATTCTGAAAAAATTTAAGGACCCCTTAAACTGGGATGGCTGGGACATGTGCCCTGTTTGCCCCTGTGATAATCGGGGTCTGATCATCACAGGATTTTCAGTAGTATTTGACTTAATTATTAAAATACAAAGGGCATTCCATAAAAACTGAGAGTAAAATCATAAAAATCAAGAAATCTATTTACAGCAAAAAATACATCATTCTTTTTCAAAATACCTTCCGTCAGATGATATGCAACGGTCCCATCGTTCAACCCACTTTTAAACAAGTAGAGATACCCTTTTCTGGAAGCTGCTTCAAAGAACCCTCCACTGCTCAAATAACTTCAGAATCTGTGTTAAATTTTCTGCCACGGAGCTTTTCTTTCAACGTCAGAAACAGCCAGAAAATGCATGAAGCGAGATCTGGACTGTAAGGGGGATGTGGCATGATTTCAATATTGCATTTACTAAGATTACCCATACAGTGTTAACATTTCGATCATTCACAACACTTTTTGGTCGCCCAGGCCTAGGAGCCAGTTCTGCAGACAAACGGCCTTTCTTGAAATCACCATGCCATCTAAAAATCGTAGACTCACCAAAACATTTGTCTTTGTAAGCTTCTTTCATTAACTTAACTGTTTCTGGAGCTGTTTTGCCCAAACGATAGCAAAATTTCATGGCAAAACGCATTTCGTTTTTTAACTCTGAATCACTCATCTCCATTTCTGTAGGGCAAATAAAACAGTTCTTTAAACAAGCACGGAACTAGGAAAATAAAATCGCCTGCTTCGTTTAGAATTTTGTATAAACGTACAGTTAACAGTTTTAAAAAATCGCCTGCACTTCTATTTTTTAGTTTCGCGGTGTTGCCACTACGTAAAAAAATAACTCTCAGTTTTTATGGAATGCCCTTTGAATATTTTTCAGAAATTTGTACATAAATGCACCTAAAGTTATTTCTCAGAATTTAAATTTTGGAAATAATGTACAGTAGATAAACAGTCTTAATTCACCAGTATTACTGCGATATTAAGGTGCTGGCACCTTAAAAATATTTATTTGTACAATATGAGGGAAATTTACAATATACATACAATACTGTGTGGATACATTTTAAATATATTTAATTTAAGAGGCATTGCAGGGGCAAATCGGGCAGGGCGTTCCCATCACCATCTCAGAATTTCATGATTTTCTTTTATTGTGTTGCCTTACCCAAGGAAAGAACGAATCTGAAATATTTTTGATTTGCCTCTTTTAGTTTTGGAGTTATGGGGGTCAAAGTACAACAGAGGAGCAACATCAAATTAATTTAGGGCCATTTATTTTTGCCACTTTATTCTCTCGACTGTGACTGGCTCAGAGGTGCTTCAGAGAATTTTTTCATTTTATCCTATAGTATACCTTGTACATTAACATCTCAAATTGAAAATTCATTCGAAAATTATCAGAGCCCCCCAAAATACCCCCAATTTCATAGAAAATACAGTTTTAAGAATGCTTTAAATATTGGCTCTGACGTGATACAAAAAAAATTTTTGCACAGTGCCGTTATATATCTTCATATAAAGTGAATCCAATGTTAAAAATGTTTGAAGGCCCCCGGGGGCCCCCGGTACAGGGCCCCAAACAGGGTCCTTAGCGCTAATTTACGCAATTTCGAAGCATTGGTCCAGCTGAAGCCGACTTCCCACAGGAGAACTATTGACATGTAGATGTAGTATCAACATAGTAGTTTGATATTATGAAAAAACATTTCTTGAAGGTACAACTGTTTCCAAGAAAAATCTCAAAAAGTACCTCCCTATTTGAGACATTCCACTGGCACGCATGGGGGCATTTCGGCGTTACTTTTAGAAGTTTAATCAACAGTGGCAATATTGAAAATTAACTTATTCTTCATATATCTCAAATATATCCTTCATATATAACAAATAGTTATTTTACATTGGCACTCATAAGAATTACATTATGCTGAATGGGGATCTCTGCAAGTAGTGATCCGATTCGAAAACTTTTCTCACTGATAGAAAGCTACACTATTCCTGAGTGTTATAAGCTACCTTTCAGCATGTAGCATAACTAGTTCTTTTACAGGGACACTCAAAAGAATTCCAGCGCATGACGCTATATGGACATTTCTGTAACTACCGAACCGATTCTAAAGATCTTTTCACTGAAAGCTACACTATTCCTGAGTAACATAGGCTAAAATTCTTGCATTTAGTATAATTTACAGGAGCACTCAAAATAATTCGTAAACATTGTAGTAACTGTCTCCATTCGCCACTCAAATTTATTCGAATTTTATTAAACTCCATTCAAATTTTTGCAATTATATATTTTCATATAAAGTAAATCCAATGTTAAAAATTTTTTTAGCCCCCCCCAGGGTCCCCCGGTATATTTTTTGAAAGCATCGCCGTTTTCAAGAAAAATTTAACACAGTAATAAAAAAATATATCTTTTCATAATATGAAACTTCGACTATGTTGAAACTACAACTCCATGCCAATACTTTCCGTGTGCGAAGTCAGAGCCAGCTGTACCTACTTATCGAGGGGCCCGGAAATTTTTATTTTTTCTGTATCACGTAAGAGCCAAGATTTAAAGCATTCTTTAAAACTGTATTTTTTATGAAATTGGGGATATTTGGGGGCTGAGCCTACTTTCAAATGAATTTCCAGTTTTAGATGCTAATATTCAAGGTATATTATCAAATTAAAAAAAATCTCTGAAGCATCTCAGAGCAAATCACAGTCGAGAGAGTATAATGGCAAAAATGGCCCTACATTCGTCTCTGCTCTGGGGTACTTTGATCCCCCATAACTCCAAAACTAAAAGACCTAAATCAAAAATATTTCAGATGTGTTTTTTCCTTGGGTAAGGCAACACAAGAAAAATAAATTCATGAGATTCTGAGATGGTGATTGAAACTTTCTCCTTTTTTTTTTACTTGATTTGCTCTTGCGATGCCTCTTAAAATGACTGGAAGGTAGAGGCCTCAAAGCTGGGGGCTTTCAAAAATATTTAACATTGGATTCACTTTATATAAAGATATATAACTGCACTGTTCAAAAATTTGAATGGAGTTTAATAACATTTGAATAAATTTGAGTGGCGAATGGAGACAGTTACAATGTTTACGAATCATTTTGAGTGTTCCTGTAAATTATGCTACATGCATGAATTTTAGGCTATGTTACTCAGGAATAGTGTAGCTTTCAGTGAAAAGATCTTTAGAATCGGTTCAGTAGTTACAGAGATGTCCATATAGCATCATGTGCTGGAATTCTTTTGAGTGTCCCTGTAAAAGAACTAGTTATGCTACATGCTGAAAGGTAGCTTATAATACTCAGGAATAGTGTAGCTTTCTATCAGTGAAAAAGTTTTTCGAATCGGTTCACTAGTTGCAGAGATCCCCATTCAGCGTAATGTAATTCTTATGAGTGCCCCTGTAAAATAACTATTTGTTATATATGAAGGGTATATTTGAGATATATGAAGAATAAATTAATTTTCAATATTGCCACTGTCATTGGCGGTTTTACGGGGGGGGGTAATGGGGGTAATTACCCCTCCCAGGATTTTGAAAACGAAATTGAAAAATAGTTCTGCATGGGGAATTCACTGGGGTGAAATAAACAAATAACACTATCTACTGGCGAAACATAAGAATTCTTCAAATATAGCAATAAATTTTGATCGATTGAGGGGGGGGGGTAGATGCAAGGTTGTTATTTTCGGTATTTACATACTTCATTAATTATATGATTAATTAAACAATTATTTCGCATTTGATCATTAATTAAACATTTTATCTCTCTATATAAAGGAAGATGTCCTGACTGACTGACTGACGATCATCGCCCAGCCAAATCTACTGGAGGAACAGACATGAAATTTTAGGAGCTTATAGCTTTTGTACCCGAAGCGTCATTTAAGAAGCAATTTTTAAAAATTCGAACCCAGGCGGGGATGGCGGCCCAAAATGTTCTTTTCATGTTTCCCTTCATATCTCAGGGTTAAAAAGAGATAGCCCTACAATTCTTGCTTTAAAATGTAACAACACAGATACCTAAAAGTTGTTTTCAGGGTTTTTTAGAATTCGTACCCAAACAGGCGTAAGGGTCCAAAACGTTATTTTCACATTTCTCTTGATATATCGGAGGGAAAAAAGAAATAGCCTTAAAATTGTTGCTTAAAATTCGTTTTCTGGGTTCTTTAGAATGCGCATGAAAAGGGGGATAAGGGGCCAAAACGTTATTTTCAAATTTGCCATCATATCTCAAAGGGAAACAGAGATAGTCATAAAATTCTTGCTTTAGAATGTAGCGAACAAGAATGCCTGAAAATCAGTTTGAGGGTGTTTTAGAATTCGCACCCAAGTGGGTGTAAGGGACTGAAACGTTCTTTGACGTTCTTTTCACATTTCCCTTCATCTGTTAGAGGAAGAAGATAGCCTGAAATTCTTGCTTAAAAATATAGTAAACACAAATGCCTTAAAATCATTTCCAGGTTTTTTTAGAATTCGCATCATAATGGGGATAAGGGGGTCAAAATGTTATTTCCAAATTTTCCATTATATCTCAAAGGAAAAAGAGATAGCCAAAAATTCTTGCTTTAAAATGTAGCTAACACGAATACATAACAGTCATTTTCAGAGTTTTTTAGAGTTCAAACATTTTCATATTTGTCTTCATATATCGAAGGAAATTGAAGATAGCCATAAAAAAACTTTCATTGGGATGTAACGAACACAAATTCCTAAAACTCTTTTTCAATTTTTTTTTTTAAATCGACCATTATAAAGGATAGTTGACAAAAAAGGTATTTTTCACGTAATATTTAGCTCTTGAGTGCTGTTAATTTTAGGACATTGCCTACCTGGTGAAAGGGCGAATCATGTTTCAAGTGTTGCCAGATTAAATGTGTAAAATCCCCAAGATCCATTTTTGATGATTTATCGCCAAAATTAGTATAACAGAAATAAGTCCTCGAAGCGATATCTTTCATCTTTGTCGAGTGCCCCACCAGTGGCCAAGCGCATAACAGGCTGAACTGGGAGACGGAAGGTACTTGATTCAAAACCAGGTCGCGTCTGCCGACCTAACCGTTCGGAATTTTCTGTGGTTTCTTCCGGAACTTAGCGTAAATACAGGTTAGGATCCTTTAGAAAGACCACCACGGAAGGCACCCCGCTCCTTGGCCTAGAGCCCACGTGTTGCTAATTGGCGGTAATACCACAACACAACCATCTTTGTCGAGAAATTGCGTAATCCTACTGTTTATTTAATTGGAATATTGGTGTCTATATTCGAGTAAATAAAGATGAAGTATAGTTAGAATATGTCTGGCGGGGATTAGGCAATTTTAATATAGATTTCAATTTTGATGAACAAGAAGACAAATGCGCGGGGGAATATGATGCACATTCCAAACAGTATTTAAAAAAAATCAAGTATAGTTAGACTATGCCTGAAGAATATTCTAAAACAGTTTTTGTAGGTGATTAAATTCATATATATGAAGTATATTGTGCAAACAGAAGGGTCCCCTTTTCTCTGTGCGCCCCCCGGTAGTCAGTGCTTCTCTGAGGTTTAGGCCGCTTTCCTATAAACTTGGGGGAAAGAACTGAGTGATTGATCACGCATCTGGGGAGGAAAAGTGGATGCAAAATAGGCGTCCTGTAAAAAATGCACTTCCTTTTGTCCAGGCTGAGCTACTTAGTCTAAAAACGGTGAAAGAAGAGTTTCCTCTCCCCTGTTTGAAATAACAAGCACAGAGGGGTGAGCGCCATTTTTCACCCACGCACGAAACAGAGGCAGGCGTACATCGGATTGAACGGGAGAACTGTGCGGGATTTTACTGTATCAAATCCCATATAGAATTTTTCATTTACAAAAAAGGTGTCTTCATTTTCTTCGTTTTTACCTAAATTAATTGAGAACCAAAATCATAAAATATTTCACATGTTTCTATATAAGACTTTGATTGAATTAATCCTTTATGAATTAATTCACAGCAAGTTTTACATTAAGTAAGTATATACCTTTGCAAAAATGGGTAAAACGGGGCAAAATTTGATAAAACTTGTGCCAAGTTTTTTATATTAATTCGTACTTATCAATGCCGACTTCACGCGTTCAAAAAAGTAATAACAATAATAATAATCTTTATTTAACCGCTTAGAGAAGGTAAGCAATTCTAAATAATAGTTGGGCAAAATTTTCCAAAATTATGTCATTTAGTTATCGCAGCCCATATCGCCTATGTTGTATATTTCTTTTAAGGGCTCAGCTCCGTATTAGTTTAGGGGAATTTTTAAAAAATTATTATTACTATTATTATTAACTTTACAAAACTAGATCAAATATCAAAATAAATAATTACTGGGGAAAACTTATACATAAAAATATTTGTTTTAATTCGTGTTTGGGGGTGTGAACTTATATATATATAATTTGCCCAATGTATTATTTACTGTTGTTTACCTTCTTGAAAAAATTTTAGCAAGTTTTGTCAAGTTTTACCCACCCTTTGCAAAGTATAATGTATACACAATTACAGCATATTTTTGCTTCCAGTAACTGTCCAGATTGTAGGTTTAAAATGATTTAAAACTCATTTCTTAAAATGTAAAATGTAAATGTCTTAAAATGTTATTCTAATGAATGGTTAATTAGTTTTACTATAATAGTTTTAATAATTGTATTTATACTATTATTGATATTGCAAAGATTATTGTCCCTCACCAACAGTGATTGAAACATATCTGTAAACCTTTAGTAAGAAAACCTGAAACTTTCTACATCATCTCATTAATATATGGGGGTATATTTTACTTATTGGGAATTTTTGTAAGAAGGTTGTATAAAAAATAAAAGTTTGTATTTATTTACATTTAATTTTCTGAAAATTTTATTCGATATCATAAAATAACTATGTAATTCATTCCATACGGCTTAGATCAACATTTAAAGAAGGAAACCATAGGCCACTGTTTTTAAGACATCCTCGATTATAGGGATTGGGAGTGATTATGATTTTTATTTAATATTAAAAGTATTAAACTTTTTACTTTCACTGTAAATGATCATAAAAGTTATTTAGGTTTTGTGGTTAAGGCAGATCTACACAAGGGTTGTCTGCTTAATTAAGGCATGCCTTGGGCGATGGACTTTTTGAGGGGTTCTAACCCGAATTCACGTTACAGCTGGAGAAAACGGCCACGCGGTAGGCCAGAACCCTAGACCTATGCACTTCAGCCGTTTACTAATTGTCATGAAATTAGTAAAAATTATTTATACTACAATATAAAAGGTACTTGATTAATTTTTTTCTTATTTTTTATTAGATAAATTTATATCCTATAAAGCTCTCTTCTTTATAAAACTTATACCTTATTTAATTTTTAAGATAAACTGAAAAAAACTAGCTGAAATAAGCAAGAATGGTGAATTATAAATATTTAGAAGGATACCTTATCAAATATTGAACTTCATATATGAATAAAATACAGCAAGATAAAAAAGGATGCAAAATATCTATTATAACGATTAATATAACTTGATGTAAAACTTTGAGAGTATTATTAAGAAAAGGGAAAATCCTATTCACTTTCGCTCAACAAATAAAAAATTTTTGCATAAAATACTTTGTATTTGTACAGAAGAATTTTTGATTGTGAAAAGAATTTTAATATATATTTGGTGGTAGTAGTATTTGTAAAATAAATATTGAAGCAGAACCGTAGAGAATTAAAAAATTGTGGCGCATGTGATCGATGATAGTGGTTAGTATTAGATGAATTAATTGAACACAGGGTTTTTCCCTGATTTACGTATTTTCCTTCTAATATCTTTTCAAACACACACATATCTAGAATACTTGAGCATGCAATAAACATCTTTATCGAAGGAAAAGAAAACGATCATCAACATGCAAGGTGTGAATAATTCCTTGCACTAAATAAAACATCACTTCCGAACTCTATAGATGAAGACGAATGAAAATGCACTATTTCTTAAATCACCGTAATTGAAGAAAACAGATTATTGACGATAATGACAATTTTTTATTTTCAGTATCACAATATCACAATATAGGCTTCTAGGTTAAATTGCACACGATCAATATTGAAGTAAGGAGCAACAACATATTTTCACATAAAATTAGAATATATTATGGGCACGGACAGAGGCACAAGCCCCGAAGGGCAAGTGCTTGTCCAACCTCCAACGCAGCTCTACTCTGCTTGCTAACTTACAACTAACTGCTCATATTCAAAGATGCACAGGGGGGTATGTCACGAGGTCAAATTTTGCCGTTAAGCTATTACATATGTAAGAGAGAAAAAGGAACACGAAAGACTTTACTAGAACATTCGATGCATGCAGCTGCACTCAGAGAAACAAAACACAGCGGTTTGGGAGCAGTGCAATACTGCAAGTTAGGCTTTCATATGAATCATTGCGAAAAGAGGATGGGAAGAAAAAAAATCTAAATAAAACAGATTGCAGCTGTAAATTTGATTAGCATAGCAGAAGGCAGGAAATCGAAATGATTAAAAGTGCGTTATTGCCTTACAAATAAAATGGCTGAAAGGAAATCTGAAAGCTTTGAAAAGAGTTACTGTTAAAAACTTATAATTAATTAAATTTAGAATAGAGTATTAGTTTAAATTTAGATAACAATAATTAAGATTTGTATTGGTAATTTTTTATAAAAAATATGCACGTTGTGTCAACGTGACATATACTCCCCCAAGTTTAGGAGAAAAAAATATACGCATTATATATTCAACCAGCAGAACACAAGATAAAAATATTCACTTCTAAAGCAATATTGAAGATTCAGAGTGCTGAAAGAAAAATAAGATGACTAGGTATATACTGAAAATATTACAGTTCAAATATAGTTTTTGCGAATTACAGTCAGAAAAGTTCTTGTAACATATCACCAATAAGCAAGTAGTATCCTAATAAAAGAAATCTTTTTAACACAAGTCCTTTTTTTTATGCATAGTCTTATGAGCTCAAATTCAATTACTATATGCAACATTTTCGCAATAAAACATTGAATTTAAAGGTAATTGGTATAACTGTTCTGATCAAAACACTGAAACAACTGTGTAACAGTCTTTTAAAAAAAAGGCTTGGAAGAACATCTTGTTACCATACATAAAATGTTTTGCATGGAAATAAACTTTGGTAATACACATCAAGTTATGTAACTAAAACTATTCATTCTCAAAAGTTGTAATACATAAAAATATTTGTCACAATACTTAATAAAAACATATGAAACTTCTAATAATATACTATCGTCATATGCAATTTTTTTATATTCACTGTTTGAGAGACAACTTTCACATATAATATTCTCAAATTAATTCTTTAGGATCCAAAAATATTTTTTTTTTAATTATAATTCTCAAGCATAATATTCATAACCTAGGATTTTATTATTATCATCATCAAAAAGGCCATTTATTTTGCTTCAACATGGATCCTTGTAACATTTTTATGGTACCAAAAAAATTATTTTAAAATGACAAGTATTGTTCATATCTGAACACATTAAACTTATAAACATAAAACATACACAATGTATTTTAAATAAATATCCAAAATAACAAAACAGTAAAAAGTTTTAACATTCTAAATAACAAAACAGTTTGTGTGTCTTAAAACAATTGAAAAAAAAAAAATATGTGTGCAAAAAATGTAGTTTGGAGAAAATTGAAAATGTTTGATTTCACTTAATTTCTTCCAAGAATCAAAAATACACATATGCATAGAATAGTAGAAAATACAAAAAATGTTTCAAAATGACACGTCACTGGGCAAAAAAATGCAAAATAACTGTGTGTAAAAAATTACTGAAAATTTAAGAAAAGAAAAAAAAACTTTATGTGACTTGTAAACAAGAAACCGGAACTATCCAATGCAAATAGGGGATCAGGCTATTCAGATTACAAGGCTCAAGCACTCATTTAAAAGTACACAATGTGTGCAGTACAACAATATAATTCAAGAGATTAAAAAAATCAATACTTCAACTATAAAATTGTGTAAAAAAAATGACATAAAAAGTATATTGTGAGGTAAAAATTGAGAAAAAAAATTATATAAGCTGAATAAATTTCACATATGTTGTGCCATGGACTTAAGTATGCAAGAATGCAGTGTGTAACAAACAAAAAAATAGTTGTGTACCTCAGAAGGCATTGCCATGGACCTGAAAATTATAACAACCGTGTGGAAAGAAAAACAAATGTGGCGAAAGCAGACTTTGACATGGTGAGGAAAAAAGAGTGCATGTGCCTCAGAGAGGCTATGCCATGTATATCAAAATGTAAATTGCAGTATATAGAGAAAAAGTGTGAAGCATGGAACAAGCTGCATAAAAAAAAAAAACGCAACGCAAAGCAAGGTATACTGTTGAAACTATCAAAGACAAAAAAAAAAAAAAAGAAAAGAAAGAAAACTGGACCAGCCAGTAACCAAAAATGATGCAATCAAACACTATATCTCGCATTGCAATAGGGTATGGAATTCACAATATACAAAAATGAGTGTAGAATTGTAGCCCTAAAAAAAATTTCACCAACATGTGTAAATTTCGTAAAAAGTCTTACATGATAAAAATGGGTACACTAAAAAAATGAAAATTATGTAGACAAAATAAAAACAATTATCATAAGGTATTTACAGTAAATCAAAAACATGTATATATCTAAATTAAATCAAATAGAATATAATGGGTATAAGTTTGTATAACTCTTAAAAAGTTGTAATTGCTGTTCGGGGAAAATTATTATGAAGCTCAAGTACAAGCAGCAAGAGTTTAAGTTATAAAAATAAGAGACATTGCTTGTTTAGGAAAAGTGAATGTAATCTTATATTATTATTACATATATCCGCATAAAAAATTACGTTACATATACTACTACTATAATTACTTAGTACAGCAAATAAAAATGTTCATGCAAAAATGACTGAAAAATTATCATAAAAAGTTGTTCTCAAATATTACTCATCATTTTTTTTTTTACACTAAACACACACACATATAAATTTCTTGGATATTATATTTATACATACATTAATACACTTCGTACTATTACAGTTTCCAAAAAAATCAAGTAAACAAATAAGCAATAGGGTTCTTATAAAACAATTTAGCACTTTGAGAACATTTTAACGTCAAATTATCAAAAAGGTTTTGAAACGAAAAAAGTTAAAATCCAAGTGGAAATGACAGTGCAAAAGAATACAATAAAAAAACTATATAACACAACATACTTCGCAAGAGGTTCATCCTGGTCACGGCACCAGATGTACAGAAGATATTTTTGTGAAAATAATTTTGATATTTTGGTGATAGTAGTATTTGTAAAATAAATATTGAAGCAGAACCGTAGAGAATTAAAAAATTGTGGCGCATGTGATCGATGATAGTGGTTAGTATTAGATGAATTAATTGAACACAGGGTTTTTCCCTGATTTACGTATTTTCCTTCTAATATCTTTTCAAACACACACATATCTAGAATACTTGAGCATGCAATAAACATCTTTATCGAAGGAAAAGAAAACGATCATCAACATGCAAGGTGTGAATAATTCCTTGCACTAAATAAAACATCACTTCCGAACTCTATAGATGAAGACGAATGAAAATGCACTATTTCTTAAATCACCGTAATTGAAGAAAACAGATTATTGACGATAATGACAATTTTTTATTTTCAGTATCACAATATCACAATATAGGCTTCTAGGTTAAATTGCACACGATCAATATTGAAGTAAGGAGCAACAACATATTTTCACATAAAATTAGAATATATTATGGGCACGGACAGAGGCACAAGCCCCGAAGGGCAAGTGCTTGTCCAACCTCCAACGCAGCTCTACTCTGCTTGCTAACTTACAACTAACTGCTCATATTCAAAGATGCACAGGGGGGTATGTCACGAGGTCAAATTTTGCCGTTAAGCTATTACATATGTAAGAGAGAAAAAGGAACACGAAAGACTTTACTAGAACATTCGATGCATGCAGCTGCACTCAGAGAAACAAAACACAGCGGTTTGGGAGCAGTGCAATACTGCAAGTTAGGCTTTCATATGAATCATTGCGAAAAGAGGATGGGAAGAAAAAAAATCTAAATAAAACAGATTGCAGCTGTAAATTTGATTAGCATAGCAGAAGGCAGGAAATCGAAATGATTAAAAGTGCGTTATTGCCTTACAAATAAAATGGCTGAAAGGAAATCTGAAAGCTTTGAAAAGAGTTACTGTTAAAAACTTATAATTAATTAAATTTAGAATAGAGTATTAGTTTAAATTTAGATAACAATAATTAAGATTTGTATTGGTAATTTTTTATAAAAAATATGCACGTTGTGTCAACGTGACAGTATTGCACTAAAAAATAAGATAAAAATGAATAAATATTTCAAAGAAACACTAATGTTTAGAAAGCATTTAAAACCACAACCTGTTGGGAGTGAGTAAAAAATTGTTTAAGCGAAGTGCTTATAAAATAAACTTGTTTAAATTAAGCTAATCTGACGACAGTGAATAGTTTTTTTTAAATAATATTTTCTCAAGACGCAGATTGGAGGTTTTTTTTTTAATAAATGGAACAGTTAAAAATGACCCGTCAAATAAATGTTTAAAATAAAAGTTTTGGGGACAGAGAGAGGACACGTGCCCCCCCCCCCCCCCCCCGATTGCTACTCTTAAAATACTTAGGAAAAGTTTAGCTTTCTAAAGAAGAATTATCACCGCTTCATTTTTGTAGTCTCGGATATGAGAAAGAAATGATCCGTTTAATATCCGTATCCACAGAAAAAAAAAAAAAAACTATTCGTTTTCATATCCGTATCCGCCGATTTACCTTTTATGACGATACAACACACCGCTGTTCACACAATTTAGCACTTTTAACGGCATTTAAAGGTGTTCCAAAAGCTTCGCGGTCAAATATGGGCACTCTTTCCTTCCTAACAAAATATCTGGGTAACAGGTGTCAGGAACGTTTTTTTTCCCCCACTCCCTGTGTCCCTGACCAACGCGGTCAGAAACCAAATTTTTAACTGATCCCCCAGCTCCCGTCAGGAACTCCCCTTCAAGATGGGGGTAGACACTTTTTATACCAAATGGCGTATACACCTTCACTGAAGCGCTGAGTTTATTTAAAATTATAAAATATCATTACCCCTCCCAGACTGCAACTCTAGAACCGCCCTTGGCCACTGTCTATTAAACTTCTAAAAGTAACGCCGAACTGCCCCCATGCGTGCCAGTGGAATGTCTCAAATAGGGAGGTACTTTTTGGGATTTTTGTTGGAAACAGTTGTACCTTCAAGAAATGTTTTTTCATAATATCAAACTACTATGTTGATACTACATCTCCATGTCAATAGTTCTCCTGTGGGAAGTCGGCTTCAGCTGTACCAATGCTTCGAAATTGCGTAAATTAGCCCTGTTTGGGGCCCTGTACCGGGGGGCCCCCGGGGGCCTTCAAAAATTTTTAACATTGGATTCACTTTATATGAAGATATATATAACTGCACTGTGCAAAATTTTTTTCTGTATCACGTCAGAGCCAATATTTAAAGCATTCTTAAAACTGTATTTTTTATGAAATTGGGGGTATTTTGAGGGGCCCTAATTTGGGGCTCTGACAATTTTAGAATGAATTTTCAATTTGAGATATTAATATACAAGGTATACTATAGGATAAAATGAAAAAATTCTCTGAAGCACCTCTGAGCCAGTCACAGAGACAATAATGTGGCAAAAATGGCCCTAAATTAATTCGACGTTGCTCCTCTGGGGTACTTTGACCCCCCATAACTCCAAAACTAAAAGAGGCAAATCAAAAATATTTCAGATTCGTTCTTTCCTTGGGTAAGGCAACACAATAAAAGAAAATCATGAAATTCTGAGATGGTGATGGGAACTTTTTTCTATTGACCTGCCCGATTTGCTTTTGCAACGGCTCTTAAATTCATTAACATGGACAATATAATGAATAATTGTTGCTAATTTTTACCAATATTAGTTTTTCTCTCCAATGTAACAATAATAATATGAGTGATTAAGTATATTAGCATTAGAAAAGTAAAAAATGGTATAAAATTATTTAAAAATAATTACTTGTCAATATTAAGAATACATTATAAGTATTTCCAATTTTTACTTAATATTGGGATACATTTTAAAGATATTTGGGCTAAATACTAACTTACTTGTAAGTAAAAACACAGGTTTGTGTTTTTAATGTTTTCACAAAACTGAGTTACTATTGAAAACTTTATCAGTAATGGAACTACCTCAGAAGCATTTCCAATAGATGTATACCCAATATTGTGGATACATTTCATACGTTAATTTAAATTCAATAGAAAAAACATTAGCATTATTTTGATTTGATATCTAGGCTAAAAGGTAAGTTTAACCAATTAGAGAATTTTATTTACCAATATTGATACAACAGAAGACATAAAATCTACCAAACCAAAATCTGCAAGGCTCTAAAATTAATATTGTAACACTTACCTTTATTACCAGTAATAGTATAAACTTACCCGTAACTATACTACCGAATTATGCTTAAACAGTGTACAAAAGACTTTTCAATTCCAAAAATCTCGCATTTAACACTAAAAACAATAACTTTTATCCGTGTTGAATCAAAGTAACACCAAGTAGCTCTTGTTTTTCGTACTTGTGGAAGTTCGCATTCTGCATGTAACACTTGCTACTTTCAGCTGTTTTCGACTGATTTAAAAGTGAACTTTCCTGAGGCCATCTGTGGGGTTTGGTCGTAAATTATCCACTTGACCATATGAGAGAGGTTTGTGTATGTGTGTGGGGGGCGGAGAGGGGAATATACATCACAACGACAGAGCAATTATTTTGATCTAATCAAGTATATATGCATATTCTAAGCGTGAAGCTGTGCTAGAGGAAGCTGCAATAAGATAAAATGATAATGATGAATATAGTACCAGGCATATTGAAATTTAATCACAAAATGTTTTTTATCCCTACGTTTATAATTTATTTCAATATAAAATGTTTGAAGTACCACTTGCATATAATATATAATTGATCATTATTTTCTGCTTTTGATTTAAAATTTTGCTTATACTATTTGCAACAGGCGCGTATCCGAGGGGGCTGCAACAGCAGCTCCCTACAAATCTGACCCTTTACTTAGCTTAAAATTTGATACTTAGGCTACAGTTGAAACAGCTTGCTGACAATTTGATGCACAGGTCACAGCCCTCTCCTCCCCCGAAATAAAATCCTGACTGCGCCACCGATTTACAAACACGTATCAAAACTTGCTCAAATATTATATAAAAAAACAAAAAACGAATACAAGATTTCGGCTATATAAGCATAAATAAAACACTACGATCAAGTATAGAGGCGGATTCAAAGATCAATTTCTTGGAAGGGTAAAAAAGTAAAAGAAACAGGCTTGTTTCAGTCCTAAAAATAAATGTATAATAAAGCAAAATGTTAACCTTAACCAAAGCAATGTCTGTTGGAATAGCTGGAGTCCTACTGGATCCGACACTGAATCAATGTATCTTATATGTTGTGAATTAGCAAATTTTCAATCGAATTTACAATAAGTGAAATGTTATAAGGTTTTACTTACTTGTGTTTGCTAAAAGTATTCAATTACTTGTATGCAGTCGGCACTTCACAACTGCAGTCCAATTCCAATATGGCGTCGTTTGGGTGTGGAAGCAACGCACTCACTCCTAAAGATAGAGATGCATCTTGGGAAAGGTGGTGTCTCTTCAGTAGAGTGAGCCAAGAGCGCCTTCACTCTTACCATAAGAGTGATAGAGCCTCACTTTACAGTTAGGGTGACAGAGTTCTATCGTTAAGAGTCATAATGCAGTTTTCTCACTCTTATCTGACTCTATCTAGGTTCATATGGCGATGACTTTTCGGAAGGGTGATAATATCACTCCAAATTTTTAAGAGAGAAGGAGGGGCTACAAGGTGGAATATGTAGAAAACAAGTGAAAAAAACTGTGAAAAACAGAAAAACTGATAATTTTTATTGACTTACTTTTGTAATTTAAGGGAACAAATACCTCAAATCTCTTCCCTTGCTACAATGTTATTGTTTTAAAACATTTCACCTCTGTAGATTCTCAGAAGGCATTTAAAGTTAAAATAATTTTCATTCCACCCTCAGTTAGCAGGAATCTTATCATGGCTAAAAATAAAAATAAAAATTACAAAAAGATTGCTTTTATTTGTTAGTAGTAAATAAGAGCTCCCTTTGATAACGTGTAAAAAAAAAAAAAAAAAATTAAATTTTCTGCTATGAAATATAAAATAAATAGAACTGAAAAGTAATTAAGAATCATCCCGGTCCGCTGTACTTAGAATTTAAAAGACTTATTTAACAATATACCTCAAGATGACCAGTACAATACAGTAACTAAATAATACAAATTAAATGCTAACACTATAATTTTCCTAATGATACAGATTTGGAATACTTTAAATATTTTTCTTGAATAACAAATTATATCTACAATTCTACTCCGCAAAGAAGGTCAGCTTCAGCTGCCTTTCTAATTTATACAAGATGCGTCCGAAAAGTTCAGTAAATGTGTGTGTGTGGTTCCATATTTTAAAAACCGTATACTATCTGGGATGTTGCGCTCACGCATACGCAATGAAAGGCAAGGTAACAAATCACCCTCAGCGCCCAAATGACGACAGTTAAACGGAAGGCTGTACTATAGTGCTGTAAAAGTAACGACAAAATGAGTATCCGTATGTATTTGTTACTTAGATGTTCGCTATTCGTTACTAAGTATTCGTTACTCGTTACTTTCGTTACTACTAATAGAATCGGTAATAGGGTGTTATATAGTGCCCCATAACAGCACATCCGGGACAGTGTTGTTATGGGTATATGCCGCCCATACATAAACCCATAGCAAAACCTAACCAAAAAGAATTTTTTTTAGCGAAGTTGTACAAAGTTGTATTTAGAGCTTATTTTCTCTGATTTACAGATTGTTTTTATACACATTTATGGTTTTATACAATGCTAAATTATCCGAATTACTGAGTACACATAGAAATCTTCCAAAGACATATGCCATTCTTTTCTTTTCTCAACACCCCCCTTTTTTTAATTCTGAACGCTGGTTTAACCTGTTCATTCTTATCATAAAAAGTGTAAAGGAAAGCTTGTGACTCGTGTTTTTTCTGGGTTGCGTGTTCTCGAATACTGAGATCCAGGGATTGGGCCACATATATAAAATTCACAGGGCAGGGGATCTCAGTATGATATCAACTACTTTGCGTTTCTACAAGCATAATATCTTTATTATTTGTGAGTTCTTATTTCATATCAAAAACTTCTTTTGCCGGATCATTTTTCGAAGTAAATTAAAAATTACCATATTTTAATTTAAAATTGTTTAATTCAGTGAGAATTATCTATTTTTAAGATATTTCCAGTTCTATTTCTGCACTTTTGAGATGAAAGGGGTTAGCTCCTTCTGTGGGTGCATATATGAGAGCATTCTTTAAACAAAAATTATCACTCCTTTCATACAGAAAGAATGGTTGCACCGGATTATGCGTATTCCATGAGTTCATGGAATAAAATGTACCATAAAATAGGGCAGATGGCCCCCTAAACACCGACATTTTAGAAACATACTGAACTTTATTGAAATATTTTAATACCAGTGGCTTACGCAGGAGTGGGCATAAAAATCCCGGGTCGCTCCCAATTTTTTATATATTTTTTAAACAATTACTTAAAAAATGTGTTTAGGTTTCCATGCTAAATATTTATTTTAGTTCCAAATAATATTTTAAATAATAAAAATGTGTGAATTCGTTTACTTTATAAAAATATTTTTTTAAAAGGTGTATTTAAATAATTTGTTATTTATTACTCATTTCGATTCTAGCTAAAAAAAAAAAAAAAAAAGAAAAAGTTAAGTTCGCAATCCTGCTTCGGAACCACCCTGAAAGAAAGAATTCTGATTGCACCACTATTTAGTACTAAAATGTTAGAAAGCCCGAAATTAGCACCCCTTACTAACATGCTTCTCTTATATGTATTGCTCCTCTACAATTATAAGATCACCCCCTTCCCCCCCCCCGCAAAAAAAGAGTTCAACTGCGCATAATAACATACTATACACCGGATCGTATCCCCCCATTGTACGACCCATATCAATAGAGCAGCAGATACTATTCCATCTCCATAACTGTAACGAAACATACCAATTCTTCCAAACCTCATCAAAACGAGACCATTCGGCGCGGCACAAACGAATTGCAACCAGAACATACTACTACTCAAATTTCAAACTGATTTTTCCCTCCCAACAGCGAGAATCCATAATACTTCCGGTATCTAGTAACGGAAAGGAACATACTATTACTCAAATACCGAAATTCATTTTTCTCCCTCCCGCAGTCTTGTATTCGAAGTTCGAACCTGGTCGATCCGAAATGCAAACTCGAAAGTCATTTCCCCCTTGAAACCGCGATCCGATATCCAGTAACCCCAGTAACAAATAACAGAAGATGTCAGGTATGTTCGAAAGTGCATCCCATTGTACTGTGTCCCGACATAAGCACCCGTAAGGAACCGGCCAATAAAAGCGAAACGGAAAGATCGGAAATAGCGCAGAGCAGTGTAATTCAGAGGGAGTGCGATAACTCAATAATACTTATGACGTTAAACGTAGAGATATTTGGAAAAGGATCTAAAAGAGTACGGGCGCTCCTTGATTGTGGCTCTCAACGCTCATATGTAAAAAAATCCACTGCGCAGGAATTAGGGTTAGATCCCATTGGTTCAGAGAATATTTCTCACGCCCTGTTTGGCGGTTCAAAAACTGACTCCGAACCTCACGATAAATACTTATTGAAACTTGGTTCAACTAATAAATATTTGAAAGAAAAGTTCGAATTTGAATTTCTAAGTCAGGAAATAATTTGTGGGAGTGTTCCTAGGTTAATATTAAATGAGAACCTGATTAAAGAATTTAAACGAAATAAAATTTGGTTGACCGACGTAGGATCTGAGAGTTCTGAAGTTGAGATGCTTTTTGGTGCTGACCTATATGGAAAATTACTTACAGGATATGTTAAACAATTGCCAGGGGGTCTGACAGCTATTGACACTAAATTAGGATGGACCGTGTGCGGAGAAATCGGTAGTAAAGAACCGAACTTAACGAATGAGAACAGGCTAGTAACAAATCTTTGCGTTAGGAATTTAGAAATATCTGATCTGTGGAATCTAGAGACAATCGGAATTTCAGGTGTAAAGAGCGATTTGTCAAAAGCTGCAGAGGAAGAACTATCTGTGGAACAGTTTGAAAATTCGTTGAGTAGAAGTAATGATGGGCGATACTGTGTGGGGTTACCGTGGTTGGAGAAACGAAAGGAAATTCCTTCTAATAGGCATATCGCGGAGAAAAGATTATTTAGTGTAACGCGAAAACTCAAATCCAGTAATATGTATGAGGAATATCATAAAGTATTTTTTGAATGGGAACAAGAAGGGATAATTGAGAAAGTTTCGGGAAAGGAGGTCAATTCAAAAATTGTCCACTACTTGCCTCATCATCCTGTAGTAAAACCTGACAGTCTGACTACTAAGATTAGACCGGTATTCGATGCTTCATGTAAATCAGATAGAAACCCGTCCCTTAATGATTGCTTGGGGAAGGGACCCAATCTCATCGAACAAATCCCAGCGATTTTTTTAAGATTTAGAGAAAAGGCTATCGGAGTTGTATCAGATATACGTCGCGCCTTCTTACAAATTGAACTAGAAAAAAATGATCGAGATTTTTTGCGTTTTTTGTGGTGGGACTGCGATAGTAGAATTCAAGAATTTAGGCATAATCGTGTAGTGTTTGGCTTAACAAGCAGCCCATTTTTACTTGGAGCGGTAATAAAGTGTCATCTGTCGAATGCAGAAGGGAAATTTAAGGACACAGCAAATAAACTTTTAAGTTCATTTTATATCGATAATTGTGTCACTTCAGTTGATACTGTTGAAGAACTAAAACATTTTATTTTGAATTCAACAGAGCTACTGGCAGAGGCTAAATTAGAGTTGAGATCCTGGGAGTTCGGTCCTTTTGAGGAAATTAAAGATTTCGGTGAGAAAAATGAAATTCCAAACAGCACGGTAGACCCAGTCAATATACTAGGCCTCAAATGGGATAGGATAGACGATACTTTATTGATAACAGTCAAATCCGACTTTAAAATAAAAAATTTATCAAAACGTGAAATTTTGTCGATCACCCAGAGTATTTTTGACCCTTTGGGATTTTTGTCTCCCTTTTTACTAAGAGCTAAACTGCTCATACAACAAGCTTGGATCATGAAGACAGACTGGGATACCCCCTTGCCAGATAACATAAGGGGAAACTTTGAAATTTGGTTCAGGGAGTTAGAAGAGTTAAGAAAAATAAAAATTCCGAGACGAGTAGGATTTGGCGATAGGAAAAACTGGTCGGTGCACGTATTTTGTGACGCAAGCCAGAGCACGTATGCGACAGTGATATTTTTGAGATGTGCTGCCCCGGAAGTTACCGTTCGATTGTTAGGCTCCCGATGTAGATTAGCACCCTTAAAGAAAATGACCATTCCTAGGCTGGAATTACTGGCATGTGTCATTGGGGCTAGGTTTAGCGCATTTATAAGGGATTCAATGAATATTTCTTCTGTTGCTACGTATTATTGGACCGATTCCACCACATGCTTAGCGTGGATTAAACGTAATGATCAGTGGGGGACATTTGTCGGGAATAGGGTAAGAGAAATTTCAAAATTAACTGACCCAGATAGTTGGAGACTAGTCCCCGGTAAATTAAATCCCGCGGATTTGCCCTCTAGGGGTTGTAATGCCAAGCAATTAATAGAAAGTAGGTGGTGGGATGGCCCTGAGTGGTTAAAATTGGGTGAAGAAAATTGGCCTAGTCCAGATGTGCATCCAGATGAGACTAAAATAAATTCCGAACGAAAGAAAACGCAGATTTCAAATTTAAGTGTAAAAGAGGAAAAATTTGCGTTGTTTCAAAATATATCAAAATTCTCTCGGATTGTGCGTGTTCTGTGCTGGGTCAAAAGATTTATTCTAAAGGCCCAGGGAAAAAGAGTTCCCCCTGACATGATATTGGATGTTTCTGAGAAGCAAGATGCAGAAACCTGTCTCTGGTTGATGATTCAAAAGGAGACATTCCCGTCCGTTAAATCCATCAACAGTTTGGTGACTGTCAAAGACCAATCGGGACTTCTGAGAGTCAAAACGAAAATAATTGATAGAGACGACGAATTTGCTTTTCTGTACCAGGTGTTACTTCCTAAGAGCCACCCTGTCGTGGAGAGTCTGATATGGGAATATCATCACAACTACAATCATGCTGGTGTGCAAATTTTAGCTGCAAAACTGCGTGAAAAATATTGGTTGATTTCATCCCGTCGTGCCGTAAGAAACGTCGTATCCAAATGTGCGACGTGCAAAAGATACAAAACCAAAGCCTCCGCGGCGCCTCCCATACATCTCCCACTAGATCGGGTGAGAGATGCCTGTGTATTCGAAATTATAGGCATCGATTTCTGCGGCCCCCTTTACCTGAAGTCACGAGCAAAGGTATGGGTCGTCCTCTTCACGTGTGCAGTCTATCGAGCTATCCATCTAGAACTCGTCTCCAGTCTTAGTACGGAAGCTTTTGTACAGAGTTTTAGACGATTTATTGCGAGAAGAGGGAGACCCTCTACAGTATACACCGACAATGCCACCAATTTTACGGGCACAGAAAACGCCTTGAAATCGGTCGATTGGAGCAAGATTGCAGCCGAAAGCCAGCTCTCTCCCATCAATTGGAAATTCATCCCTCCTACCGCAGCGTGGTGGGGCGGATGGTGGGAGCGGCTCATCAGATGTGTGAAGGAGCTCCTTGTCCGAGTCTTAGGTCGCACCACTTTAAACCAGGAAGAGCTCTACACTGTTTTGTGCGATGTAGAGGCGACCATCAACAGTAGACCTCTAACCTATTTGGCTGATGATCCGGAATCCTTCGTACCAATCTCTCCATCTATGTTCCTGCAAGAGGTGCGTGAGATCGGTGTACCTGAATTTGATAACCTTGACAAAGAAAGTCTGAATATTCGATTCAGGTACTGCCAAAATCTACGTCAAGCATTACGAAGTCGATTCCGGAAGGAATATTTAGGCCAGCTAGTGCAACGACCATCTCAAATCCAACAAAATTTACAAGTTGGCGATGTTGTCCTGGTCGGCATGGACAACAAAAAAAAACGTCTACTTTGGCCTATGGGCATTATAGAAAGTGTTCTACCAAGCCGTGACGGCATTGCAAGAGTCGTGAAAGTGAAAACGAAGTCGGGATCTTTAATAAGACCCATACAGAAACTATTCCCATTGGAAATATCGAGAACTAAGGACCCGGCAGTGAAAACTGTGTTTGAAAACCGATCACGCCGTGGCAGATTACTGAAAATGCCAGAAAGATTGTGACTGTGAACAAAGAACTTTGTCAAAACATAGACATTTGACATTTTGACATAGACATTTGAACTTTTTTCAATTGTTTAGAACTTTAAGTACTCTAGGAACTTTTAAGAAAAAAAAAGGGCTTATAGTGTGTATAATGATTTCTGTGTGAATTGCACAAGGAATTTTGTCATTGCTTTTTCTAACTTTTATATCTGTATTTCTTTTTAGATATGTTATTGGAATTCGGTGCCCCTAATTCCAAGGTGGGAGGATGTTATGAAAACCAAGGTCATGCCTCCACCAGATGGAGTTAGGGGTACTATGATTGTCCCTTTTCGCCCCCATCCTTTGGGGCTGGGGAAAACTCTTCAGAGAGCATCCAGAGTTCGGACCGAGAGGTCTATGTTGAGCCCGCAAACTGCATTTTTAGAAAGGCAGTGCCTCAAAATTATTTTCAAGAAAAATGTTTTGTATATATTTTTAAACAGTGTACATAAGTCGTGTAAATAAAATTTTAGTTAGCCAAGACAAATGGCAACCCGGCTTTTCTTCACCCATTCTTACAGGACCCAGAGCACTCCTTCCACCGCAATTCGAGAGAAAGAGGTAAGTGACCTCTTTTAAATAATTCAAAGAATTATTGATAATTTTTACCCTCTCCGCCCCGGACGGTGTCTGGCTTAACCGGAGATCTCTTACTGTGTTTTTGTTACACTGAGTGACCCTGCTTTTCCGCAGGGCTACAGATAAGATACAAGGGCTAGGTCATTCCTTTGAACTACCCTTTGCCGCTCTGAGTCATCCGGTTTCTGCTTTCCTTATTCTTCCGATTGACCGCATTGACTGCGGGGGGGGGGAAGGGGGGGGGAGGAAGGGGGGAGAAGAAATGAGTCGTTCTTACCAGTACTTCAATCGGAAGGAATTATTTTAGTGTTAATATTCGGAATGCGCTGTATTCCAGCGTTATTTTAAAATTTAGGGATTTTCATAGTTTATTTTCACTTTACTGAAGTTAATGTTAGTGATTTTTTGTTCAGTTTTTTCGAAATGTCCGTGTGTGCAATAGCAACTTGTAAGAACTTCCAAAAAAACTTTCAGGATAAAACATTATATTCCACGTGTTCCCAAGAGGAAATAACGAACTATGTAAAAAATGGTTGCAAAAATGTCATTGATCCTGTAAACGTGAAAAATTTAAGAATTTGTAGTGAATATTTTATTGAAGAGGATTACGAAGACGACAGGAAAAAGATTACTTGGACTGCCTATTAGAAAAACTTTGAAGCCCAGTGCTACGCCACATATTAATACTTTGGCCATCAAAATTATCTTCTGAAACAAAATTGTGTTAAGCAAAATGATGGAAATTGTTGAAAAAATAAGAGTAAATGGGATAAAAGGGCTTTTCAAAAAGCAATAATAATTTCAATCAAATCGTTAATTTCTTTGTTCGAAGATATAAAATGTATGGGAGTAAAATACTTATTAACAACCAGATTGACTCAGGATGCCCTAGAGTGTCTCTTTATTCAAATTAAAGGTCTCGGTTGGTTTAATGACCACCCAAGTCCTTCAGAAGTTACAAAAAGATCTAAACACCTTTTAATGGCCAATAAACTTCCAAATCTTTCTTCAAAGATATGCACAGATCTGAGAAGCTCAGAAATTAACTGTCACTTGATTGCCAAGCTTTTAAAGAAAACATTTGAAAGTGATTTTAGTAGTGTGATTCTATCAAATCATAATGAAGATGACAATGCTGAAGTTATCAGCTCAAATGAAACAGATATCCAAGATCAAGATGAGAACATGAATGACATAATGAAGGTATTTGATTCAATGTCTGTATCGTTGGACATTGATTTAAATTTAGGGAGATACGAAATCGACCTACTGGAAAAGGAAGGCTTGAACGACATTGCAGGGTTTGCTGCGTTTAAATTGAAAAGCATTAATCCAAGTTTAGGAACTCCTTCTTCCCTATTCATCAACTTCCCTCAAAACACAGACTTGATAAACTTATTATCAAAACGAGGTTTGATTGTGCCTTCAGAAGCATGGCTTGAAGTGTGCCAAGAATTTGAAAAAAAAAAATTCGAAGTTTTGAAGGATTTTTTTTATAGAAAAACTAAAGGAGTAATTAAAGAACTCATTCAAGAGATAGAGGAACGTTTTCCAAAAGTTAAAAAAAGAGCAATTCGTTTGTTCTGCCGCATAAGGACATTCATAAGAATCCACCACTTAAACAGAAATTGACCTTTGGCATCAAGAAGAAAAGCCACACAAAAGATACAAAAATGGATTGACTAAAAAAATTAAACTTGAAATTTAGTAATAAATTTATATACCGTGTTTGTTCGCGTAATAGTCGCCCTCGCATAGTAGTCGCAGCCCCGTTTTGAAGCAGAAAAAATATCTTCACAGTTGAAATATTATGTAGTAGATTTTTCAAACATAATGGTCGCACCTAGACTTTCACCATTTAAAATTGGCAAAAAAAAAAAAAAGAAAAGTGCAACTATTACGCGAGTAAACACGGTATTACTTATTTATTTGAAAAAACTAATATATTTATATTAATTTCTAGTGTTTATAAGCACCTCCATTCATTTAAGTACTTATATTTTGTTGCAAGCTAAATAAAACAGTATCTTAAAATTTTTCATCTGCAAGTTTCTTAACTCATAAATATATTAAAAGCATATTAAAAAATAATAACAATATTTTGCAATAATGGTACGTAATTGAATATTTATAAATCAGTTTATTTGGTTTGGGAAATTAATATTCAAAAGCATTTGCCTTTTAAAAGTTATATCATTCGAAGTGAAAAAGCTCCTTCCCTTTTCATAGAAATCTCTTCGCGGTCAGCGCCGTGACGTCATCGAGGGAGAAAGCGCTGCTTCAGTAAAATACAGTGAACGAACCAGCCCTTCTATTTTCAGTAGTCCTGGCTTTTCCGGTTTTTTTTTCCAAAATGTTAAAAAAATCTTAAATCCATGTTTAACCTGTTCACTCGCATATTGCAAAGACACAGGTTCATCTTTTGTGCCCTGCGTTGCTTTTCTACAAATATACAAATAAAATCCGCATCAACACAAAACAAATAAATAGCTACTTATTCATAGTTATCTATCGTTCTTGATTTATATTTCATATGATTGATTGTTTACATTTTTCTTCAAAAGAAGAGATAGCATTCTTAAAGCAATCGTCGAATAAATGTAATA
Organism: Cheiracanthium punctorium; assembly: GCA_038373885.1. Lineage (NCBI taxonomy): Eukaryota > Metazoa > Arthropoda > Arachnida > Araneae > Cheiracanthiidae > Cheiracanthium > Cheiracanthium punctorium. The sequence goes on along the minus strand of JAWZYV010011966.1, from coordinate 114,538 downwards.
CATGTGTCATTTTAAGCAAAGGCGGAATAAAACTTCCCTCTCGAAGCGAATCCAGATAGTAAAGTTTTGCCGATTGCTTTACTTGCCATTGTCTCGTAAAAATCATGCAATTTACATATTGGGAACGTAGCGATAAAAATTTTTCGGGGAGGACCTGAAGATGGAAAAAGTAGACTTTCTCACAAAAAGGCTTCGTAATTGATATTTAATTAACAAAAATCTAAATTTCCAGAGGTGCCCAGCCTCCCAAGCCCCACCCCTTTTCTACGACTTTGTTACACATATTTCTTCTTTTGCCTTTTTCTTCCTTGTTTTCTTCTGTTAAATAGAAGGAATTATTTTTCTTAAAATAGTATCATTTATATTTTCGTTCAATAATGTATTGACTAACTACCTAAATACTTGATTAACTCTTCAAGGCATTCGGTTAATTTAAACTATCATACTTATACTAACTTTACAGCTTGACGACTTCCTGGAAACAGTTCGAGAGAGAAGTAATTCAGGTTATGTATGTTGTAGAGATGGGGAAAGAATGAACATCCTGTTCTTTTGAACCTGTTCTCAAGAAAGAACGGGAACACCCTGTTCAGTGATCACGGCAAAAACATGTTCTCACTTCATTAAGGTCCGACACTTCAAAATTTTATGGCAGGCAAGATCGTTGTAAAAATAAATTTTGGAAAATGCCTTAAAGGTGAAATTTCTCATTAAAAGGCGTGATTAATATTTATTTGCTAAGAAAAATTTAAATTCTGGGGGACCAGACCCCTCCACCCCCCCTCCTACCCCCTCTCCTGTACACACCTTGGCTACGTATCTGATGGTGGGGACAGAAGTTCACAATTTTAGCTTTATCAAATTCTAAGTAATTGCAGAATCTTAGCTATTCTGAGAAATAATGATAACGATGATGATTATCTTGGGGGGGGGGGGTAGAACTTTTAGCCCAACCTACCATAATTTTAGAGTGGACCCGGGCTAAGAATAAGAAACTTTCTTATATGTTCAATACGAAATGCACTCACAGGAATTCGTCAATTTTTATTATTCCAGCTAAACTACTCAATTTCAATCAAAGTAAAAAATTTAATAATAAAGAAAATGATAGTCTGAAACACAAATAAATCGAAAAAAAATATTTTATCAACGTCAAACAATAATATAAGCATTACACTATCTCCATATAAAACGCGCCTTCCCTTCATACGCTCTCACCCATCTCCTTTTGGCTGAAGAAGAACCTGTTCCGAGGAGACCTCTCCTATTGGCTGAAAAAGAACCAGTTCTTTGATCACGGCTGGGAGCTGGAACACCTAGTTCAGCGTTCTTTCGCGGAACGGAGAAAGAACGGAGAGCTAGGTGTTTTTTCGAGGAACGGAGAGAGCTGGTGTTCTTTTGGGAACGGAGTAAGCGAAGTGTTCTCTGCTGAACGGGGTGAAAGGTGTTCTTTTGATCTGTTCTTTTGCTTTAATTCCGTTCTGAGCTGAATACAGGGTCTAAGTTGCAGACTTGGAGTCAGAAGTAAGGCCGTACTTAGAAAGGGGGGGGGTCCTATGGGTTTGGACGTTGCAGTGATGTATAAATGAACGAAATGTTTTCGCAATAGTTAAAAAAAATTAAAAATCTTGCTACATAAGTTGAAAATTGGGTTTGGGGGATATATCCTGAAATTTTTGTCTGGGTATGGCCCAGGTCTGAAGCCATTTAAGCTGGATTTTCGGAGCCATGTAATTTTATATGCCAAAGTCGTATTCATTTTCTTAAATCGGAGTCGGAGCAATACTGAGCCTGATACTTACAGCTTTTTAAACGGAATGTCTTTAATTTTTAAGCTGGAGCATGCACTTTTAAAGCTGAAACTGTACATTTTTTTTTCGTTTTTAAACTCTAAGAGCGTATCGACTATTTTGTGGGCTCCCCCATTGGAAATGGGCAGGTCCACGCCGTGTATTTTTAACCTGAAGGCAACACAAGGATATTTTTTTTTTTTTTTACTTGAGATGGACTTATTTAATATTTTGAATTAGAGCTAAAAATGTTTGTCGTTGGTACAAAAGCCATATCTTTTAAGCTGGAGCCTGATACATATATTTTTATTTGTAGTTGTAGCCAAAGAAGATTTTTTTTTTTAAACCCGAGCCAGATCCATAACCTCTTGGAGCTAGACCTGGAACAATATATATTTTTTAAGAGGCGGAGCGAACGGTGATAAAGGCTGAATTTTTCAGCAAACGACTTCATCATTATTATTTTGTTAACAACATTTTAAATTGGGGGGCCAGACATTCTGATTCACCCCCTTGGGTACGGTCTTGCATGAGTGCTTAGATAGGGGACAAGGGGTCAGGGCCGTATCCAGAAAAAAAATTATCCAGACAAAAATTTCGGAGGGGGACCAGACGAAAGAAAAAGGCTGAATTTTTCACAAAGACTTCAACTTTATTATTTTGTTAACAAAATTTTAAATTTCGGGGGGAGGGGGGACCAGAACCCCTGGGTACGGCCTTGAAGGGGGTGCTGTCTCTCCAGCTTTCGTTATAGTGAACACTCTTATAGTATTTTGAGTTTTTTTATCATTATTATTTTTGTATTAAAATGTTTGAAAGTCCGAAAAAGACTTCTACAACAATTCCTCCAAGAGTTACGACTATAGGGTCAAAGCTTGCGTTACTTAGGTGCATTGTGATAATGTGGATATTATGTGCCCGAGGTAACGTACTTCCCGACGACCCCCTGGCACATACTTTCGCTTTATCATGAAATTTATGGTGTGGACTGGGAATAAGGCTAGGAAAGGAGGGTGTGGAGGATTTCATTGCAGATTTTCAGCTTCAACGGTCGCTCCTCTTGTGCGTCGGCTCTTTTACTGCAGCAGTGCTGAAGAAGAAAAAACTATAACAAAAGGGTATGCAGTCACGTGGCATATTGTATCAGACCGTTCAAGGATTAGTTGAAACAGATCATTCCTTTGCGCTGTTACTGGTACAACTCTTAGTTCAGTAGCTAGCTTATGTTTGGATAGTTTTCCTCATGGATAGAAAAAAAAATCTTTTGTTTGGACGGATTTTAAAGTTATTGATTCCGCTGCTTCCAAAGCTTTGTGCAATATAGTCTAATCAAAATAAACAGTTATGAATATTATGTCATTTTAGGAGCTGTCAGACTCAAATATTGTTTACTCATGTAAGCAATACTGTATCACTCAGGTAAGTAATCGAAAATTAGGCCTGGCCTAAATAATTCTCTCTAGAATTGAAGTTTTTCCATTTCTTTTTACATACGTGCTATGAGTAAGGATAACAAAAGTTAATAAAAAGCACAGAAAAAATTTTGATTTTAGAAATATGTGCATGTTTAACACTATATTATAGAACGTTAATATAATTAAAATATTTTAACCAAAAATTACTGTTAATATACTTGATTAAAGAAAGCCAGTATTTTAGTTGCAAAGTTTTTTTAAACATTTTGCAATTTTATTAAAGCATAATACATGTTAAAAAGGGCGTATATTTTCATTTTTAAATTGAATAAAATAGTCATAATAAAGCTACGATAAATAAAAGAACCTGTTCTCAAAAGAACAGGGAAAAGAACTGTTCTTTAAAAAAGAACGGGAACAGTGAACAACTGTTCTTTGAAAATAACGCTTTTCCCCATCTCTAGTATGTGGGAGGTTGTGAGATTTGGCTGTTTAAGAATTTCGTTTTGCAAAGCAATTTTGCGTGAGCACTATTTTGTCTTTTTTGCTTCATTTTGTTGGAAAAGTGTATCATAATCCAATAGTCGACCCTATGTTTTTCTTACATAACTAATTGCAGAATTCACATACACACACACACACACACACACACACACACACATATATACACTCATGTCCATAAATTAAGGTTAATTCAGAATCACACAGAAATTGATCTCTAAAATAAAAATTTCACCTGTGGAATGATCACACACATCTTGAAGAAGAATATGCAAATTACAGGAAACCACCAGATGGCGTGGATGGTACGTCACAATGACGAGAGTGTAAGAGAGGGGTATATAAGGAATGGTGGCAAAGTAAAATTGTTCACAAGCGCTGTGAAAGCCTTTCAGTGCAAAAACCGCATAGTTATGGCACAAAGGAGGCATTTGGATGATGTTTTACGTGGCAGAATTATCGGACGACTGTAATGTGGACGTACCCAGCTGGAAGTATCCGAGGAACTTGGAATCGCCCAGAGTGTCATCTCCAGGCTTTGGCAACGATTCCAAGATGATGGTAATGTGAGTAGACGTTACAGCACAGGTCGCCCCCGAGTTACAACGCCGAATGAGGACCGCTATTTGGCAGTTACTGCCAAAAGAAACAGACGGAGTACAGCATCAGACCTGTCTCGTCAGCTCTCTTCAGCTACCGGTACGACAGTTTCAAGGCAGACCGTGTGCAGACGCTTAGGGCACATTGGTCTATATGCTCGTAGGCCTGTCAGATGTGTTCCACTTACCGCAACTCACTGTCGCCTGCGATTAACCTGGAGTAGAGAGCATTCATTGTGGACACCGCAACAGTGGTCTTGTGTGATGTTTTCCGACGAGTCCAGGTTTAGTTTGGAGTCTGATTCTCGTCGGACATTCATCTGGAGAGCGCCAGGTACCCGTTACCACCAAGAGAACACCATTGAAAGACACCGTTACGGTGGTGCAGGATGGCTCGTTTGGGGAAAAATTATTATTGGTTCCAGAACTGACCTGCATGTTCAGAGTGTAACGATGATAGGCCACATCTATCGGGATGTCATTCTGGAGCAACATGTACGTTTGTTTCGGGGCGCCATGGGTGCTGAATTTGTGTTTATGGATGACAACGCCCGTCCTCACCGTGCAAACATTGTAGACGAATGCCTTCAATCGGAGGATATCACCCGTATGCATTGGCCAGCATACTCACCGGACTTGAATCCAATAGAGCATGTGTGGGATATGCTTCGCCGACGAATTGCAGCCCGTCAACCCCCTCCCACCTGTCTACCGGAACTTCGGAGTGCATTGCTTGATGAGTGGTGTAATATTCCCCAAGATCAGATTGATCATTTGATACTCAGCATGCCTAGGCGTTGTCAGGCCTGTATTGCATCGTCCGGGAGACATACTCCGTATTAACCATCCTACTAACCATGTTATACTGTTTTTTGTAAATAGGTTCTTTTTTGAAATTTGGTCAAGGGAGTAAAACTTGCAATTTTTATTAATTATGTCAAACATATAGCATCTTTTTTGCTCTTTACTTTTTGTTTAATAAATAGACTTTACAAATAAGTCAAATTTGTTTTGCTTCTTTCTCTTTCTTTGCCTGAACTTCATTATCCTTTATTTATGGACATGAGTGTATATATATATACATATATAGTAAAATTTAAAAAAAATGAAACTCAAATTTTTTTAAATCTTGAAATTAGTAGTATTCTAGTGCTAAAAGAAAAAAAAGGGCTAATTTGATCTTAGTAATTATAAAGCTTTACAAAAAGAAGTCAACAAACTGCCATTGTTTCTTTCATAAAGAAGTAAGAGCACGTGGCCTGCTTAATAATTCTTCCTGTTACTGAAAGATGCGACTGGGCTCAGACTGCTACTTACAGATATTAGCGATGTATTGCGGCTGAAAAGTGTGTCATGAACGTGAAGGGTATAAGAAACCCCTGACACTTGTGCCCCAGGGTCATACAAAACTAAATGTCAAACATCGATTAGACTAGCTTTCGATAAACGTCAAACATTTTCCACGAATTGGAGGTTTTATAAACAGGGGCAACTTTCTTTGAGACTTCGAAGAAACAAAAGTAAAACTGAACCAGAACATAGCCAAAAGGATGAATAGAAAATTTCTGGGATCTTGAGAGTGTTTGCGGAAGTTAACTTGGCAACATGATTGTTAGTAGTGACGGAGTTGTGTCCGAACCCACGCTAGAGAAAAAAGTATAGCAAATTGTGTCACTATTAAAAAGGGATAAAGAGCAGGAAGATTTGGTTTCCTTTTCTTGGACAGCTTGACAGATACTTTCATTTCAGTCAATTTGTCAAGTTTGGTAAGTACCTTCTACTAGTATGAACTATGTTATCTTTGGTAAACCAGCGCGCGTAAATGATTTATGTTCGAAGAGCATTCGCGGAAGCATTTTTAAACTAGCGCGACTATAGGTGACATAACTTACGGCTTTGCTCCCAAAATCATTACTTTAATCAGAGTCTACATCCAAACTTCAAAGAAACAGCATATTGAGTAGGCCAATAAGCATTACAGTACTTGTATACCAGACAATTATAACTTCATAGCATTAATATTTGTTCAAAAATTTTATACGTAACCGTAAAGAAAAAGGACATGGATATCAAGATTTACCCGCATTCATAAAATATCGTCTAGCACCATATTAATTCTCACGAAATGGAAGGTTAAAATCAACTGACATTCCATCTGCATCATTTCACGCATGCGTCTTTACAGAATAATTCCTTAGATTTTACACTTTAATTTACGTGAAATCACGCAGTACACGTGATTTACACATGTCGTTTGAATTTAGTCTTCCATTTTGTGATAAATTTGAATAAGGCATTTCAGGATTTATTCTATAAACTCTAAAATTTGGTGACATTTGATGTGGTATCATCTCTCTCATTTTAAAATCTTTCATTTAGCACACGACATTAAGTCCTCCCCCCCCCCTCTTTCCGATCAGTGTTTCGTAGAGAGCAGTAACAAAAACTATGAATAGTGAGTGAAATCAAAGTCAATACAAAATATAATTTCTGTCTTATTTTCGTGATTTTAGCCTCCATCCACCTTCGCTGTAGACTCTTTTTTCAAGGCTTTATATATATACAATACTCTGCTACACAATATTCTTTTAATCTACCTATTCACTATTAAATTTGATTTTTTTCTCCAACGGCGCGGCACTGGCACATCAGTTGCCGAACGTTACTAAATCTGATAAAAATATAAAAACCGTAACGCACTACCATTATAAACCGGTTTAGTTAAGTAGAGAACATAACTTAAGTCGCAAGTTTAATTATCCAAACTTTTACTTTGTAATGGCGGAATTCGGACCATTGCCGACAGGTTCGGATAATCAGCGCTCTACACCCTTTCTAGCTCACGAACAGTTAGATGGCGATTTTTTCTATAATATTTTACAGATTATGTAAACACATTTTCATGAGAATGTCAGTTTAAAAAATATATAATATCCCAACAATTTATGAAATATGTATGCTATATTTACAAAAATGTGAGTTATTGTAATCAAATACTTCTTTATTATAGGAGAAAATGTCAAAATGTGGCTTACACCACAAATTTATTACCTAAATGTTGTTAATTATCTACGATCTAACGATAGGTCTAAATTAGCACAAAAGACAACTAGATAAGCCAAGCGCATTCGTATTATTTCGTGTGTTCAATCAAGCCGATTTAACGCACTCTGGTCAATCTGAAATATATATATATATATATATATATATATATATACACACACATATAGATAGATAGATATAATAAAAACCTTCTCATTTTAACTTAAATCTTTTATCCAGCATAAAATATCTAATTCAGAAAAAATAGATAGTTTAAGGTTATACAATAAATGGAATTAGAAATACACACAATGCAAGTAAAATCATTAATTTATCATAGAATGGAGACTGCCGTTTCAGGACCTGCCTTTCTTGTCAACGACTCTGTAACAATACTGGGAGTAGTTTCATTTGACCAACTCTTCATGGAATAACAATACGAGTTAAATATCGGTTCTCCCAAAAAATGGTAACACACTTTAATACTTCAACCATTAGAGATAAGTAGGTAAAGTAAATTGAAAAAAAAAAAAATGTTATTAAAAAAATAGGAAAAAGAGTATGTTTAAAAAAACTTCTTCGCTTTAATTTTCAAAAAGTGACAATTTTTAAATTTGTATACGGCTCCGTGTAAAAAAAAAAAAAAAAAAAAAATCAGTTAGTAAAAATGTGCCTCATACACTAACGAGATGATGTTCAAAATTCCAGACTTTCATCATGGAACGCCTCAGAGACATCTTTAAACAAAAGTCGTGAGGGACTGCAAATGAATATGAATGTAAATGTTTATTGTTAGAGTGCAATAAATTGCTTTCTTTCGTAATACCTGTACGACGTTTGAAGCACGATCATCCGACGTGTTTTTTTTTCTTCGAGAGCCATTGGAACGTAGTTTAGTCAGCATGTTTATCTTCATATAACTGACGTTTTTTAGTATGAAATTATCAAATTTTGTCCATTACTTCATTAGTGTATGAGGCACATTTTACAACTCGGATTTTTTTTACGCGGGTCGCATACAAATTTCATAAGTATCACGTTTTGAAAATTAACAAGAGGATTTCTTTTCTTAACGTAGTCTTTTTTCTTAGCTTTTTTAGAACATTTTTTCAATTTATATTGCTCGCTTATATCAAATGAGTTAATAACACCGGTCAACACGATTTTTGGGTCTGACTTCTACATGTTAAATTTTAGTTTCTCCTACGCCAAAACTAAGTAAAATAATTTTTTTTTTTTAAATGAAAGTTTGCTCTTGTAGAAATTAAAGCAATTTTTCAATTTTTTGGCAAAAATCACTGATTTTTATATTTTTTTTTTTATAATTCCACTCTAAATTATGATCAGAAATGTTTTTGCTGGATATAAAAGTCTTTTTTATTCAAGATTTGTGCTAAAGAATAACATATAAATGTAAAATAATAAGAAATTAATGTCTAAAAGTGAATATTTTTCGTATTTCTTTTATGTTCGTATGAGCAAATAATAATACAAACAAATAATAATATTACAAATAATACTACAAATAATTCTACAAGCAATACTACAGAGTTACAAATAATAATACAGTTTACTTTCGGGTTAATCAAAGTGCTGCCATCTTTCGTTTATAAAATAAATTAAAATATACTTATCGACGTAAATCAGACAAAAGCAAACTTTAAGAACTAAAAATGAAAATTTAAGTGTTTTTCAATGTCTAGAATCAGAATTTAAGCATGAGAACAGAACACCCCCCCCCCCCAAAAAAAAAAAAATGTTGACCGGTGTAATCAAAGCGTGTTACCATCTTTTTGGGTCACCCTATACAGCTTTCAACTGCCTCAGTTATTTTGATACACATGGCAGGTACGTTATCATTTCTACTGATTCAGAGATGTTTCTAAAATGCTTTATATTAATAATTCTGGTTAATCCTTCTGTTCATTTTTTTTAAAGAATGAATGGAATTCTTTCCCTTTCTTGGACTGAAGTGTGAAAGTACAGCATTCTGGCCTATCGTGCGGCTGTCTGTATAACGGTCTGGGGTTTTGGTCGATTTCCTCCAGATGTAAGGTAAATACGCGTTGGCAGGGCCTGATTACCGAATAGGCCCATAAGCAGGGTTAGAAATTAAGATATTAAAGTGAGGTGCTAATGGCACCCAACTATTTTATCTTAGTTGCCAAAATGATGTATTTAGGCGTAATTTTGAAATTATGTAGTGTAGTCATTCTAATATCAAATCACAGCCAAGTACGAATACTAATTAAAGTTTGTTTACTAAATATATCCATGTGAAAGTATTAAAGTAAATAAGTAGAATGTTAAATGCTGGAAAATACTGCAAACGAAATAATAATGTTAAAATTACTGCAATATTAAAACAGAAAGTGTGAGCTGTAAAATACTGTTCTTTTATAAAATTCTGCATTCTATGCAGGATCTCTGTGACATCCGTACATGCAAGGTCATGTGGCATGCACCATCGCCAAGCTAAAAAGGCACTGAGCTCTAGCCTTAAAGGGGGGGGGGGCAAAAAAAAGAAACAAGCAAACAAAAGAAACCCAGGGGAAAAAAATAATTTTACTTAAAAAAAAAAAAGATCTAACATTTCATTATATTTATGGCAAAAACAGAGCCTGACTATCACATGGGCAAGCAAGACACTAGCCTGGGGGTGTCAAAATCAAATAAATTACCCTATATAAATGAGATTTCTGATAATAATGACTTATTCCATGTAATTCTGAATAAGTAATATGGTTTGAAGGGTGTTTGAAGGGTGATTGGTGATAAACCTTTCGTAAAATTCCGAATGTGTCAAGTATGTTAATAGCGATTGCCGTTGATCAGTATGCTTTGATAATTTTTTTTTTTTAAGTTAGGCATAAAAAATGACGACCAGGTGTTATTTCATGGTCGTCAAACTTAAATTTCTGGATGCAAAATACGACTAACGACAGCTTATTTCTAACCCTGCCCATAAGGCCTAGGTCTATAGTAAAAAAAAAGTCTAGGGGCTTCAAAACTACAGTATTTGTTATTTATACTTGTGGAATGGGATAGGTGTTAGTGGGAGGGGGGGGGGCTCGAAATGATAGCGGGCCTATAGTATGAGAAAGTGTTAATCAGGCCCTGGTGGTTCGAAGCCCTTAAGAAGTCCTCCGACCAAGACATTCCCAATCTTTGGCAGATAGCCCTTGGGTAGCTTTGCCATAACACAACACAACACTTTGTTGATGTTCTCTTTTACTAAAAGGTGGAGGACACGACCTCGGAAATTCATTTCGGGATGAAACTCCCTATAATTATAGTACTCTTTTAGAGTGCCCACCCATTAATAATAACGTCCAGTGTGTGTGGGGGGGAATCCATTCGAAAAGAAAAAGCTTTTGAAAATTCATATTCAACTTAATATAGTAAGTACCTTCATTCGACCGTTTTCCGAACAGCTCAGTCGGTAGCGCGCAAGCGCACAAACTCGACGTTCAGGGTTGGGGACTCATGCTGAGATTTTAAGTTTTTTCTTCATTTCTTTAGTTAATTTTTACAATTAAATATATCTTATTTACAAACGTCAAAAATTTTAGAAAAAAGGCTTTTAAAAATATTAAATGATATTTTAATCATTATAGTAACAATTTTACTTATTAAAATAAAAAATAACAAATAGTTATGATAATAATGCTATAAAGTGTTATAATATGTAAAACTTTAATTTGTGTTGTTACTTAATTTTACATGCATTTTTCATTACAAACAAGAACCTGATAGATAATTGTCAGAAAAACATTTAAAAGAATAATTTTTTTGACATCTATCACAGAAAAAAAAAAAAAAAAAAAAAAAAAAACGAAAATGATTTACAGTCAAGAAGACTTGACTGTATTCCATTAAATATGCTGATTTTTGTGTAAACGCTTAATCATACTTTTAAATCTGTCTACGTCACAAGTTTGAACAATGGGAGTGCATTTGTGAGGAATAATTTTAATCATATACGTTGGCAACATAGGCGCACCCACGGAGGGGGCTATGGGGCTGAAGCCCCCCCTAAAGGTGGGAAATTAGAAGTGAAAAGTATTGAAAATTGTCACTAATGAGTTAAATGTTTTCTTTTTAAAAATTGTCTTCAAATTATTTCTAAAATACTTTTTACCAAAAAAATATGTTAGTTTTTAAATAAAAACTTATAGTTAGAGCATGAAATACGGTTAAACTTGGTTACAACATCACTGAAAAGATCATATAATTATTTGATTCTGAAATGAGTTACATTGCTCGTGGGGTTGTGTTCTACGGGCAAGTCGATTGGCACAGAATATTTTGACGTTATAAGAGAGTTATAACTATAGTTGAGGTCTTTATAACCGAGTTCAGCAGTATATGTAGCCCAGCCCCCTCTAAGCTAAAATCCTGGGTTCGCCAGTGGTTGGCAATTCCATTGACGTACAAGGGAGGGGGTGGGGGTAAGCCTTGGGTGTTAACCACAAATAAACTATATCGAATGTTGGGGACCGATCTAACTTTTCACGTAAGGTTTTAAACAATCTTGAAGAAAGTCGGAAACTTCAAAATCTGCGAAATTCAGAAATAAACTGAAAGTTTGCCCAGAGGTTATTGTTTTAGTGTAATAATAGTCCTAAAACTGCCGAAAAATTGTACACGATATAGTTATCAAAATCTGTTATCCTTGGTCCCTCACTCCTTGGAGTCTGTTTTCATTAGAAAAAGAGCTGCTTTCTAATATGAATGTTGGTTGTTTCGAGCCAACTGAGTAGAATTCAAAAGAAAATTGGACCATTTATATATATAATAATAATTTAAAACTGCTAATTATATTTTAATAATAGAAGTATCTGTAGTTGTACTTTTTTTCCATAAGTATTATTATCAAAACTATTAGTTATTTTTTATTATAAAAAGTAAAATTGATATATTATTTAATAGCCTTTTTTCTAATTTAAATAAAGTGAATGAAGTTTATAAGAATAGATTTGCTAAATTGTAAAAATTAAATGAACGAATTGAAGAAAAAGATGAAAAATGCGACCGCGTGCCTCGAACACTGGACGTTGAAATTGAACGGCAGCGTGTTACCGACCGTACAGTTTGGCCATAGGTTACTGGCGGCACTTATTAGTATATAAACTAAGTATGAATTTCCGAAGGCCTTTTTTCCTCCGAATTAACCCCCCCCCTCATTGCACCCTAAAGGAGTACTATTATTATACAGAGTTTCGCCCGAAATGAACCTTCCGAGGTCGTGCTCTCGTGCCTTGATGGAAAAAATGCTCGTGTCATTTTTCCGATCCGTTTCCGGAAGCAGCGGGGTTTTTTTTTTTTAATGGTCAAGGCATTGTACAAGGGGGGATACAGTGCAGGGGCGAAGAATTTATTGACTTTTAATGGCCCGTCGGCATTCGCCGCCAAAGGATAACGCGTGAAACCACAAAACCACCCCAATCACACAATGGGGCAACTTTTCTCCGCAATCCGTCTTGGAGATACGGAAAAATACATATGCTTCCCATTATAGCGTACTGAAACGCACGTAAATGGACGTCGGCCTTTACAGTTTTTCTACTCCTGTTAACCATTACAAGCCCTTACCTATTTTCATTCTTGCCTAATCATCTTTAATAACAAATACGTTCTGCTTATTTGGATGCGTTTATGTTCTGAAAATATATTCTGATGATTCTATGGCTGCTCTTGAATAGAAATAAGTTAACACTCTTCATCAGTCTAGGGAGCCCGAAAACACAAGCAAAACATGCCAGATGCTAATCAAAACACAGAATGTTTTCCCATAAACCGCATTATGTTTTTTTAAAATAAAAAACAAAACTATATGTTTTGCGCAATTTTCAAAAAGAAATAATATTTACAAAAAACATATCATAAAATCAAAGGCGGATCCAGGGGGAGGGCGCAGGGGGCGCGCGCCCCCTCCGAGAAAAATATATTTACACTAGATAAATGGAGCTTTCACCAATATTAAGTGGACTTTACACTAGATAAAATGAGTATTCATGATTTGCGCCCCCTCCGAAAAAAGTTTCTGGATCCGCCCTTGCATAAAATTGACTGAATCTCTATTTGCGGTCAAACCTGTGTTTGTGTATAGCAATACAGAAGAGACTTAAAAAGTATACCATTGTAGACAGGATTAGACTTTAGCATTCAAGATATTATCTAATTGTCAAAATCAATATAAAGTAACATACTTTTGCGTGGATTAACACTTCAGTCATGAAAAGAAAAGCCTTTACACAAATTTTGAAGAAGTATTAATTCAGATGATGAATTTATTTTTTAGAACCGATGAAAAATGGATAGAAATTAAAAAAAAATTCTTTGTTATAGCACTAAGCGAAAAAACATAAGGTAATTCGGAGAAGACGCCACATTTAAGGATTCTTTTGCTTAGTAGAGACAAATTTGAAGACTGAATCAGTCGAAAGTTTCTGAAGTAAGTTTAATTATATTATCTATCCATTAAAATTTACATTTTTTGTTTTAATTCTTTATCTGTATCTACATAGTTTAAAACAACTCAGTGTCAGATTTGTTAGAGAAAGTAAACCACCAGAATCTCATCTTCCTTTCTGATAAAATAGAAATCTATATAATCAAAATGGATAGCTCATGTCTTACGCGGAGGAACTGCTTAGATGATTTAATAGACGTTTTCAATATTTACACTATACTTCATTCGCTTTGCGCTTATCACGAGTGATCTGTTTTACTTTTTATTTTGATTCTAGCTCAAGGTTGTTCGCATGCATCTCCCCAAAACAGCACCTGCTGCAATATAAGCGTGAAAAGAACATGGAATAAGTTTGAACAGTTTATTTTATTATTATTAACAACAGAATTACGGAAGCAGTTAGCAGTTGTATTTAAATAATATTACTTTCAACATACTACACACTTTTCAAATTATTACAAAGTATTTTTACCTTACTTAATTTGTCTAATTATGTATTCTGTATGCATAAACAATGCTTCGCCCATTTAAAATAATTCAGCGGTTATTTGTGTGCATACTTACCTAAATTTACGGATAACGGTTATATTGACTTTACACAAGAAACGCTTCTCAGCGATAGATATTGGTTGTTTTCATGTGTAAGTGGTTAACAGTTTAAATTATTTTGAATATGACTACATAATAGAAAAACACACTCATCATGAATTTTGAATAATCTGACTGTCTTACTAAGTTTGTCTTAAGCGGAGGAAAAAAAAAACCTGACATTGAAGTTGATAAAATTAAACTTATAGATATATAAAAGCACTCAAATAAAAATGTAAATTTTGATGAATAGATAATAATTAATTAGTTTTACCTCTAAAACTTTCTACCAGCTGTTTATGGGTAAAAAAAAAATAGCAGTAAAATCAACAAAATAATTTTGTTAAATGATCCATGAACATACCAATAAACAACAAAAAAAATTTCTTAAATCAAACAAATAATTTGGTTGATGTTAACCAAATAAACCATTTAAACAAATAGTTTGGTTAAATTAGCAAAACATTTGTTTATTTTAACAAAATTCGTTGGTCAAACGGACAAAATGTTTTGTTGAAAAAAAAAACAAATAATTTTAACAAAATAATTTTGTTAGTTTAGCAAAAATTTCGCTAGCACTATTTCAACCGGAAAATCGTGTTGATTTAACAAAATTTTTATTGATTCCAAAAACATTTTTTTCTGTGTACTACGAGTCGAATAATTAAAATATACATTTCGTAGCATGAAAATCGGTTAACTAGAACGCGAGATACGGATTTTTGGGTTTCTCCATTGTTTAACGTAAGTTTTGAAGGTATCTTTCCAAATTTTTTACGATATCGCTTTGGTGATTTCAATTTTGAGGGACTTATTTTTGGTACCAAATTTTGCGTTATTGCACCAAAAACTCGCCAAGCTTAGAGGCAGTATTATTAATAGGGCCTGTAATATTTAATTTCCGGCACTGGCGTAACGCAATAGTGTTAGCATTATCTCATCGATACACGCGGCCAATAGGAATGTTCCCGAAGATGGAATTGTCACCAAAGTACTGGAAATTTCCCCAAAACTATAAAAAGAGAAACTTGTCCCGTTCCGAGTTCAGTTGTGAGCTTGCTCAAATTTATAACCCTTTAAACCTTGACCTACACAATTGTGTAGGTTATCTACATCCTCTCAAAAAGTGTAAGACGTATTTCCTAGTAGATTTTAAACATACAACTTAACTCTTCATATCTCTCATAATCTCTTCATAACTCTTCATAACTCTCACCCTAAAGGAGTACTATTATTATACAGAGTTTTGCCCGAAATGAACCTTCCGAGGTCGTGCTCTCGTGCCTTGATGGAAAAAATGCTCGTGTCATTTTTCCGATCCGTTTCCGGAAGCAGCGGGTTTTTTTTTTTTAATGGTCAAGGCATTGTACAAGGGGGGATACAGTGCAGGGGCGAAGAATTTATTGACTTTTAATGGCCCGTCGGGATTCGCCGCCAAAGGATAACGCGTGAAACCACAAAACCACCCCAATCACACAATGGGGCAACTTTTCTCCGCAATCCGTCTTGGAGATACGGAAAAATACATATGCTTCCCATTATAGCGTACTGAAACGCACGTAAATGGACGTCGGCCTTTACAGTTTTTCTACTCCTGTTAACCATTACAAGCCCTTACCTATTTTCATTCTTGCCTAATCATCTTTAATAACAAATACGTTCTGCTTATTTGGATGCGTTTATGTTCTGAAAATATATTCTGATGATTCTATGGCTGCTCTTGAATAGAAATAAGTTAACACTCTTCATCAGTCTAGGGAGCCCGAAAACACAAGCAAAACATGCCAGATGCTAATCAAAACACAGAATGTTTTCCCATAAACCGCATTATGTTTTTTTAAAATAAAAAACAAAACTATATGTTTTGCGCAATTTTCAAAAAGAAATAATATTTACAAAAAACATATCATAAAATCAAAGGCGGATCCAGGGGGAGGGCGCAGGGGGCGCGCGCCCCCTCCGAGAAAAATATATTTACACTAGATAAATGGAGCTTTCACCAATATTAAGTGGACTTTACACTAGATAAAATGAGTATTCATGATTTGCGCCCCCTCCGAAAAAAGTTTCTGGATCCGCCCTTGCATAAAATTGACTGAATCTCTATTTGCGGTCAAACCTGTGTTTGTGTATAGCAATACAGAAGAGACTTAAAAAGTATACCATTGTAGACAGGATTAGACTTTAGCATTCAAGATATTATCTAATTGTCAAAATCAATATAAAGTAACATACTTTTGCGTGGATTAACACTTCAGTCATGAAAAGAAAAGCCTTTACACAAATTTTGAAGAAGTATTAATTCAGATGATGAATTTATTTTTTAGAACCGATGAAAAATGGATAGAAATTAAAAAAAAATTCTTTGTTATAGCACTAAGCGAAAAAACATAAGGTAATTCGGAGAAGACGCCACATTTAAGGATTCTTTTGCTTAGTAGAGACAAATTTGAAGACTGAATCAGTCGAAAGTTTCTGAAGTAAGTTTAATTATATTATCTATCCATTAAAATTTACATTTTTTGTTTTAATTCTTTATCTGTATCTACATAGTTTAAAACAACTCAGTGTCAGATTTGTTAGAGAAAGTAAACCACCAGAATCTCATCTTCCTTTCTGATAAAATAGAAATCTATATAATCAAAATGGATAGCTCATGTCTTACGCGGAGGAACTGCTTAGATGATTTAATAGACGTTTTCAATATTTACACTATACTTCATTCGCTTTGCGCTTATCACGAGTGATCTGTTTTACTTTTTATTTTGATTCTAGCTCAAGGTTGTTCGCATGCATCTCCCCAAAACAGCACCTGCTGCAATATAAGCGTGAAAAGAACATGGAATAAGTTTGAACAGTTTATTTTATTATTATTAACAACAGAATTACGGAAGCAGTTAGCAGTTGTATTTAAATAATATTACTTTCAACATACTACACACTTTTCAAATTATTACAAAGTATTTTTACCTTACTTAATTTGTCTAATTATGTATTCTGTATGCATAAACAATGCTTCGCCCATTTAAAATAATTCAGCGGTTATTTGTGTGCATACTTACCTAAATTTACGGATAACGGTTATATTGACTTTACACAAGAAACGCTTCTCAGCGATAGATATTGGTTGTTTTCATGTGTAAGTGGTTAACAGTTTAAATTATTTTGAATATGACTACATAATAGAAAAACACACTCATCATGAATTTTGAATAATCTGACTGTCTTACTAAGTTTGTCTTAAGCGGAGGAAAAAAAAAAACCTGACATTGAGGTTGATAAAATTAAACTTATAGATATATAAAAGCACTCAAATAAAAATGTAAATTTTGATGAATAGATAATAATTAATTAGTTTTACCTCTAAAACTTTCTACCAGCTGTTTATGGGTAAAAAAAAATAGCAGTAAAATCAACAAAATAATTTTGTTAAATGATCCATGAACATACCAATAAACAACAAAAAAAAATTTCTTAAATCAAACAAATAATTTGGTTGATGTTAACCAAATAAACCATTTAAACAAATAGTTTGGTTAAATTAGCAAAACATTTGTTTATTTTAACAAAATTCGTTGGTCAAACGGACAAAATGTTTTGTTGAAAAAAAAAACAAATAATTTTAACAAAATAATTTTGTTAGTTTAGCAAAAATTTCGCTAGCACTATTTCAACCGGAAAATCGTGTTGATTTAACAAAATTTTTATTGATTCCAAAAACATTTTTTTCTGTGTACTACGAGTCGAATAATTAAAATATACATTTCGTAGCATGAAAATCGGTTAACTAGAACGCGAGATACGGATTTTTGGGTTTCTCCATTGTTTAACGTAAGTTTTGAAGGTATCTTTCCAAATTTTTTACGATATCGCTTTGGTGATTTCAATTTTGAGGGACTTATTTTTGGTACCAAATTTTGCGTTATTGCACCAAAAACTCGCCAAGCTTAGAGGCAGTATTATTAATAGGGCCTGTAATATTTAATTTCCGGCACTGGCGTAACGCAATAGTGTTAGCATTACCTCATCGATACACGCGGCCAATAGGAATGTTCCCGAAGATGGAATTGTCACCAAAGTACTGGAAATTTCCCCAAAACTATAAAAAGAGAAACTTGTCCCGTTCCGAGTTCAGTTGTGAGCTTGCTCAAATTTATAACCCTTTAAACCTTGACCTACACAATTGTGTAGGTTATCTACATCCTCTCAAAAAGTGTAAGACGTATTTCCTAGTAGATTTTAAACATACAACTTAACTCTTCATAAGAAGTGAATCAGGTATAAAATAATAATTTCTCTTATTTCTTTTGAGTTGTGTATTATTCGATAAACCTAATGAGTTATTCAAAAAGCTAAAGAAATTTATCTTACACTCCAATACTTTTTTGTAGCAAAAATACTCCAGTTCTTAAAGGGATAAGAACTGGACTGCAGAAAGTTAGGTTGTTGATGTTGTGAGATTACGGCCAATTAGCTACACGCGTTCGCTCTAGGCCGGTGGGAGGTCTTTCTAAGGGGTCTTAACCAGTATTTACGCTAAGTTTCGGAGGAAACTATGGAAAACTCCGAATGGTTAGGTCGGCGGACGCAACCTGCTTTTGAACCAGGCACCCACTCCCAGTTCAGAGCGCTATGTGCTCGGCCACTTGTGGGGCATAGAAAGACAGGACTTCCACTCCTCCAGCTCTTGTCGTTTGTCAAAAAAACTGAAATTCAACTATCTTTCTAGAAAAAAGTAAGACCTCTGGTCTATATATCCACTCTCCCAGTTATAAAAAATGCCACTTTTAGTCTTATACCAAAAGCCGGTTAGATCGGTCAGCTAGTGAGTAAGCTCCTTGATGATTTTTCCGAGGTTTGAAAGATTATTTTAAGTGTTTCCTCAATAGAACTAAAATAGAGGGAGAGAGGAAAAAAAAAAGACGAACTCCCCCCCCCCATCCTATTTGGTGGGAAAGTTGTGGGATCTCAAAAGAGAAACAAAATAGTAAATCGCGGAAATGAATTTTCTCGACATCGCCAATCAACAAACTAGGTAGGTCGCTTCCGTGCCCCGGGCCGGTCTTGACCGAACGACAGAAAAAGGAATACGAACGAAAGCACTAGTGAGAGGACGAGATATTTTTCCTGCGGAAAGGAATTTTGTTTTGATCTTTCGGTTTGGGCGCACCGAAAACCATGGTGCAAATGTGGGGCAAACGAAGTATAGTGAGTCTGGTTTCATCCCTGAGTATAAAAATGCACTGAAGTTGGAGTTACGGATTCACTCAACCAGACCTTGAACTTGCAGTTGGCCCATGATAGCTGGGAGAAAAAGTTTTCATTCACTTACCTGTGGTAAGTTTAATAGTCAGAATCTATTTTTGGTCTTCCGGGTTTTATTTAGACACGGGTTTGAGCGCTTTTTTCCCGTCTTCTTTAAATACTTGCATGCGTGCAAAAGTTATTTGCAAACTCTTTTTATCTTTTATTATTCTATAGGATATTTATCTTGCAAATCGATTTTCATTTAGTAGATAATTTGACCTTTTAAAATGTTGAATAAAGCTGTAATACTTTTTTAATGGCAGTTTTATTCACGCTTCATTTGTGCATGTGTGTGTGTGTCAGGATTTATAACAAAAGAAAATGTTCATTCATTACTAGGAAAATAATTATTTTATTGTTTGTTTTACAAAATTATTTTCATACAGTAGGTACGTTCTAGGTGTTGAGCAGTGGCGGCCCGTCATTAAGGGCCAGAGGGGTCTGACACTACCGGCTAGCCATCATCTAAATCAAACCTTCTTCCTATTATGTAACACAGTTCTTTCAATTATTTACCTTGATGGAAAAAATGCATGCATTTTACTCTGTCCTAATACCATCCATTAAAAAAAGCACTTAAAAAAGCGATAGTGATGATTTTTTTCTATCTAAACCATAAATGGGCCATGGCATTAGAGATGGGGAAAAGCGTTATTTTCAAAGAACAGTTGTTCACTGTTCCCGTTCTTTTTTAAAGAACAGTTCTTTTTTCTGTTCTTTTAAGAACAGGTTCTTTGATTTATCGTAGCTTTATTGTGACTATTTTATTCTATTTAAAAATGAAAATATACGTACTTTTTAACATGTATTATGCTTTAATACAATTGCAAAATGTTTAAAAAAAACTTTGCAACCAAAATACTGGCTTTCTTTAATCAAGTATATTAACAGTAATTTTTGGTAAAAATATTTTAATTATATTAACGTTCTATAATATAGTGTTAAATATGCACATATTTCTGAAATCAAAATTTTTTCTGTGCATTTTATTAACTTTTGTTATCCTTACTCATAGCATGTATGTAAAAAGAAATGGAAAAACTTCAATTCTAGAGAGAATTATTTAGGCCAGGCCTAATTTTCGATTACTTACCTGAGTGATACAATATTGCTTATATGAGTAAACAATATTTGAGTCTGACAGCTCCTAAAATGACATAATATTCATAACTGTTTATTTTGATAAGACTATATTGCACAAAGATTTGGAAGCAGCGGAATCAATATCTTTAAAATCCGTCCAAACAAAAGATTTTTTTTCTATGCATGAGGAAAAGCTATCCAAACATAAGCATAACTAAGAGTTGAACCAGTAACAGCGCAAAGTAATGATCTGTTTCAACTAATCCTTGAACGGTCTGATACAATATGCCACGTGACTGCATACCCTTTTGTTTTAGTTTTTTCTTCTTCAGCACTGCTGCAGTAAAAGAGCCGACGCACAAGAGGAGCGACCTTTGAAGCTGAAAATCTGCAATGAAATCCTCCACCCCCTCCTTTCCTAGCCTTATTCCCAGTCCACACCATGAATTTCATGATAAAGCGAAAGTATGTGCCAGAGGGTCGTCGGGAAGTACGTTACCTCGGGCACATAATATCCACATTATCACAATGCACCTAAGTAACGCAAGCTTTGACCCTATAGTCGTAACTCTTGGAGGAATGGGAGGGGGGGGGGTTGTAGAAGTCTTTTTCGGACTTTCAAACATTTTAATACAAAAATAATAATGATAAAAAAACTCAAAATACTATAAGAGTGTTCACTATAACGAAAGCTGGAGAGACAGCACCCCCTTCAAGGCCGTACCCAGGGGTTCTGGTCCCCCCTCCCCCCGAAATTTAAAATGTTGTTAACAAAATAATAAAGTTGAAGTCTTTGAAAAATTCAGCCTTTTTCTTTCGTTTGGTCCCCCTCCGAAATTTTTGTCTGGATACTTTTTTTTTTTGGATACGGCCCTGACCCCTTGTCCCCTATCTAAGTCCTCATGCAAGACCGTACCCAAGGGGGTGAATCAGAAAGTCTGCCCCCCCCCAATTTAAAATGTTGTTAACAAAATAATTGAAGTCGTTTGCTGAAAAATTCAGCCTTTTTCACCGTTCGCTCCGCCTCTTAAAAAATATATATTGTTCCAGGTCTAGCTCCAAGAGGTTATGGATCTGGCTCGGGTTTAAAAAAAAAAAATCTTCTTTGGCTACAACTAGAAATAGAAATATATGTATCAGGCTCCAGCTTAAAAGATATGGCTTTTGTACCAACGACAAACATTTTTAGCTCTAATTCAAAATATTAAATAAGTCAATCTCAAGTTTAAAAAAAAATCCTTGTGTTGCCTTCAGGTTAAAAATACACGGCGTGGACCTGCCCATTTCCAATGGGGGAACCCACAAAATAGTCGATACACTCTTAGAGCTTAAAAAAGAAAAAAAAATGTACAGTTTCAGCTTTAAAAGTGCATGCTCCAGCTTAAAAATTAAAGACATTCCGTTTAAAAAGCTGTAAGTATGAGGCTCAGTATTGCTCCGACTCCGATTTAAGAAAATTAATACGACTTTGGCATATAAAATTACATGGCTCCGAAAATCCAGCTTAAATGGCTTCAGACCTGGGCCATACCCAGACAAAAATTTTCAGGATATATCACCCACACCCAATTTTCAACTTATGTAGCAAGATTTTTAATTTTTTTTTAACTATTGCGAAAACATTTCGTGCATTTATACATCACTGCAATTCATACCCCTCACCATCCCCCCCCCCAAAAAAAAAATTCTTGCTACGTCCCTGTATAAGTACGCCATATACATATGATGTAATAACGTCGAGGGAGAGACGTCCAAACCCATAGGACCCCCCCCCCCCTTTCTAAGTACGGCCTTATTTCTGACTCCAAGTCTACAACTTAGACCCTGTATTCAGCTCAGAACGGAATTAAAGCAAAAGAACAGATCAAAAGAACACCTTTCACCCCGTTCACCAGAGAACACTTCGCTTACTCCGTTCCCAAAAGAACACCAGCTCTCTCCGTTCCTCGAAAAAACACCTAGCTCTCCGTTCTTTCTCCGTTCCGCGAAAGAACGCTGAACTAGGTGTTCCAGCTCCCAGCCGTGATCAAAGAACTGGTTCTTTTTCAGCCAATAGGAGAGGTCTCCTCGGAACAGGTTCTTTTTCAGCCAAAAGGAGATGGGTGAGAGTGTTTGAAGGGAAGGCGCGTTTTATATGGAGATAATGTAATGCTTATATTATTGTTTGACGTTGATATAATATTTTTTTTCGATTTATTTGTGTTTCAGACTATCATTTTCTTTCTTATTAAATTTTGTACTTTGATTGAAATTGAGTAGTTTAGCTGGAATAATAAAAATTGACGAATTGTTTTCCTGTGAGTGCATTTCGTATTGAACATATAAGAAAGTTTCTTATTCTTAGCCCGGGTCCACTCTAAAATTATGGTAGGTTGGGCCAAAAGTTCTATCCCCCCCCCCCAGATAATCATCATCGTTATCATTATTTCTCAAAATAGCTAAGATTCTGCAATTACTTAGAATTTGATAAAGCTAAAATTGTGAACTTCTGTCCCCACCATCAGATACGTAGCCAAAGTGTGAACAGGAGAGGGGGTAGGAGGGGGGTGGAGGGGTCTGGTCCCCCAGAATTTAAATTTTTCTTAGCAAAAAAATATTAATCACGCCTTTTAATGAGAAATTTCACCTTTAAGGCATTTTCCAAAATTTATTTTTACAACGATCTTGCCTGCCATAAAATTTTGAAGTGTCGGCCCTTAATGAACTGAGAACATGTTTTTGCCATGATCACTGAACAGGGTGTTCCCGTTCTTTCTTGAGAACAGGTTCAAAAGAACAGGATGTTCATTCTTTCCCCATCTCTACATGGGATTGTTCTCCCTGAACTTGACGTCCTTTCTCCGGTTACTGAGTTGACTTATTTGACGTTGAGCACAAACAAATATTTTGACTCACCATTAACTTGGCTTGCAAACGGCTTATTTGGCGCTGTCTTTGGGGCCCAGATCTTCGGCCCCCCGCATGGTAATCTAAACGGCTGTACTGAGAAGATTCGACAATCGGTAACTATTGGCGAAACTTTCCGCTCAGGAGGAAATCATTTTTACTTTCCGAACATGTACCATGTAAGGAAAGTATTGTAATCATGAAAAAATTCGACTTCGAGATTTTGGTGTATTTACACGTTCTGAGGTTTCTGAATTCATTTATGCTATTTTTACGAGATGTATGTATGTATGTGTGTGCGTGTGTGTGTATGTGAGTGAAGACGATAACTCCTAAGCGGGGCATTCGATTGAGCTCAAATTGGGTTAATAAGTTATTAACCATCGTCGCAAGACCGGTATTGATTTTGGTGTGTATAGGACTTATAGTTTTTCTACAGAGCTACGACAAAGATTTCTTTTACATTTTGGCCTATGGGGGAAAATTCTTGAAAGTGCGCTAGCGTTTAAACGGTACATTCGATTGATTTCAAATTGGGTATATATGTTATAAACCACCATCGTAAGACCAGTATTGATTTTGATGTGTATAGGACTTATCTTTGTCATAGCCCTGTAGAAAAACTATTTCTTTTACATTATGGCATGTGGGGAGAAATTCTTGAAAGTGCGCTAGCGTTTAAACGGTACATTCGATTGAACTTCAATTTGGTATATATGTTTGAATTACTCATGAATTAAAATTTATTTAAATGCTTGGTAGTGATCTTAATCGTAAGTGTTCGGAATGTCGAGTGGAGTCAGTCCAGATTTTTACTTTCCGAACATGTACCATACAAGGAAAGTATTGTAATCATGAAAAAATTCGATTTCGAGATTTTGGTGTATTTACACGTTTCGAGGTCTTCTGAATTCATTTATGCTATTTTTACGAGATGTATGTATGTATGTGTGTGTGTGTTTGTGTGTATGTGAGTGAACACGATAGCTCCTAAACGCGGCATTCGATTGATCTCAAATTGGGTATATATGTTATAAACCACCGTCGCAAGACCGGTATTGATTTTGGTGTGCATTGGACTTATCTTTGTCATAGCCCTGTAGAAAAACTATTTCTTTTACATTATGGCCTATGGGGGGAAATTCTTGAAAGTGCGCTAGCGTTTAAACGGCGCTTTCGATTGAGCTTCAATTTGGTATATATGTTTGAATTATTCATCGATTAAAATTTATTTAAATTCTTGGTAATGATCTTAATCGTAAGTGTTCGGAAAGTCGAGTGGAGTCACTCCAGATTTTTTTTTTTTTTTTTTTTTTTTTTTTTGAGAGGATATTTAAAAATATTAAAATTCTCAAGAACTAAAAATTGAAACGCGCGTTTTCTCTACAAATGACTTCACTCATTTGGCAATTTTATTGATATGTTTCGCATTTAACAACATTTTCAAAAGTATATAGCAAATTTCTTTAGTGCATTATGCATTATACCAGAAAGCTAAAATTTCTAAAATCAAGTAAATTGGAACAGTTTAAAGACGTGTTTTATAAAAATAGGACAACCTAGCAGAAGGGGTAAAAAATACATAGTACTCTGCTGATGCTATAATCATCCAGAGTTTTCAGTTCAATTACTGCAGGAACATAATTGTTTTTCAATAGTAATTTTACGACGGGCACTCAAAAAGTTCCCGGAATCGTGGTGTAACTCTTTATTACCGCAGTGTACTAATTCGCCTTCAAATGGGCGCATTCAGAACACACACACTTGCTCTACCACTCCTGTCATTGCTGGAAGTCCTGTTTCGGTATCTTTCGAAGTTGTCGCGTTGGCTTTGATGTCTTCTACGGTGTCAAAATGGTTATCTTTGAGGCCCCTTTTGATCATGGGGAAGAGCTAGAAATCCGACGGTGCTAAATCCGGTGAGTAGGGAGGCTGGTGGAGGAATGGAATGTTCTTTTCTGCGAGCCATGTCTGCACAACAATCGAGAGAGGGAGTTGTCATAAATCAGTGACCATCCTCCTTGCCATTTGGCAGGACGTTTTCTTCGGATTGCTTCCCGCAATCTTTTCAAAACTTGTACGTAAAAAGACCGTTAACAGTTTGTCCAGCTGGTACAAGTTCATGGTGCACCAAACCTTCATTGTCCCAATCCGCACATGTCCCCAATCTGCTCACGAACTTCATGTTCGCATTTTGCTTGAACTTCGACGGCGCGCCAACTGATCACCACACACTCCTAGGAGTACCTTCAGTTACACTTCCATCATACTGCCTGTTATGAATTCCGGTAGTAACAAAATAGTGGCGGGGGTTTTCCGGGAACTTTTTGACTGCCCGTGTATAGTACTGAGTGAGACTAGTAGCGCGAGGGTTACGGCTACCCATATAGCACAGATGGTCACAAGAGTCGCTGTGACGTCACTGAGGGTTACAATTGTCACAGGACTGTCACATACTAGTCTCATTGTGAATGTGACTTGTGAGTGATGTGACTCTACTGTGTGGTCACTGTGAAGTTTATTTGTGCCCAGCCACCAGGTGACGTCACCGTGAAGACACCATGTGACTAGTATAGGATTGATCGCTAAGTGACTCCACTGTGAAGTCACTGTGTGACTGTTTTGTGACTTCTGATTGTTAGGACTTCAAAATGACGTCACACTGGCCGTTTGTTGCAACTTTAGAGAAAGACTCATTTTTCTAACATTTTGTAGCAATTTCTTTCGCGAAACATTTTAATAAATAAATCCGAAAATGATAACGAGTAATTAAATAAAATCTCGCAGTTATGAAGTAATGGAATTTAGTTTTAAGTTATTTATTTAAAAAATAAATTATTTCGTTTAAACAAGACAATATTATTTATAAAAAAATATTATTCTGAAAAATATTACAGTTTTAATCACAATGGAGTAAACCAAGTATCTGTGAGTAAAATTAAAAATTTCTTTTATATCCCCATGGAATATATGTATTCCGTATGTAAACGTTATTCCTAGAGTGGGAAAAAGATTTTATTTCGTAATTTCTGTAAGACCATTGAAATGCCATTATCCGACGGGATTTTTTCTCTTCCAAAGCCATAGAAAAGTGGTTTAAGTCAGCATTTTATTTATCTTCATATCTCTGACACTTTTTAAGGTATAGTTCTAAAATTTTATATTTCACGTCATGATAGTACGGTGCAAATTTTACTAATTGGGAATTATTTCCCACGGGGGTCGTATAAAATTTAGAAAGTGCAACTTTTTGAAAATTAACGAGAGGAATTTTTTATTAAAGAAGTATTATTTCCGACCTTATTTTGAACATCTTTTCAACTTACACTGCCCACTTATCTCTAATAGATAAAGAATTAAAGCCCGTAATCATTTTTTTGGGGCGCCCTGTATATATGCATATATAATATATTGCCTATGCTACTGATGTTTGCAAACTTTTGTTGAAAACAAAATATGTATGTTATCAAACCCCTTAAACATGCCGCTCTTTACAAATTTATTTTATAACCAAAGAAAAAATGTTCAATAAATCATTAGTTTTTTCGAACGAATACTTGAATAAAACAGCACATTATCTCGAAAATAATGTATGTAAAAAAAAAAAAAAGTTTCCAGGATTTTTAATTTATGTTTGTTAGTTATGGTATTTTCCCTCCATTTATAAAATACTCGAGAAAATTTTTAAGTTTCCAAAACAAGCCGTGCTAAACTACCTTTAACAATCAGTTGACTTTTTAAAGTTACCAAAGCAAGAACATTATGGCCCAAGGTAGAGAGCTGGCCTATGAACGTGTACCGCGAGGGTTCGATTCCGGGATGTTTCCTTTCGTGGGAGCTTTGGTGCTGCCATCTGGTGTATGTTCTCGGTAACTCTTTCACCCCAATTTTTTTCACTGTCCTAAAACGGTCACAATGCGACTTCACTGAAGAGTCGCAATGTGAAGTCACCGCAGGCGGACATTAAGACGGTAGGGTGACCCGACGGTGACGCCGCAGCGACTACGCGTGACCCGGATGTGACTGTTTTGCGACGTCACTTTTTGGTCACAAGTGGTCACGGTGCTATTAGGGTATCTATCATACATAGTTGAACGCAAGAATTTAGATACTTGCGCTCAGTAATATAGCCTTAAGTATAAAATTTATGCATGAAGTAATGCATTTCTTTTGTTTTGCAAGGAATTTAATAATGCGTACTGTAGTGAAATATTTTACAGTATACATATTTCTCCCTTCGAAATTGATTACTAACAGGATTAATGTTGATTAGAGGATTGATTATTAAAATGATTAGTAAAGTGATTATTAACGGGTAAATGGAAAAAAAAAACGTTTTCGACCCCACATTTCTATGTGATTCTGAACTATCTTGGTTCCCTCTGCCTCAAATGTCTTTTACAAGAGTTTTGAATCTGTCTCTCTCTGTTTCTGTATATATATGTATACACAGGGTGTTTCAAAATTAAAGGAACATTTTTTCAGGAGGGGTAGGATACTTCAAGACTGTTCAGAATCATACAGCAATGTGCGATTGGAAACGTCGTCTTCATGTACCAGTGAACAATCACTTTGGAGGATGTGTTGAAATGTGCGTCTAATTTCACCAATGTAATGAAAAAATGAATTATGAATTAATAATTTTTATCAAATGAAATCTCTGAAAGATTCATTAATTTTTGAAAAGCAGTGGTTGAAAAGTTCACTATTACTTGAACTCTTTTTCTAAAGTGACTATTAACAAGTACATGAAGACGACGTTTCTGACCCCACGTCACTGTGTGATTCTGAACCGTCTTGGTGTAACCTACAGATTCTAGAAGTTTGTTAGTCTGATTTTGAAGCATCCTGTATATAGAGCGCGTCTCATAACTACTAGTACAAAATTTAAGGGGAGATAGGGCACATAATAAGAAATCAGAATGACACAGCAATATGGGGTCATAAACGTCATTCTTTTAACAATCATTTTGTGAAAAGTGTAACTTTTCGTCTAATTTCTGAATCAAGTTTCATAAACAATGGGCTTGTCTCCAAAAATTTCATCCATGAAATGAAATAATCTTTAAACTATCTTCACACGTTTTCTATCAAAGAGACATTAGTTTTTAACGAACAATGGTCGGAACGTTCACTATTATTTCAGCACGTGTTCTAGTTTTGTGTTATGACAAGCCTACACGAGAGGCATCTGTCTACAGGGGGGAAACTTAGGTAGGGACTTTTCAAGAGTTCTAACACGTATTCACGTTATCTGGAAAGCGTGCCTGGAGAAAACCGGCCCAAACTCCAGACTGTTAGATCGACAGCCGCGCGCTGGCTAGAACCCGGGACTTGCCCACTTCGGCCATCTACCATGTTCAGTGTCTTATCCACTTGGCCATGGTGGGTCCCGCACTTGTTCCATAGTGATTATTAACAGCTGTATAAAGACGACGTTTCCGACTCCACATTCTTTTAACCCAATCAATAAGAATAAATTGATATGTGATTCTTATTTCTTATTATATGCCTACCTCCCCTTAAATTTTGTACAAATCGTTATGGAACACTCTGAATTATAATACGAGTTTAAGCAACACTTTAGGTTCTGACTTACAGATATATCGTTTTTACTTTGGTGTTCTAGTGTGTAAACTCCACCTGTATATTAAAAAACCGAGACTTTCTTTTAAAATTCACTAGGTACTTTACCTTTTCACTTGTCGCTTCAATTCAGTATGTTAAAATAATAATATTAATAATGAATGAATGAAGGTGTAAAACCGAGTGAGTAAAACTAAAAATGGAAAAAATAATTAAATTTCAAGAAAGAGTGATGCATTGTGAATTATTGAATAACTATAGTTTAACCCTTTAACGCGCGGTGTTCTCGCCGTGAGGACACAAAACTATGACGTTTTGATTGTTGTCTGTCACGAAGAATAAATTCGATTTCTATAAAAATACTTGAGGGTGACAGAGTAGCAAGAGAATTCTTTACTTTTTAGCACATCATTTCCCGTAAAAATTGTCAGGATTATTTTTAACAGCACCAGCATCTTCTGAAACTGGGAGAATACGATGGAAATACATTGATGTAGAAGAACAACTGGAAAGACTGCCCAATGCTGAAAAAAGGGCAGCCGTTGCCATTGCTCGATTTAACTACCAGCAGGATGGCGGCCGATCGAATCATTCTTCGCATGCCACAGATCCAGAGATCATTTTTTGACACAGTCTGTCTATGCGTGCGTACAGCCAGACTGTTTCAAAAATGGTCTCTATAGATCTGTGGGATGCGATGAACGATTCAATCAATCGCGATCTCTCTGGTAGTTAAATCGAGCGATGGCAACGGCTGCCCTTTTTCAGCATTGGAAAATGATTGCGCTTCAAAGGGTCAAAAGAAATTTTAAGTTTTAAGCCGTACTGTAATACCTTCCTAAAATAATCCGCTAATATAATTAAAGTAAACATTTCTTTCTTGTTCTTGCATTGTCGTATTCAGCTTTGGAGATAAATACAGATACATTATCTTAATTTTCACAGAAGAGTAAGGGAATGTCATACTGGAGGGGGGGGGGTGAACGATGCTCATAAAATCGGTTTAATAAGTTAAAAATGAAGGTTTGCATTGGAATTTTTAGAGTTATATAAAAATAAATATGTAGGGGACACCTTTAACAGCTAAAATTTATCTAGGGAATTAGACTAAATTATATAATAAATGTAGGTCTAAACAGCTTTTCTCTCCAGTAGTTAAAATAAGAGAAGTAGCTTAAGTTTGGATTAGTTATTTTTTTTCGGGTACCTATACGGTACATTTTGAAAACATATTCTCTATATTTTCTCAGATTAATAACTGCTGCGGGAGAAAATACTCTGTGTTCTTAAGAACAGAACAATATTGTTGCACTAAACTGTAAAATAAGCTATGTTTACTTAAACGCTGAGTTAAGACATGCAAAGGGAAAATTAATAAGATCGGTATTTAAAACATGTCTTTCAATTGTTAAAAATATACCGCCCAGGTGGTGTAGAGGATAAAGTGCTAGAAAACCATTCTATCACACAATGAGTCCGGGTTCGATTCTGGGCTTGGATGTTTATTTGTCCGTCCTTTCATAGGGGGCAACTTGGCCGTCTACTGGGTGCCCCGATAATAAAATGAACCAGTAATTCGGGCCTTAGTAGTGGCAAAATACTTGATGAACAAAAAAGCCCAACCGTTGGGGAAAAAAATATTTTAAAAGTGCTAAATATATTGTAGCTACGGGGATAAATGCCGAATTTATGGTTAGTGGCGGTGGCACGCATGTTTATTAAACCAAACAAAATATATAGAAATTGTTGCCTTATTCTGTGGATGCATAGGAACTATTTTATATAAGAACACAGTAAAAGTGCAATATAGCATCAATTTTCTTTATTAAAAATAATGAAATAAGTTTTTAGAAAAGTAACTTATTCTACTACTAAAAGTCTCCTTCATAAAAATAAATAAATAAAAATAAAATGAGATATAATAATAATAAATAAAAAATATCCTTTTGATATTTAAAGTGTATTTTTACTTTTTCAGAGGTATGAAACCCGGTGCAAGGCTGTTTCGGAAAACATAAATACAGCTACATACCGCTGCAACAAAAATGGGCTGTGATTGCAAGTTGCTCGGCGTATTCAATTTTTACAAACTCACGTGCATGCTTAACGATTTGAAGTTAAGGGACAACGTCACGATAGATGACTACTTCGAATCTTTCCAACATTTTCTGAATCAAATCGACGACAGTTTGAAGCCAAGAGCAGAAGATGTCCTTAGGTTACAGATACAAGGCAAATTTGAAAAAAAAATAGTGGAATCATTGTTTAAACAGTGGGATCGTCGACTCAAAACTGGACTGCATTTCTGGATACCGAACTCTTTGCAAGAAATAAGCTGCTGTGAAATCCGCAAATGCATTTCTTTCTCGGATAATGCAGGCGACCGAGGTCTTGATTCACTGCATTTGCCACAATCTTTAAGAAATTATATAAAGCAAGTCAAGTGATTCAATGACTTAGGATTCTACCAGTGTTTATTCAACCAAACTTGGTTCATTCGAGTCAAACTTTTTATCATTTTAATATAAATGGAGAAGGGGCAAATGGAGATTCATGGCATTTTACAGAAGTCATATATTTCCAACTATTATAACAAACACCTTTTTGAAGAGGGGCGGAGGTGGCTACAATGTTTCAATGAAGGGTTGAGATATCTTTATATTACAGGAATGATCATTTCAAACATGAATATTGAAAATGTTTATCAATATAAATGCTTATGAATAAACAAATTTAATTTTGTCCCGAATTTGATCCTTTATTTATTTTTTAATTTTTGCTCGTTTAATTCAGAATTTTAAGACTATGCAAATAATCTGAATATAATTCTCAAAGTTTTGAAATATAACAAAAATTTGCAAAAATAAGCAATTTAAAATTATTGCACACCATTTAGAAATTTTTTTCCTTAACTCCAAAGGAGGTTGCAAGCATGTAACTAAAGGAGTTACACGAAGTGAAAATTTTCTAATTTTGTTTAGCAATATTTTTGAAAATAATCAAAATTAGTCAAAATATGAAAACATTGTGTAATTTAGAGCAAATCTTTAAGATTTTAAAGATAAATAATAAAATAATAATAAAGATAAATAATAAAATAGTAATAAAATAAAGAAAATATTTTCTATTTTGGAATTTGGAATTTATGCATCTTACTGCTTGCTTGTCAGATCTGTTTTCCCTTTCTATAACCAGTTGTTACATCTTTTGTAAAAAGTTATACATAAATATGTTATATAAAAATGTGTATGCATGTATATATATATAGAATAAACTTTAAAATATTCTCCAGACTTTTTTTTTAGTACATTAACGACATTTTCGTTTCCAATTTTATTTAAAAAAAACATGTTAAAGACAAGTAACTGTCGAAGATAAAATACCACGATGTAAAAATCAGCTAACAATATGAAGTGAAACATTTAAAAATAAAATTGAGCATTTTTTTTTAACGGCTATTCATTATATATAGCAACAAATGCATATCTCATATAGTAAAGTCTGCTTCAAATGAAATTAAGAGGAACAAAAATATTTATTTGCTAAGTTAGATGTCCGATGAGTGAAGGTGTATTTTGAGCAGTCAAATAGGACCAAATACCGGAAAATAATTCCGTTTAATTAAGAGACCATTTAAGGTAAGTTTTACCAATCTGTGAACTCAATTGCAAATCTTAGTTGAAGGGAGAACATTTCTATTAAGGAATTTGTATAGCAACTATTTTACTTGTTAGACTTGTTTTTATCTCTCAAACATGTGCTATAGTATATTAACTTGAGGATTATTTAAACTAGCAACAGAAAAATAAGTTAATGCACAAATTACGAAGATAGAAGTTATAGGGGTTACAAAATGTTTATCAGATAACTTTGAATTATGTAGTGATAAATTGGATTTCATTTTAAAATTGAAAATTGAATGTGTACAATTTGTTATTTCATGACTTCTCATAGAGTTGAAATATTATACTACATTGGCGGCACGTGGGTTATTAAAGTGGAGGTTCACAAAATAAATTTCGAAAATTAAATATGCAGATACGATTCAAATTACAAGTTAAAATTTATTTGCGTTTCCAGCAGTTAAAAGGAAACGATGCATGCAACTAAAAGAAAAGAAGTAATCTTTCGTCACCTGGATATGTTTTAGCAAAAGTGTTGACTTGAGTAATTTTATTTAAATTTTTCTTTCAACAGATAACGTCGAAAAATGTAACTACTTTAGCTCCGAAACATTTATTTTACTAAGTACCTTTTTAACTATTTAGACTACTTCGTAAAAAATATTGTGCTGAAAAAGAATGAAATAAAGAAAATAAAAAGAATATGGGAAAAAAATGGATCTAACCGAACAAAACAAAGCGAAGGAGAATTCGGAAGAGATAACAGCAAACTATCATCATTTCGCACACTGAAAATGTGCGAACGGAAGGATATCGCCGCGCCTAACTCCATCCGTGTTCCTATCCGCATTTGTTCTCAAAAAGGGGGTTAGAGGGGCATTTCTTCGATCGCACGTGCGATTGACGAATTACTAGACTGGCGTTCGAGATGTAGTTACCTACAATACAGTACGCTAGTTACTTTAAGGTTATTTAATAATAGTAGAGGTTATTTAATAATAGGGAGAGAAAAAGTACAGTTTTAAATTTATAAAAATCTAGAAGTGTACTTAATCTTATTGTTAAGCTTTATGAATCCTTTAATATTCGGAGCAGAGCTCTTGCTTGGATTTCTGACATTTTGCAAAACAGAATCATTAATGTAAAATATGACAGCACCATTTCTGACAACTTTAAACTATTTCAAGGAATCCCCCAGGACTCATTTTTGAGCCCTACGCTTTTCTTGCTGTTTCTGGCGGTATTGGAGGAGGTGCTGAATGGGATCTGCAAGATTGGTATATTTACCGATGACACCGTTCTTTGGGATTCAAACTTTGATATTAAACTGCTAGAATCAAATCTGAACTTGGCTCTTTCAAATTTCCAGAACTTTGCCAATGAGCATAAATTAACTTATAATGTTTCCAAATCGGTAACCAGTTTTTTCACCACTGATAGACACTTATATAACTATCACCCTCAGTTATATCTAAGAGGTGGCCCTCTCTCTCATGAAAAACGCCCTAGGTATCTGGGTTTTGCATTAGACCCAGAATTTTCTTGTAACAAACATAAACAGGCCTTGGTGGCCAAAAGTAGAAAGCGGTTCAACATTATCAAATATATCTCTGGCCGTGATTGGGGTACAGATGCGTTTACGTTCAGGACAATTTACATCTCTCGTGTGCGACCTGTTTTGGAGTATGATCTACAGATTTATATGTATGCATCAGCCTCTAATCTTCGTAAACTTGATCGTGTTCAATAGTGTGCAGGAAGCATTATAACTAGTTTGCGTCACTCCTGCCGTAGTGAAATAGTGTTATTTGAGGTCGACTTTTTGACACTAAATATGAGAAGAGAACTTAATCTTGTGAAATACTTTAGTAAATTACTTGCTTATGGGGCTCAGCATAGAACTGCTAGTTATCTTTTGCATTGGACTAGTAATCAGAGACTAAAAAGAGATACCCCTTTTTCACGTGCAATCTCTCTAAATGCTATTTGCAAAGATGTCGAACCACACTTTCTTAAGTCTGGTGTTGATCCCTTGCGAGGTATGCCTAGAGTACACTTTCAACCGGATTTGTTATCTAGCACAAATAAATCTTCAAACATTCCTGAATTGCTGCGGCAGCTGGCTCTTGAGATAATTAGCACCATCCCAGATGATGGCCTCCAAATATATACGGATGGTGGTAGGGATGATCGGAATTGTGCTGGAAGTGGAGTTTTCATCAGGAGCCCTGAGAATGTTATCAACATTAAGGTGAGAAATCCGGATTGTTGCTCTGTTTTCCGGTCGGAGCTTCTAGCTATTGAGGCAGGTCTGAACGCAAATGAAGTGGACTTGAGATTTTCGAGGACTGGCCCCATTTGGATCCTGACAGATAGCAGGAGCTCTATCCAGTACTTAAGTGCTTGGCACAGAGTGGGCGATAGAGCTGGAACGGCGATCTTGCAGCATCTCTGTAGACTCTGTCAGAAACGAGACATTTACTTGCAATGGATTCTGTCCCATGTGGGAATTTATGGGAATGAGATCGCTGACTCCCTCGCAAAGCTCGGCACCTCTGAGCCTTTACCGAAAAATTTGGCACTTACCTTCTCAGAAATTCATTCTATTAGAAAGAGAAGTGTTCAGTTAGTCTGGAAAACTCCTCCAGCTCACAACTGGTACTCTGGGGATGGGCCGGGTCGCATTCTGACCTTCAGGGGTGATAGATGTGATCAGACTGCGTTCACCAGATTTATCAGTAGCCACCTAAGATGCATGAAATTTGAGCATCACCAAAAGGTCTATCCTACTTGCTATAAATGTCTCTCCAGTGCTGCTAGTCCAGCCCACCTTCTCAATTTTGCGGATTTTTCAAAGGAGGATTTCCTGCGCTATCCGGTCTTGTTCTTCGATTTTCTGAGGGTGAATGGACTCATGAACCTTGTCTAGGCCCGCTAGACCGGTGGGGATGAGAAACAACAACAACAACAACAGTGTACTTAATATATAGGATATCCTGTGCTAACTGTGCCCAATCTCTTTTTCTTAAACTGTTAGTCAAAGACACATTGTTCCAATTGCTAAAATGCTTTTAATTGTATAATCTATTATATCAGTTTGTATGATTATGGCAACGCACGCTCGTGCGATCTGCCAAGGATGGGGGGAGGGTGCCTATGTAGAGGACTTTTTAAGGGGTTCTAAAGCGTATTCACGTTACATCTGGAGAAAACCAACCAAAACTCCAGACTCCAGGCCGTTAGATCGACAGCCGCGCGATGGGACGCAAACTCGGGACCTTTACACTTCGGCCGCCTACTATTTTCAGTGACATAACCACTGTGCCATGGTGAGGCCTATTGTATCAGAAACAATCAAAGTCAAAAAATCAATTCGTATGAAATTGCGAAATTTAAATTTCTATATGGTCCCTCTGTCCTATTAGTTATAGTTAGAAAAATTTCCTTTATAAAATTTCATGCACAATAAAAAAAAGTCCTTCTATGACCAAAATTCACCGAGCTACAGCTGCTTAAAGTTAAAGCACTTTCCGAGCTGCAAAATAGGGGTTATATACATAATGAATTTGAGAAAAATTAATGAACATGGTTTTGATCAATCATTCAAATCAAAAGACCCAGGATAAATTTTTATAGAGGCTGACCATAAACCTCTGCTTAAAGATTAGTATTCTAAAATTAGTTTTGCTTCTTTCTCCGCATTATACAAAAAATGAATTTTTTTCACCCCAATGGGTGGGCACTTGCTTATCAAGCATCTTGCCTCTACTAAGGCCCGAAATTAATGTCCATTTTATTGTGGGAGTGCCCAATGGGCAGCCAGCGTTACATTCTAGGGACGGACAAGTTAACATCCATGCACAAGCCGGGATTCGAACCCAAAGCTTGATAGAATGGTTTTTAAGCCACTACCCTAACTCGGCGGCGGAAAAAAAGAAATTCAAAACTATGATTTAAAATTCCGATATTTATACGGTACCTTAACGGTTTACCGTAACGGGACATTTTAAGCGTATAAAAGTGACTTAAGTCAACATGTTTGCTGTTTCATAACTCGGTGAATTTTTGTCATAAAAGGGCGATCTTTTTTTAAATTTTTCATGAAATTGTATAAGGAATTTTTTTCTAAATATAACTGATAGGACCGCAGGACCGTATAAAAATTTGAATTTCGTAATTTTTATAGTAACTGATTCATTGACTGCGTTTGCTTCTCTGTTGTGTTGTGTTGTGGGATTAAGGCTAATTATCTGCACGAGGAATCTAGGCCTATAGGTGGAGTGCCCTCCGTGGGGGTCTTTCTAAGGAGTCCTAACCTCTATTTACACTAACAAGGAAACCTCCCCAAAGCTCACTCACCAAATGGAACGAATTTCACACAATCAAAGGAACACACAAAAAGGAACGTACTGTGTGAAAATTAGCTGCTATCTCCTTATAGAATTTGAGAAATTAAAGGTTAAAAATTAGTTTAAATCGCGCGAATTGTAATCTTTAGCTAGTATTTGGCGACAGGGATAATTGGTCGAAAAGTTGAAACGCTCACGCGAGTACGTATTCGAAATATTTTTAAACCAGTGTTTGGTATACCGTGTTATATTTCAACGTACTGAATTTTTAAGTAGCTTAATCTTGTTTTCTATTAGTTAAACTGAAGTCCTATAATCTTTTTATTTTACTTCTGAAAGTCACTGCTGAAAGTAATTTCCTTTCATTTGTATTAACACATTGCAAGCTGCAAATTCAGTTTACGCATAAGTGAAGCATTTATTTTAATTCTAAATATTCTATATTCTTTTTATCCACGTGATGATACTATGGAGCAAACAATAAATATACTTATTGTTGTTTTTATGCTATACGCGGAATTTTCTTCGAAAAATATGACATTGTCTCCATACACAGACGAAGAAAAAGTCTGAAAATCAAATTGTTGAAAGTTTGCAAAATTATCAGAAAGTAAATGCGACAGATTTTGTAGCAAATGAGCAATGTTTATTACTTGATACCCCTGAAGATCCTATATTTTTTAGTTTAGAGGACCAAAGCATTGACTTCACGTACAGTGAGGATATCGTGAAAATAAGCAATTTATTTCTTGAAAAGATAAGGATATCTTGAAAATGCCGTCGGGATACAATAGCGGCAAAATCCCGCAGTTTATAGAGTGTTCAAAATTATTTTAAATTTGTTACAAATAAAAGGCAGTTATATCTGTGGGAAAAGAAAGTTCAGAAGAATGGCGATAATAAATATAAACTAAATCAAATTAAAAAAATATACGTTTCAACACTTCTAACACGCAAGAAAATTGCAGAAAAATGTACATGATTGTGATTCACAAACTTGCGCTTCAGAAAAGGCATTGGAATTAGGACTGAAATTCCGCGCATCTAAAGGATGGCTGTACAGATTTTTAAAAAAGAATCGGATTGTGAGCAGGAAAGTTACAAAATTTGTTTTGCTGAAAAATTCTGTCAAAGGAAATCATTAAAAAATTAGCCCAGGCGTTCGTAAATGATGTATATGTTTTTATAAGGGATTCCTTGTTAAAAGACGATCAAATTTTTATGCTGATGAATCAGGTTTTAATTTAGAAATCCTTCTAGACGAACCCTGGAACATAGAGGATCGAAGCAAGCAGAAAAAGAGATTCAATCACAAAATGCAATGACACATTCCTACACTACAATGCCGATTATAAGTAAAAGCAATAGATTGTTATCGCCTGTACTTATTGCACTTCCCGAAAAAACTGGGAAATTCCGAAAAAATTACGTGCGACAGTTTTCTGACATTGTGTTAATGAAACAACTGAATAATATATTTCTTTCAGGGTCGAATCAAAGGCGGGAGAGAAAATTGTAGGATGAACCCCCTCCTCTCCAAAAATTTACCTTACAATTTTTAAAATTATTTTTTTTAATACCATTGTTTATTTCAACTCTTATTTCGCTAAAAAGCTAAGCCTCTTCTAAAAAGCTACGTTTAACCTCTTATGCATGCATTGAATTTGTGTTTAAAAAATATTTTTGGCCAACTTACTCCACCCCCCCTCCCCAAAACGGAACCAGTTACCAGCCTGATTTTTTCCCTACCATATGTTCTGCGGGATATCCAGTGAATCATTGCTGTAGATGAATCCTGACCTGTGCTTACTTAAAATTATATTATATGAGCATCTTTTTGTAAAAGCATTTATAAAAGAAAATAAAAAGCGCCAAGTGGCGATAAAGGGTCTATTCTGTCAGCTCATACTCATTTTTATTAATTAATCTTAGCTTTAATTTGAGGAGATAGCAGCTAATTTTTACACATTAGGTTTCTTTTAGTGTGTACTTATGACTGGATTAAATTCGTTACGTTTGGTGAGTGACCTTCGGGGAGGTTTCCTTGTAAGTTTCGGAGAAAAATCCGAACGAGGTCGACGGATGCGCGATGGGACCTGAAGACCTTCACACTTCGCCTGTCTATCATTTCCAGTGACATAACCACTGTGCCATGGTATGGCGTTTGCTTCTAGTATAATAGATTATAGAATTAAAAGCATTTTTGCAATTGCAACTATGTGTCTCAGACTAACAGTTTAGGAAATATCCATTGGGTACCGTTAGCGCTATACACCCTGTGTGTATAGCGCTAGCGGTACGCACATATATCTTAATGTGTTTATTTTATTTTATTTTATTTTATTTTTTTTAGAGGTTCACGGGCTCATGTGCTCAAATGGAGAAGCCACCACTGTTATACTACTAAGAGAAACACATCCGACCAGAAAAAAGTAAGGCTATTCTTAATGTCGAAAATTGTTAGGTTGGTAACAGAGCAATAAAACGCCGTTAGAGAGATTCTGCAACGCTAACTTACGTCGTAAGTGCTAAGTAAGGGTTCCCAACATTTAATGGACTACCTCTCCCTCTATTAAAAAAATTATAACACCCTTTCTCTGTAATACGTAATTGTGCTAAAAATTAAAATGTTCTTGCATATTATCCATACCTGTTTTATGTGTCTACCCCTTGAGAATCCCAGAGTAGAAAGTATTTAAAATGAACACGAAACGTTGTAGAATATTGTTTCCTAAGAATATATATATTAAAACAAACAGTGGCGAATGCAGACTTCCTTCAAGGGAGGGGGGGGTTATAGACATAACTTTGTGTTAAAATGCGATATATTTAAGCTAAAAACTGAAAATTTATGGACATTTTGTAAAAAAAATTGTGGCTGGGGGGGTTGGTTGACCCCCGCCCCGGCATACGCCACTGAAAACAAAATTAATTGGAAATAACTTTAACAAATCAAGTGAGAACAATAACTCAAAGCAAAAGATCAACCGAAAATTTTAGGAAGTACTTTGTCAAGTACTAAGTCAATAGAAAATTTTATTAAAAAGCATGTATATTTTTTATGGTGATTTGTTTATAGTTAGTTTTACTAAAGATTTAAGCACAAGACTTTTCACTAACCGTATTCACCAAGTACTTGACACCCGTGTTCACCCACCTGAACGAGTGTCAGATGTCGAATGGATGTATATTTGATGTCTATTTAACATCTGAAGGGGTTAAGACGGGTGTCAAGTACTTGGTGAATACGGCCGTTAATCTCTTTATTGATAAAGCCCATTAAACAGTAAACAAAAGATCCACTACATGTTATAAAATAAATATTAAAAATAGATACTATATTAAAAACTTAAATACTTATCTTGATACGTTTGGATAAAAATACCAATTATTATTAATAGAATAGTCAATTAATTTAGCTGTTGTATGATAATGTTCAATGGGTTAAAACAGATGCTTGAATCTTTTCTTTGCTCCACCCCCCCCCTCTTTCAATTATCTACCGGAACATATTATTAAACAATTTTATTGTTAAAAAATGCGAATTTTTTTTTTCTTTTCAAATGCTTACTTGACATTTTTTTATATTAGTTTTCCATAAATTTCGATCTAAATCACGCCCCTACATCTTTAATTTTTATGTTGGATTCTTATTTATTTTTTTTTATGTATAAAACGTTCTTCCATAAATGCACCCATCCGTATGTTGCCACTTCAGGATATGAAACACAAGGATGCACTTCAAGATATGAAATACCTACTCCCAAAGGAACTCTAGAGACCGCATTAGAAAGCTTGAACGCGAAACTGGATTTGATTTACGAAGCAAAGAAAAGAAAAAGCCTGAAGCGTAGATAAAGAGATCAATCATCTCTCTTAAAAACTGACCTCTCCACTCTCACTAAGTTCGTACGACGTAGTTTTTTTTATATAGAATTGTTCTGCATGGTAAAGCTATGTGCGGCATCATCATAGTAATGTCTGTCACTAAGCGAAGTTCACAAGTTTAACGACCCCTATGAGTTTTGCTTTCAGAGGGGAAAGAAATAGCGGCGATATCTTAACACTGGTTCAGAATACGAATGATGTTTACACGATCACAACAGGGATATAAACAACATAGTGCCATGGCTAAGTTTAAATCTCTATATATTTTGCTTTACATTTTCTTTACTTTTTGGGGGGAGGGCAAATGGTCATTGACCAGACACTTACCTTAAAATTATTACAGCAAAAACTCGATAATGCATGTAGTGCTTTTTCCATTTATTTCTGGTTAGTTCCTTTGAGAACTTGTAAGGGAAAAGAGTTTCAATGGAAAATGGTGTCAAATTTGACGATATTTCGTTGCATTTCAGAAAGAACGTTCAGAGACATTATGGCAGAAGGTTTGACGCGTAAAAAGGTTGATGAAAAAAGTGTACAGTATTTTAAAAATTTTTTCATGTGGTCCGTCATGCAGGAAGGTTTTGAAAGTTTGTATAGTCGATTTTGCTTCAACAAGTTGAATTAGTGCTTCGCTACTGTGCATATTTGTATTGAGCGTGTTTCTTCAACTGACAGTTTACAAGATGTCTGTTTCAGACGTAACCCTTTTAAACCGGAAACGTGGTTATATAAAAGCTCAGTTAACAAAGCTCTTTACGTTCATGTCGGAAGAGGATAAGGATTCCAACAAGTTAAAGGTTAAAGAGGAAAGCTTACAACAGTGCAAGTCAAAATTGGAGGAGCTTAGGCTCGAATATTACAGTTTATTAAAATATGAGAAGCTCGAAATTATAGAAAGTGACCTTTCAGAAATGGATGAGGATATTGATGATTTGAAGGTAAGATTTAAAAATGAATTAAAACCAAAGACTGTTTCTAATGCTTCTAATTGTGCTATTTCTAAAGAGGATAAAAATGACTTTCAGTGTTCGTCAATAAAACTACCCGATATTCCATTACCTATTTTCACTGGTAATTATAGTGAATTTCATAATTTCAAAGCTCAATTTTCAAGTTTAATCTCAAAGAACCATCAATTGACAAGTACGCAGAAATTATACTATTTGAAATCCGCTCTCAGGGGAGAGGCCGGAAATATCGGAACTTCCGACGATACATTTGAATCGCTGTTTAAAGCACTAGAAGAAAGATATGAAAATAAAAGAGCTATAGTAGATTCCCATGTTCAGGCAATTTTAAACTTCGAGAAATTTCCGCATGAATCTTATAGGGATTTGAGAAACCTGCTTGATAAAATGTTAAATCACGTTCGAGCTCTAAAAACTATGGGTTACGAAAATAATAACCTCTCAGAGGTTTTACTGATAAATGTTATACTTCAGAAACTTGATAAGGAAACACGCAAACAGTTTGAATTGTCTCTAAATACAACTGAAGTGCCTACTTGGAATGCATTTGTGTCATTTCTCGAAAAGAGATGCCAGATTCTCGAGAGTTTAAACAGAAATGCACCCTTCAGACAAAAAGCTCCGTCTGAACAAAATTTAAAATCTAAAATTTTAATGTTAAACCGTAATTCACACCAAAGATCTTGTTTGGCTTGTGGTTCTAATGAAAAGCATGCCCTCTATAAGTGTTCTGCATTTTTGAATATGAACACCGGAGATCGTTTTGAACTTGTCAAGAAAAATAAAATCTGCTATAACTGCTTGAACTTTCATAAATTGAGTTCCTGTCAATCAAAATATAAGTGTTCTGTGTGCGGAAAACTTCATCATACTTTGCTTCACAAAAGCAAGCCAGAGTGCCCCTCCGCGCTAAAGGAATTGGAGACGTCAACGAAGGGGAGGGAGCATTTGAGTAAGGAATGTGAAAATGTGGTTCTATCCACTACTAACGAAGATGTTCAACGGAAAACGGTTCTGTTGTCAACAGCTATCATACTAGTGAGAGATTCACAGGGCATATTTGTTAAAGCTCGCTGCATATTGGATAATGGATCTATGTGCCATTTTATGAGTTCAAAATTCGCAAATGAGTTAGGATTGAAGAGGCAGAGGACGCATGTTCCGGTTAGTACTATTAATGGCTCTTCTTTGGAGTTGAAATCAAAGGTGCAGACAACAATTTCGAACGAAGCCGGCACTTATCTTGAAACATTGGATTTTTTGGTTTTGCCCAGGATAACAGACTTTACACCATCTGGTTATTTGGATGTTGATATATCTAACATACCAACTGAGATTAAGTTAGCAGATCCAGATTTCTTTAAGACTGGAGAAGTGAGCTTATTGATTGGTGCGGAAGTATTCTTTAACCTTTTGAGAGAGGGTAAATTTGGCCTACCAGATGATAATGCAATTATGCAAAATACAGTGTTTGGTTATATCGTGAGTGGATCTTTAAAAAATGTTACATCTATAAATGATCAGTATTGTGGATTATCTGTACAAATAGATGAACTGGAAAACAAGATGCGCAGATTCTGGGAGATCGAATCTGTCGACGAACAATGTAAAGGGCTGTCTGAGGAAGAGGAATTCTGTGAACAGCATTTTCGTGACACTCACTATCGCGATGAGTCTGGTCGTTACGTGGTGAAACTGCCTTTTAAAAGGAATGCTGTACTATGTGAATCCAGAGGAGTCGCAGAGAGACGACTACATTCGTTGTGGCGTCGTTTGAATTCAGATTCACAAATGAAAAATTTGTATGTGAATTTCATGGAGGAATACGAGTCTCTGGGACACATGAGGGAGATTTGTGACGAAGATTCTAAAAATCCCAGTTACTATATGCCTCATCATGGCGTGTACAGACCTGAAAAATCGACAACTCCATTACGCGTAGTTTTCAATGCATCTTCGCCTACCTCGAATGGTCTTTCACTGAACGATATTCTATTAAACGGCGGTTTTATACAGGATGAGCTTTTTTCTATTATTGTGAGATTCCGCACTCATAGATATGCTTTCACGGCCGATATACAGAAGATGTACAGGCAAGTGCTAATTCATCCTGAACACAGAAAATACCAACGTATATTGTGGAAAACGGGA
This sequence comes from Cheiracanthium punctorium, assembly GCA_038373885.1. Lineage (NCBI taxonomy): Eukaryota > Metazoa > Arthropoda > Arachnida > Araneae > Cheiracanthiidae > Cheiracanthium > Cheiracanthium punctorium. The sequence goes on along the minus strand of JAWZYV010011966.1, from coordinate 70,287 downwards.
ATTAGCAGTCCTGTCAAAACGTATCAATTACAAACCGTTACGTATGGCACAGCCAGTGCGTCATTTTTGGCCACGAGAGCCTTAAAGCAACTGGCTTATGATGAAGGTCCTCAGTTTCCATTGGCATCGTCAGCTGTGCTATCAGATTTTTATGTGGACGACATTTTAAGTGGGAGTAGCAGTTTGAGTAATGCTAAAGAGATGAAAAAGCAATTAATCGAGATGCTTCAGCGATGCGGAATGGTTCTGCATAAGTGGTGCTCCAATAGCGAAGAACTTTGGGAAAATGCGTCCAGGAACAGCGAACGTTTAATTCAAGATCCTCTCGAGAACTCTACAAAGGCCTTAGGCATGCTTTGGAGACCTGTGTCCGACACGTTTTCTTTCAGGGTTTCCTTCAAATTTGATGATTCCTATACAAAACGAAATGTCTTGTCTTCAATAGCTCAAATTTTTGACCCCATGGGTTTGATTGGGCCGGTAACGACCAAAGCAAAAATATTTATGCAAAGCTTGTGGACTCTTAAGGTCAATTGGAACGACACATTGCCTGAGAATGTAATCAGCCAATGGAATCACGTCGCTTCTGAGCTGAATCCTGCTGATCCTGTTTCCAGGGGATTGTACGCTCATCAGCTGGTCCAAAACTCATTGTGGTGGCACGGCCCACATTTTTTGACCACAAAAACAGACTTTCCCAAGGACATTCCAGACATTATTGTAAACTCAGATATTGTTTTAAGTGAAATGAAACCTCAAAAATCGGTTTTTACTGCAATTCTCAATGAGAATGTGTTTCAGAGGGTTATAGATAGGATTAGCAGTTATGTTAAGTTAATTCGTATATTTGGGTTTGTTTACAGGTTCATATATAACTCAAAGAATCCTGAAGGGAAAATTGGCGGTCCTTTTTTGTCCAGGGAATGCAAAATTGCTGAGATACGGATTCTTAGGGGTGTTCAGAGGGAGGAGTTTTCCCAGGAATTAAGAGCCATTCAAATGAAACTCTCGGTTTCGTCTAAAAGTAAATTAAAGTTCTTAAACCCCTTTTTGGGAGATGATGAAGTTCTCAGAGTGGGAGGTCGTCTAAAGCATTCCAACTTGAGTTTTGAGTCTAAATTTCCAATAATTTTACCTCCCAAAAATAAATTAACAGATTTAATAATCAGACATTATCATTTAAAAAATTTACATATTGGACCCACGGGTTTGCTAAATTGTGTGAGACAAAAGTTTTGGCCCATTAATGGCCGTAACTTAGCCAGAAGAGTTGTGCACAACTGCATAAAATGTTTTAGGGCTAATCCAATTCCTGCAGAACAGCTGTTGGGAGATTTGCCATATGACAGAGTGAATCAGAATTATGTTTTCAACTGTACTGGATTAGACTTCTGCGGTCCATTTTTTATCAAATATAAAAATCAGAGAAAAGGCCTCTATCATAAAATTTATGTATGCATATTTGTTTGTCTGGTAACAAGGGCTGTGCACTTAGAAATAGTGACTGACCTCACCTCAGAGTCATTAATCGCCACTTTAAAAAGATTCTTTTCGAGGAGGGGAAAAAGCTTAAAGCTCTTTTCGGACAATGCCAAGACATTTGTCGGAGCTTATTCGGAATTGCAGAGATTGTTTAAAATGGTTGAAAAACCAGATGAACAACTGGCAGGGTATTTGTCATCAGAAGAGATTCAGTGGAACTTCATTCCCCCCAGATCACCGAATTTTGGAGGATTATGGGAGGCGAGGGTGAAGTCCTTTAAATACTATTTGAAAAGAACTGTGGGTGACACCAAATTAACTATAGAGGAGTTCCTTACTTTGACAAATCAAATAGAGGGAATTTTAAATAGTCGACCCCTTACCCCTTTATCTTCTGATCCAGAGGATCTAAATGTTTTAACTCCGGGACATTTTTTGATAGGTCGCCCTATAACGTCCATACCCGAAATTGATTATACAGTAATTTCCGAAAATCGTTTATCTCATTGGCAGAGAGTCGTTAGGCTCACTCAAAACATTTGGAAGAAATGGTCCAATTCATTTTTAAGTAATTTACAGCAGCGTAGCAAATGGATGTTTACCAAAAACAATGTAGAAATAGGAAGTCTAGTAGTTATTAAGGAAGACAATTTGCCCGTATGTAAATGGCTCATGGGTAGAATTACTAAGGTTTTCCCAGGTCAGGATGGGAAAATAAGAGTAGTTATGGTAAAAACAAAAAACGGTACTTATAAACGAAGTGTCTCAAAAATTTGCATATTACCTGTAGAAAATCCTCCTGTAATATAGTTTAAATCTAAAAAAAAGTAATATATGTTTCAATTGTTAAAATATTGCATTGTGTTCAAGAAACAACAGCAAAAAAGAAAAAAAAAATGTGTGCAGAAATGTTCATCTGTGAAGCCAAATATAGACTTTAATACTTCTGTAGCTGTAATGAATGTACAATATTGTAAATTTTTCATCAATAATTTGTGAGTGTTCATGTAGATTGAAATTGAAATTTCAATGGGGGCCGGTATGTTGGATATTGGCAGCTTTAGCCCATCCTGGCGAGCGCTTGGCTCAGAACTGGCACAACCGGGCAACCCTTCGCTCGTGCTGCTTGCTCATTTCCACACAGATCAGTTACGGATTTTTATCTCAGTGTGATTCTTGCACAAATATTGAAAGTTTCAAGGTATATTAAGCCCTGTGCATTTTTAGAGTAAAAAGATTCGTTAATGTAGTGTTCAAGTTTAATTCTAGTTGAAAATTTCTAATTGTTTTAAATTGTTTTACAGTCCATTGTTTTTAAATAAAGAAAAATAAAACACCTCCAGCGTGGTGTCTTTGTAAAATCCAGCGCACAACATCATGCAAAGACATCCATTTTATCACATGAACTTGTTACTTTTTTATATTGCATTCATGTACACACAAATAGCTATAGGTTTTAAGTTGATAAAACTAGGGTAAATACCAATTGTTTTATAGCTATAATATTTAAAACCATAACAATATACACACTATTTACAAATAATTCTCTTTCCAATTTATTCCAGCATATAAGTAATCACTTTCTTAAAACAAGGTTCATTGCACATCTCCAGTCGTCTTGAAGCGTATTGTTCCAAAGTACGTCCGATTTTTAGAACAGAATTCCACTCATTTCAGTATTTGAGCCAAAAGCTGAATTTAAATCCCTCTTTCTGATATTACAGTCCTATAAGGAAGTAAAAGGATTTACTAAATTTTAATATTCTTGAATCAACTCTGGTTCTGATTCAGATACTTAGCAGCTCAGAACAATCTGTTAATATCTTCTTCCATGAGTCCAATGACGCTTTCGAGAAGCAGTTTTGGCGGTATCGATCTCAGTCTAGGCAGTACAAGCAAGGTGCGTCCAAAAGCACCCGTTTCTTTGCTACGAACTCTTAGCATATGCTGCTCTAGAGTGGTTTGAGCTTGCTCTAGTATTAAATCCACATGACCAGGGGCTAGCAGCGGATTGCAGGAATCTACAATAGACAAAAATTATTAGTTTTACGTGTGAAGTTGATTAACATCCTTGCAGCACACTCAAATATGTATTCCAGTACTGCACAATGCAAGGGGAGGGGAAATTGATACCTGTGTTCATGGCCCCCCCACATTTGATTACGGGCCCTGTACCCAGGATCAGTGCTGTCTTAAAGCCGGCATTCACATACCAATTCGTCTGTCAAACAATTAGTTACGGGCGATTTTTATGACCGGGGTGGGAGTTTTTTATGACCGGGATAGCAATAAATAACTGACTTTCCACGCCTTCATCATTTGCCCACACGATCAAACATTTCACAGTTTGCGTTCAGACTTGGCACGGAATGGCGATGGATACAGCGATTGCGTTAGTTGGCATCGTGCTTTCTGAAAAAAATAGCGAGAAAAAGCGAAAAGCTAAAAAAAAAATTTGGGAAAAAAGTGGCTAAAAGAAAGAGAGAATTTATCCCATATAAAATTATTAGAAAATTTACGATTTTCGCCAGAAGATTTTCACAATTATCTGCGAATGAACGAGGAGACCTATATGGAGCTCTTGAAACTTGTTGCGCCCATTATTAAAAGGAGCAACACCCTTCTTCCTTCTGCTTTCTGTAGTCGGACATTTTTTCTTCTCAAAATAAACACCTTTACGACAAAAAATTTCTTTGCAACTGTCTTTACAAAGTCTCCAGTGAAAGTGACAAGACAGTTCCGTATTTGCATATCAATTTCCGGTTCTTCCATCAACAATAGAGCACTCACTGGGCCTATCGCCTATATCGAGTTCTGTTTTATTGCACCTCAGTCGAAAGTCATTGAGAATAGACAAGAAATAGGAGATATTTATGGGTCTCAATCGGCGGTTCCCAGAGCTACAGATAAGAAGGGTTGGTTCATTCTTTGAGGAAACTTGCCGCCTTGAACGTACTAATGAATTTTCCCAAGGGTACAAGTATCTTCGATAGATCAGTTGAAGTCAAAGAACACAAAACGAAAAAGGTTTCTTCCTATGTGAATACATTTGGAGGAGGAGAAGTGTCCATCAGAAAAAAAAAAAAAAAAAAACTAAAGAAAAAACCGCTCAAACTTTGATTATGCACACGGAGTGAACAATTACGAAAAGCAAACAAAAATTTATTTTGGATATATCTGCAAAACTGACTTTAGATTTATCTTTCTTAAAAATCTAAGACTTCCTTAATCTAAATTTACCATACTTTTTTAATCTAAAGGGATATTGACCGAATATTAATTGCTAGAATAAGAAAGCTAAATTGGGGATGGGGGAGGAAAATACACTGTATACATTTCACGCTGATCCAGTAAATTTGAAGTCACTATGCAAGTTCTTTATTTGATCTAATGATTTGGTGATCCTCAACAGGTAGATCACCAAAACTTGAATATTATTTGTGACATGTGTGGATCTCTATTTCTTCCAAATTGGAGAGCTGTAAAACTGTGCACTTTCATATAAAGATAAATTAAAAAATTAAGAACGCAAACATTCTACTCAAACTGTTCGGTAATTGGAAAGGCTTTTTTTTTTTTTTTTTTGTAAATGCATATTATATACAGATACATAAGTAAAATTATGGCATTACTCATTTATATGAAATTTAAAACTTAAGATTTATATTCCAGCATTTTTTTAAATTATATGTATGCATGTATTTGTGTGGGTACATTTAATAGTGGATACCCATAAAAGGTGGGGTAGAGACTCAAAGAACCCTCTCGTTAAGTCGTCGGTGTAGTAAATATTTTTTACAACATAATGAACTCTATTAATTACAGAAATGAAAGACCAAGGTAAGTTCCCGCTTTTTACCAAAAGTACTAATACGGGCGTCCATACATTTAATAAGAGTGCAATCCAGACATTTTTTCAGAGGGGGTGCCTCCCCCGCCCTACAAGCGGATTTGCCTTTGATTTAAAATTAATTTGATCAATTATTGTACAACTACTGACAAAATAGGCCACGTTAAAAAAAAAAATCGCCACTAAGTCGCTGAATTGCTATATCTGGCTAAACCAGCAACCTTTTAGAGCGGGTGCCTTTGAAGTGTCCGACTGGTCGAACGCAAAATCGTCAAACATCCGATCTGACCCCTTGACCCAAAACATTCCCACTTTAGCCACAAATTGAGATTTATGGCCAAATATCCGCTGCTCCGGTGACGAAAATCCCCCCACCACTAATAGCTTCACGAAGGGTCGTACGATCGGTTTGTACATGAATGTGGCCCATTATACAACTGGTCGACTCTCTCCTTTCCTACCCCCTTTCACTCCTCAGATTCTCCCCGCAGTTCGAAAAGCCAAGCTGATCTCTGACGAGGGGGGCTCTACGGAAGCTGACCGTTTTCACTCCCCCGCTTTAGTCGACCAGTTGTATAATGAATCGGAGCGAACGGAGCCCTTTTTCCCCCAAAAAAAACCCCAGGGATTTCCCTTGAACAGACTAGCTGAAAACTTCTTGTCAAGCTTTCTAAACTTTCTATTGATGCAATTAAACAGGTTTTGGCACATTATCTTTTAATAAACATTTATGAACGTTTATTCACATTTTTATACATTTAAAATTCTTTGTAAAAAAAAATTAATGTTTTTTAAGGCTGTAAGGGTATACTTTTCGAATTCCGCGCTCGATTTGTGTGCACATTTAAAATTCAAAAAGTTGTGCGCGCACAGGCCGCAGCGTGACACAGCTGGTATATGCGTACGGTATACATAAGCAATACACATTTTTCTCCACATGTTGTATTTTGTTCTATTTAATCAATAATTATGTACGTGAATTTATTAGTTATCAATAATTATGTACTGAACGTTGTAATGAACAGTAATCCTGTTTATTTGTAATGAATGATCGATTTGTAATTCAAACTAGCTGTGTACCCTTCATACGGGAGGAAGCAGATATTTTTCTAATACACCTGATTAAAATTTATTCAATCACAGCAAAACTATGGAATTGTTTCACTCGTAACCTGGCATTACGATAGTTGGAAAAAAAAAAAAAACTACTTTACTTCGTACAAATTTGTAATATAGTTTGTTTGTTTAACGTTTAGAGTTCTACCCACAACAGAGGAAGTTATTTGAACTTCATCTATGAAACCATAGCTCTTGAAACGGTTCGAATATTTCCGATAATAACCTAACCTGAATGGCTATCCCTGATCAGCAAATCGGAATTCGTAATCCAATAAGATTCCGCAAAGATATGGTTTACATCAGTTATAATTAAATTACCAATGATAATTCATTCAGAATTTTTAATTAAATAAATAAACACGTACATGCGATACCATTCTTTATTTATTTTTATTTATTTATTCTAAAGTTAAACAAGTATCTCTCTATTCTAAAAAAAAGTAAGGGCCGCTGTCGTCGCCGCTGTCAAAAGCTTGTTCGCCTATCTTCTCCTAAACCGTGGGGATTTGGAATACATTTCGACTAAGGTGCCCACAGATTCGAAAAATTCCGAGGAACCTGCTAAGCTGACTTAAATTTCGAAAATCGAATTATTTTAGAAGATATTAATAAAAAAATAAACATAATGGTTGCCAGATTTGGCATAAAATTATTCATTCTTTTGCAGCAAAGCGTTTGCAAGTATCTAGAATCGCGTGTAATTTACAAACATGAGTTAGAATTACGCCTATTTTACGCCAAAATAAAAACTATATGAAATAAGTAACTCAAAATGTGTTACACAAAGTTGACCATTTTCAAATAGTAAGTTCACTTAGACAACAGGAGTTTAGAATTAGTCATTATTCGTTTTTCCAAAACAAAATAACTAATATCTTGAAAATGAAAAATAATTAAAATGCAGATTATTTTAAAGCCGGTTCGGTCCACCTGGATTATTGGCTACCAGTAGAAATATATTATATATTTAAACTATGCCATTATAGCAGTTATAGTACACTTTGGATATTTGCTAGCGCGACGAGATGGTACATTCGTGGTGCTAAGTACGCCAATCTGCAAACGATTATGTAAATGAAAATATGGATAACGGTTTTCCGGTAACCTTAAATGAACAGTCATTATAGGTTGTGAGCATGTGTAAATCGTCAAATAATGAAAAGTCGCCATGGGTGGCAAGCTATCCTATCTGTTCCGTAGCTTTTATTAACTTTACACGTACGCGAGTCGCCAAATAATGAAAAATCGCCATGTGTGGCCAATTCGCAAGGTGTCCAATAGTTTTTACATTATTAAAAATACAGCTGAAACAGCTGTTCTGATTTTATTACGCTTTAGCTCCTAATTAATATAAATTTGAATGGCAAGCTTAAATATCATTGTGTTTCTGAGGAGTGCCAATAATTTTCCCAGCGATTATAAGCGGAGTCTGCACTCCAGGTGTAGTTTAGCTCAGGACCCGTACAACACGGATTCCCATAACAACATACCTTCCGTGTGATGAGGGGGAGGGGTCTACTGTAGTGCGAAGTTTAAATTTTTATGTACCAATGAACATGCAAGAACCAAGCAATGTGTAGCTCAGTAACATTCTATCTGATCCAATCTTCGGGTTTTGTCTGTTGAAATTATGTCTTTTTTACGAATAAGCCTGATTAGGGGACGAATGCCTCATACGAAAAAGCGACGTCATACGAGTCTGGGGGCCTTGACCCCTAGTATTATAAAAACATTCTCACCATTATCTATCTCTTTGAAAGGTTGATTCGGATTTTACACACCAAAATACATACTAATTGATGTATCACATTCCAGAGGTAAAATGGCTGTTGAGTAGTGTAATTATTTCGATTCATTATACAACTGGTCGACTAAAATGGGGGAGTTAAAAGCAATTAGAGGGGCTAGCCGTCTCCCAACTTCCTGTGTACCCTAACTTGCAAGTACGATAGTGCCGCCATCATTGACCACTGCAAAAAAGACGACAGTTTTAAACGATGGAGTGCTTCCCTCAATCAGAGGGCATTGAGGTCACTTTTCGGACGTCACCACATGGCGAAATTGTCCCTTTTCTTCGTTTGCCGTGAAGGCGCGAAGGGTGTCGTTTTCCCTAAAATCTTACCAGGCACAGCTCCATGACTAGGCATTTTTGTGTTCTTTTCTTTCTCATTTACTTACGAGTTGGGCTCATAAGATGGAGAGGATTGCTTTTATTAGATCGGATCGGAACGTGGCGGTGGTTTATTAGTTTTAAATGATTTTTTGTTTAAATTAGAAAAAAAAAAAACATCTAACTAAGGAATTTCTCTAATTTAAAATCAGTTTACTTAATTTGGTGAAAATTCTGAAGATAGAGCGTTTAAAATCGCCTTAATAACTGCATTATTTTTGTATGAAAAATTGAAGTACATCGCCGTATTCTTGTTATTAAAAATTTTCATTTCATTTCATTTATTTCATAAAAGAAATGCACACTACAGATTAAAATCCATTTACAGTGATGCATAAAAGGACAAATTACATAAGACAAAATTAAAAAAGATAAAATACAGAGATAAAATAAATACCAGTCATGACTGCAAAAGTTCAAAACACTTAACTCTAAAGACTTTAAAAGACATGTTAAAAATATCCAAATCCAAAGAAAACTTATTATAAATTTTATAAAATTTAGATAACGAAAAGTATATGTAATTATATTTTATAATTGGATCCACAAATAAATGACTATTACGAAGAGACCTGTTCGGTACATTGACACAAATACTTTGAAGAATATCACTGCTGTCTACCCTATAATTGACAACTTTATAAAAAAATAATAAACAAAAGAGATCACGAAGAGAACTTAAACTAGGAAGACCAAAAACACTTCTCTAGTAAGATGAAGAAATATTCGGAATGTAAATAGGATTACTTTTGTAATATGAATAACGAGTAAACTGAGTCTGCACCCGCTCAAGAATTTTCATTTTATTTTTATAATACGGATCCCAAAAACAAGACTACAATATTCAAGATTAGAGCGTATCAAACTAAAGTATAAGATTTTTAATGCATGAAGGTTAGAAAATTCTTTAGTTTTGCACTTAAGAAAACCAAGTTTTTTGTAAGCTTTAGAGATAATGCTATTGATATGTCGTTTTTTTTTAATAAACTGAGGGATATATATATATATTTTTTTGTATTCTTAGGACAAAGTTCAGAACTAGTCATTCAGTAACAAATATTATAGCAGTTGCGAAAATTTTAAATACCATCTCTCACCTAACAGGCAAATAAAGAGTCTAAGACTAGACAGATTTAACATGCACATTCTGTGTAATATGTAATCACATTCAGTCTGATTTGTAATCAGCTATGGCTTATTATTACTGGTTTTCTTTTTATAAGTGCAAGAGTTTAATCTGATTCATGGTAATTTATCTTCTTAACTCTTTGGTTTTAAATAATAATTCTTAGAATGAATAGCTTGCTGAAGTAATGCTTTTTTTTTCGTTATGTTAATGATGTAATTATCCTTATGAAAAAAATTAATAATGTTCGGAATGCAATTAAGAAGATGCTTATTGAACTGGTTTACTTACAATACATTTTTTTAAATAATTAAAATGTCGATTAGTGTAGTCGAATTTTAAAATTTCACGTTGCTCATTTTCAATAGCTACAGAGAAATACTATACAAGTTTTTAAAAATAGGTTTTCATAACGTAAACATTCACGGTAAAGAAATATTTATTAAAAATAATTCGTGCCACCTAAACGTTTCAAACATAGTAAATTTCTACAGGGTGTCCCGAAAAGGTGGTAATGGGCTTTAATTCTTTATCTATGAGAGATAAGTGAGTAACGAGAGGATATTTTTCTTAACAGAGTCTTATTTCCGACCTTATTTTGAACATTTTTCCAATTTACACTACCCAGTTATCTCTAATAAGTAAGGAATTAAAGCCCGTTACCACCTTTTTGGGACACCCTGTATATATGTAGAAACTGTCGAGGCGCGTCCTGTAAAAAGTAATTTACTTAGAGCGTTAAAGACTGTTCGATTTAAGCAAAAAAATTAAACTGTAACGGTTCGTTTTTTAACCATGGGCATCGTCAGCCTAGAGCATGGAGACACCTGCGCCTCCCTGAATTTTTATATAGTAATTTTTATATTTATATTATGCTGGATTTTTATTCTTAATTTAATTATTTCCCTTCTTTTCTCTTCTTTCCAATATGGCAAACATAATCTATATTGTACTGAATCTGTAAGCCTTTTTATGAGAAAAACTGAAACTCCTACATCACTTCTTTAATGTATAGAGGTCTATTGTATTTATTTACATTTAATATCCTGAAATTTTTATTCGGTACCATAAAGTAACTTTTTAATTAATTCCATATGTCTAAGGTCGATATATAATGAAGAAAACACTAGGTTAGTGTTTTTTTAGACACCTCTATATTATGGATTGGAAGTGATTTATGATTTTTATTTAATATAAAAAATTATTAAACTTCTTACTTTAATTCTTACTTTAATGATGAAAATTATTTTTGCTTTGTGGTTAACCCTTTGAGGCGCAACCTTTTCCCAATGCTGAAAAAAGGGCAGCCGTTGCAATCGCTCGACTTAACTACCAGCAAGATGGCGGACGGTCGAAACGTTCACCGTGTGCCACAGATCTAGGGACCCTTTTTTGGCGAGGCTGGCTGTGCGGCACAGTGCACAAAATTACTGTGGGGCACAGCCAGCTGCGTCAAAAAGGGGTCTCTAGATATGTGGCACGCGATGAACGTTTTGACCGTCCGCCATCTTGCTGGTAGTTAAGTCGAGCGACGGCAATGGCTGCCCTTTTTTTAGCATTGGACAATCTATCCAGCTGTTCTCGCATTCTTCCATTTTTCAGCAGATGTCAGTGCTGTTAAAAATAATCGTGACACTTTTTTTGCGGGGCGTGCTAAAAAGTAAAGGATTCTCTTGGAGCTATGTCACCCGCAACTATTTATATAGAAATCAAATATATTCTTCTTGACTGGCAAGAACAAAAGCCCAGGACGAAAAGAAACAAAACCCGAAGTGGTTGAAAGAATTCGTGATTCGTTTTTGCGGAGTACCTCAAAATCAACGCCGTGTCACCGGAGGGGCACATATTGAACACCTGTAGAAACTTCAATAAATGTAGTTTTGAGGTAAATTTGAATTTTCTAAATATATTAATTGCAACGTTCACAATCATGTTTTCTTTTTGTCCCATTCATTATGAATCACCCTTGGGTTGATGGGAAAAGGTTGCGCCTCAAAGGGTTAACCACAAAGCAAAAATAATTTTCATCATTAAAGTAAGAATTAAAGTAAGAAGTTTAATATTTTTTTATATTAAATAAAAATCATAAATCACTTCCAATCCATAATATAGAGGTGTCTAAAAAAACACTAACCTAGTGTTTTCTTCATTATATATCGAAATTAGACATATGGAATTAATTATAAAGTTACTTTATGGTACCGAATAAAAATTTCAGGATATTAAATGTAAATAAATACAATAGACCTCTATACATTAAAGAAGTGATGTAGGAGTTTCAGTTTTTCTCATAAAAAGGCTTACAGATTCAGTACAATATAGATTATGTTTGCCATATTGGAAAGAAGAGAAAAGAAGGGAAATAATTAAATTAAGAATAAAAATCCAGCATAATATAAATATAAAAATTACTATATAAAAATTCAGGGAGGCGCAGGTGTCTCCATGCTCTAGGCTGACGATGCCCATGGTTAAAAAACGAACCGTTACAGTTTAATTTTTTTGCTTAAATCGAACAGTCTTTAACGCTCTAAGTAAATTACTTTTTACAGGACGCGCCTCGACAGTTTCTACATATATACAGGGTGTCCCAAAAAGGTGGTAACGGGCTTTAATTCCTTACTTATTAGAGATAACTGGGTAGTGTAAATTGGAAAAATGTTCAAAATAAGGTCGGAAATAAGACTCTGTTAAGAAAAATATCCTCTCGTTACCCACTTATCTCTCATAGATAAAGAATTAAAGCCCATTACAACCTTTTCGGGACACCCTGTAGAAATTTACTATGTTTGAAAAGTTTAGGTGGCACGAATTATTTTTAATAAATATTTCTTTACCGTGAATGTTTAACCTATTTTTAAAAACTTGTATAGTATTTCTCTGTAGCTATTGAAAATGAGCAACGTGAAATTTTAAAATTCGACTACACTAATCGACATTTTAATTATTTAAAAAAAATGTATTGTAAGTAAACCAGTTCAATAAGCATCTTCTTAATTGCATTCCGAACATTATTAATTTTTTTCATAAGGATAATTACATAATTAACATAACGAAAAAAAAGCATTACTTCAGCAAGCTATTCATTCTAAGAATTATTATTTAAAACCAAAGAGTTAAGAAGATAAATTACCATGAATCAGATTAAACTCTTGCACTTATAAAAAGAAAACCAGTAATAATAAGCCATAGCTGATTACAAATCAGACTGAATGTGATTACATATTACAGAGAATGTGCATGTTAAATCTGTCTAGTCTTAGACTCTTTATTTGCCTGTTAGGTGAGAGATGGTATTTAAAATTTTCGCAACTGCTATAATATTTGTTACTGAATGACTAGTTCTGAACTTTGTCTTAAGAATACAAAATATATATATATATATATATGTATCCCTCAGTTTATTAAAAAAAAACGCCATATCAATAGCATTATCTCTAAAGCTTACAAAAAACTTGGTTTTCTTAAGTGCAAAACTAAAGAATTTTCTAACCTTCATGCATTAAAAATCTTATACTTTAGTTTGATACGCTCTAATCTTGAATATTGTAGTCTTGTTTGGGATCCGTATTATAAAAATAAAATGAAAATTCTTGAGCGGGTGCAGACTCAGTTTACTCGTTATTCATATTACAAAAGTAATCCTATTTACATTCAGAATATTTCTTCATCTTACTTGAGAAGTGTTTTTGGTCTTCCTAGTTTAAGTTCTCTTCGTGATCTCTTTTGTTTATTATTTTTTTATAAAGTTGTCAATAATAGGGTAGACTGCAGTGATATTCTTCAAAGTATTTGTGTCAATGTACCGAACAGGTCTCTTCGTAATAGTAATTTATTTGTGGATCCAATTATAAAATATAATTACATATAATTTTCGTTATCTATAATAAGTTTTCTTTGGATTTGGATATTTTTAACATGTCTTTTAAAGTCTTTAGAGTTAAGTGTTTTGAACTTTTGCAGTCATGACTGGTATTTATTTTATCTCTGTATTTTATCTTTTTTAATTTTGTCTTATGTAATTTGTCCTTTTATGCATCACTGTAAATGGATTTTAATCTGTAGTGTGCATTTCTTTTATGAAATAAATGAAATGAAATGAAAATTTTTAATAACAAGAATACGGCGATGTACTTCAATTTTTCATACAAAAATAATGCAGTTATTAAGGCGATTTTAAACGCTCTATCTTCAGAATTTTCACCAAATTAAGTAAACTGATTTTAAATTAGAGAAATTCCTTAGTTAGATGTTTTTTTTTTCTAATTTAAACAAAAAATCATTTAAAACTAATAAACCACCGCCACGTTCCGATCCGATCTAATAAAAGCAATCTTCTCCATCTTATGAGCCCAACTCGTAAGTAAATGAGAAAGAAAAGAACACAAAAATGCCTAGTCATGGAGCTGTGCCTGGTAAGATTTTAGGGAAAACGACACCCTTCGCGCCTTCACGGCAAACGAAGAAAAGGGACAATTTCGCCATGTGGTGACGTCCGAAAAGTGACCTCAATGCCCTCTGATTGAGGGAAGCACTCCATCGTTTAAAACTGTCGTCTTTTTTGCAGTGGTCAATGATGGCGGCACTATCGTACTTGCAAGTTAGGGTACGCAGGAAGTTGGGAGACGGCTACCCCCTCTAATTGATTTTCACTCCCCCATTTTAGTCGACCAGTATAATGAATCGGATCAGTGACGGTCTCTATTCCCTCCCCCCCCTTTTTTCCCCCAGCCGTGTTCTACATTAAAGTTGTACTCTTATTTCTTACCCATACTCTTTTTAGAATGTAATTTAACCTGCAAATAGGGGGAATAATTAAACTATTTTATAAGTCCAAACTATATTTATAAAATGATGTTACTTAAAAATGACAAAATAAAAGAGTTAACTACCATATGAATGCATTCAGCTTCATACCAAAAGAGCAAAACTTTAGAATTACTATTAAAGGCTACATTTGACTTATTTAACCCTTTAAAGCGCAGTGTTCCCGCTCTGGGAACACCAAATTCTGACGTTTTGACTGTTGCCAGTCATCAAGAATAGATTTGATTTCTATAAAAATAGTTGCGGCTGACATAGCTCCACGAGAGTCCTTTACTTTTTAACACGTCATTTCCCGTAAAAAAATGTCACGATTATTTTTAACAGCACTGACATCTGCTGAACAATGGAAGAATGCGAGAACAGCTGGATAGATTGCCCAATGCTGGAAAAAGGGCAGCGGTGAACGTTTCGATCGTCCGCCATCTTGGTGGTAGTTAAGTCGAGAGATGGCAACGGCTGCCCATTTTTCAGCATTGGGAAAGGGTTGTGCCTCAAAGGGTTAAAACAAAACCTTATACATGATCAAATTTCCATCCAGTTCTGGACCGCACTAAAGCCCGATCCAGGGGGCAAATGTTCCTCCTCTCCCTCAGCCTCGGCCGTGGTATCCCAGTTTACAGAAAAACGATTTATCTTAGCCGGGATGTTGGGGTTCAAAGAGGGACCATCTAAAAGATAATTGACTTGTCTTTCCTGGTCAGGCGCACCGATGATCAAACGAAGGTATTTTCTCTTCGCAAGAGGTCTGTCAGAAGGTCAGAAGAGTCATAAATTTCCTGTAATGGGTTTCGGCGCGATCTTGATCGCAATAAGGGGTCGGTTAGATATGCAGGCCGGAAGAAAGGATGGAAATTAGGGTTATGATTTAAAAAAAAAATTCAAAATTTGGTATCTCCTGTGGTTGCAAATGATGGACTATAAGAATCAGGTTACTAAGCAACTATTATTGAAGATGGCTCTAAGAAAAACCTCCCGCACCAAACTATATTTGTTTCAGAATGTGTCACGAGAACCATATAGTGCTCATGATGAAGTGTGAAGTGTGACTGATGTTTGGCAGATATATTTTCGGTACTTTCTGATTTTGTATAGATCAAGATTAGTATTATAATGACATACTATAAGTCAAGTGAAGCAATCAAGAAAAAATTCGGAATTGTGTATATAGCTATGAATCCAACAAAAACACGAGATATACCTAAAATTGAAACACTTAGCCCTTTTAATCTTGCTACTTCTGGAAACATCAAAAGATAAGAAAGAATGGATGAATCCGATAACTGGTGAGCTTACCACTTTCTAGAAAAAAATTGACTTCCCAGTTCTAGCAAGACAAACAGTCGTGTCAGAATTAGTTAAACTGATTGCAGAAAATGGAAAAAAAAACAAGAAAAAGAAAGAAAGAGGAAACTGCATTCGTTTCTACATGATATAGAAAAATATTTGTCATCACAAAAGCACATGGACATTGGTTATGCTAAGAAGATAAAAGAATTATAAGAGGTACAATTAAATACAAGATAAAATTATATAAGTAAAAAGCACAATTTCTCAACAATCGCCCATTCATCTTTCTAAGGCAGTATGAAAAAAATATATTTCCCAAACAGAACCAACCGGTCTCTGCTACTGATGTAGATGACATATCATCAGAAGGTAGTAATGAAATCTTTTCCGAAACAACAGGTTTGTTTTCAACTACTATATTAGCTGATATTTTCTAAGTTACTGATCCAAATGGAACCAAAATTTACTTTGAGGAGTTTGAAGTATAATGATTCCAATAAAAATAAAATTTTTCCACTTTCTTATACTTATGACTTTTTGAAATATGATTTAATGATTCATAAATAATGTGAAAGATTTACAAACCCCAAACAGTGTTTTCTGTATTTTGGGGCTTCTATAAATTGTATTTCTAAATAAAGTATAATGAAATGAGCTTGTTATTTTATGAATTATAATTTAAAGTCTACATAAAATTTTTCTTTAACATTAGGGAACTTATTTTGCAGTACTTTGAAATTCACACATTATTCATTGAATGATAATTTGCATTTTGGGTTTTTCGACTAGCCATTTTCAAGTATCGAACGTTAGTGAAAAGATAGGTGTCAAAAGATTTTCATAACTTCGGTTCTGTTTTAATATACAGGGTCACTGGCAACTCGATGTATTCGTTTTAAATTGTGATAGGGGCGCCAGAATGCTACAGTTTTCAACCCCCATATGTACTGGCCGAAAATAATTAGTTTTCGAGAAAAAGGAATTTTACACTTTTTTTTGAATAACACAAAATTTGACATAATGCGAATAACAACAAAAAAAAATTCTTATTAAATGGTTTTAATTTTAATTCATGTTCAGAGTTGAAACTCTAATTAGCCTAACATAATCATAAAAAGTACAAAACAAATTAAAATTTCAGTTAACAAGCCATTACATATATTTTTTTTTATATTTTTAATTCACATGTTTCCCTTCAAAAGATCGTATATTTTTAATAAATAACGTACCAGTATGCGTACAAATTACAAATAAAATTTCTCCCATTAATCAGCTATCCAAAAATGCATTAATGTCCATCCAAAGACATGTAGTTCGTAAAGAAGGGTAAGTTTTACTTAACGCAGGTAAAAACGTCAAAGGATGCAGCCCCGTTCATTCTTTAGTATCAATGGTCAACCGTTCAAGTTATCACTATATTTTAGATTTCTTTTCTAGCTGTGACACTATAACTAAGCTAACGTAATCATGAAAAAGTGAAAAAATACCTTAAAATTTTGATTAATTCCGATAATAAATTCCGATAATAAAGTTACCTGAACAATCGACCATGAACTCTCATGTCCTGATCATAAAGAAGCAGATACAAAAATTGTATTTTTGGCAAGTCAAATAAAAGAAGATTCTACAGTTACAATCAGAACTTCAGACACAGATATTGTTGTCATCATGTTGGTCAATATGGAACATCTCCAAGCATCGGTTAAAATATGGATGGATCTTGGAGTTTACAATGCACGCCGTTATATTGGCGTATCTGCTCTTTATGCTAAGCTCGGCCCAATAATTTCGCTAGCGCTACCAGCTCTTCACGCGCTAACAGGATGCGATTACAATCCGGCACTTTACAGACGAGGCAAAAAAAAAAAACTCTGCAAATTTTTATGGGTTCAAATGTTTTTCAGAAGACATTTGCCGATGTAGGGTCAGAGGATCATAATATAGATTCTTTTGACATTTTACAATCTTTTATCTGCCACTTGTATGGTTTGAAAAAAATCAGCTGATGTCAACCTTGCAAAAATAGAAATCTTTAATAAGACCTACAAAGTGTCAGATACGTCGCAGCCTTTCTCACTGAACGTCCGTAAATACGATGCTTGATGCTTGCCTCCTTGCCAATCTGAGCTACAGCAGCACTTATTGCGAACGAAGTATATTGGCGTGCTTGTGGAGAAATGCACACAATAAAACTATGATTGACATGCCACCAACAGATTACGGGTGGACAAATGTTAATGGAAAATTTCAAATGATTTGGTTTGTTGGCAATCAGTTACCTGATGCATACGAAGATGTCATAACACCAGTTATTGACGAAACTTCAGATTTAGATATATTTCTTTTTAATACTTTGATAACATGTTATTCATGAAATCAATAAAATTGTGTTAACGGTTATAACGATTTCCTGTTACAGATACGAAAACTGCAGACAATATTGGAGGTCCAATTGAATTATTAGATTTGAGTATGATAATTCTTCGGATGACGACGAAGATTGAAAATAATTTTTTTAACAGATGTATTTTATTTTTATATTATTTTCTAAATAAATTAGAGTGTAAATATTTAAATAATTTTACGTGCTTTTATTCGTCACATTTTATGGACATTGAAAAAAAATTCATAATTTTTTTCTAGCCGTCAGATTAATGATACCCCTCAAAATAATCGTCAGATTTTAGGCTACCATGACTGGAACATCAAGCTAAACCTTCTGTATCAAAATCTGACACGCTCGAGTATTTCAATATGGCGATTTTTTTTTTTTTTTTTTTGCATTTTCAAAAATTCCCTACGAGCTTGCGTCACTTCCGAAACGTCAGTCTTTTCAATGGGAGCATTTTTAGGGTTCGCTTAACATCCCTTCTGAATATCTGACGCGCTCGACAAAATACATTTTTTTTCTATTTTCTGCCCTTCCGGATGGCCACCCCCACCACGCAAGTTGGCAGATGAACAAACCTTTGGTATCAAAGACACGCTGGGGCATCTAAACTATCACTATCTGACGCACTCGAGTATCTCCATGTAACTGTTTTTTTTTTTACATCTTTGAAGGTCTGTATACGCTTCCCCCACCACTGAAAGGAAACATTATGTAACTTTTTATTCTTATTATCTAAACTAAAAAATCTAATAGGTCCTGACGACGCTCGAGTAACTACCCAATTAGCATCACGGGCTCCCCTACTATAACCCTTCACAGGAATACCATTTTCAATAGGATTTTGCAACGAGAACGGGTCGTTGTCCAGATGAAAAATCAAATTTCGGCCACCACTTCTCCCTGCAAATAGGAGTAAGTTGGTTTTTAGCATTTATTGGTAATCAGTAGCTTTTATAAGACCTGAAGGAAAAGCTACGTTAAGTTTACTACCAAGTAAAGCCTCTCCATATTGTATAAAGAAGCTCTATCTTTATGTCTTTTGGGGAAGAAACAACAGCTCCTGAACACTATCCTCAGCCAAAGAGTAGATTGACCAAATATCACCAAACCTAGGACTAGTGGTGTCCTGCTATGATCTGAGATGAAAAAAAATAATAAAAATAATAATTTGGATGGCCCACAGGGCGTTGCGTTCACACGAGAAAATCGTCTCTTAGACAAGATGGAGGCTCATTATACGGTATGGAGAGGCTTTACCTGGTGGTAAGCTTGGCTTTTCCTTCAGGCCATATACAAGCTATTGATTACCAACAAATTCTATAAACTCATTTACTGCCATTTTCAGAGAGAATTGAAAGCCGATTTTCCATCAGGTCAACGTATCCATTCATGTTACAAAATCCTCCTGAGAATAGTTTATTCGGTGATGGGTTGTATATCATGAAATGTCCTGCCCTTTTAGCTTGTTCTCAATCCCTAAGAAAATGCTTGAGGTATCCTCAGTAGGAATGAATATGCAAATATCAGACAGTTTCAGTCTGTGGCAGAATTGGAGGCCGTTATCTTTTGGGTAATATTGATGTTACCGGTCTTCCTAGGATTAGTATGTGATATGTTACATCGACTATTCAAATTCATATGTAAACATGGCGAATATATCGGCTATTAACAGAACTGGCTTTATTTAGGCGGGTTACGTTTCTTTCTATTTTTTTACACATTTATTTTTACTAGTTTTCTGCCTGTGGTCGAAATTCGACCATAAAGCATTATTTTTTTTTAAATAGCGAATGGATCATAGGGTCATCTCCCTCTACCGACCTTGGATTTCACGCATCCAGTTTGCATTTTGAACAATTTAAGCAAATCTAAAAAGCCTAGTGGCCCCCTCCGAAAATTGAACCTGGAACTATCCTCGGCTAAAGGCCCATAATGATTGGAGTTATAAAATCTTAAAAAGTCGAATGATTCAAGTATACTTGCTGAGGCGTACCACTGACCATGTATGCAACCTTGCTGCCTCAATAAATTTGCCCTTTTTTCGAATGATTGTCCTTGATATTTATTTACTATCATCGCAAATGCAGGTATATTTGAAAAATGAGTTTTTTGAAAGGATATGGTAAAATAGTACCAGAATATTTTCTAAGTGGAATTAAAGTTCTTTTATTGCCTGCGGTTCCAGTTCAAACTTCGCAATCAATAGCATTACGATGTATAAACTTGATGCTCCTTCCTGTTCCATGGACTAATGCTTCCTTTGTATTTAAGTTTCTTATTAGTATATTGATGCAATTTACTAACTTATGTGTTGGCAAACTGTGTTGTTTTCTGTTAGCCAGGTGCAAATCCTGCCAACTGTTTTTTTTTTTTCTGGGAAACGTTTAAAGAGTACTTCTGAAACACTGTCTTCCCCCCCCCCCCAAAAAAAAAGGCGGAAATTTTAATCCGTATACAAAATAGTATTTAGATACAGATTTAAATAAATACAAAAATATCAATATACTAAAAAGAAATTTGTATGTTTAATGGTTACATAATGGGGAATTTCTGAAAACGTGTGGAATTGAATAAAAATACGAAATTAAATTAAACTTCCAAAATATGGAAAGGGATAAATAACTATGTACTGGAAATCGCTTTAGGTTTTTAAGAATTTCGCGCAGATCATAATTATTTGGCAATTTTTCACTTGCTCCCCGCTAACCGAAAAGAAAAGAAAAAAAAACCGAAACCAATCACATTCAAAGAATTATAAGATTCTACTGGATAGTTATTGATTTCACTGTCATCATTATTTTATCGTAGCTACGCGGTGATATGTTCTCGATTCATCAGATATTCGATAGGGGAGGATCCAGAAGTTACTTAAGGAGGGGGCGATTTTGTACCTGAAACAGGGGAGTAGAATGCGCAAAATCATTTTATAATTAATTAATATAATCAATTACATCAATTAATGTAATTAATTATTTCATGGATAAAATCTATATATGAGCGATGATTAAAAAGGACAGAGAGTAGTACCCGCAATACACTCCTTAGAAAAAGGCTACATAATTTTCATTATACTTTCATAATATATTTTAACAGATTTTTGGACTTCGCCCAGGAGGGGGCGATCGCCCCCCACCGCCCTCCCCTTGGATCCGCGCTTGATATTCGATTATGCTAACATTAATAAAAGTTCAATTATCATTTTTAGGTTCTATTATAACTGACTTCAATATGTTATCTGAGAGTATGTTTTCGGAAATATTTTAATACACTTCATTAATAATATTATTTTCACTCCCTCTTAATTGCTGAAGTATTTATTCATTAATATTTTTGGAGAAAATTTGCATTAGAATACTGCCTGGCGGGAGGTTATAAAGAAATTGTCGAATTGGCGCGTTTCTGTGCTGCGTCTCTTGGATTCCGACCTGCCCGGAACGAAATGTAAATATTATTCTCTCATCCAAGGTATTTCAACTGCTTTTAAACATGGAATTTACAACACATCGCGCACTTATCGCCGTCGAAAAAAAGGTCGCCAAGCACATTGCTAAAGAACATTTTAGTCATTGGCGTATCACCAAATTGGGGAATAATTCGACTTTTTGCAAATTTTGTTGTAATACTCTAACCCTATAGTACTGCTGAAACTAAGTAAGTCTTGTTATTTCACAATTGACACAACAATGGAACCATCGCCCGACTTGGCGCGAAATACTGCGTGCCAAATTACTTCTCTAACTTTTTACCGTGCATTAGCCTAGTGCACAAAAATTTTAACATTCGCACAAACAATTCCATACGAACTTTAATTGTGCCGAATTTCACGGTCATCCGTTCGCGCAGTGCGCTGCAAAAGGGTCACTAAGGTTTTGTCTAGCATATTTATATATACATAGATTCCTGCCCTGGCGGTGCAGGGAGTGAGTTTTTGTCTTGTAAATACGTATTTCTGTGTATAATTTC
This sequence comes from Cheiracanthium punctorium, assembly GCA_038373885.1. Lineage (NCBI taxonomy): Eukaryota > Metazoa > Arthropoda > Arachnida > Araneae > Cheiracanthiidae > Cheiracanthium > Cheiracanthium punctorium. Next base: position 48,071 of record JAWZYV010011966.1, on the reverse strand, counting down.
TTAATATATTTGTTTCGTTCTTATTCTTCTGTTTCACATCCAGTTCCGGCACAAAATCAAGGTGGCTTTATTTACGTAGAACACACTGTATTTCTCAATACCTTTTTTTTTTTTTTTCAAAATTGCTATGTTGAAAATATCGTCTAACTAAAATATAAAACTGTATAGTGCATTTCTTTAATCGCTTTCAAATGTATATAAATCATACGAAAGTGGGATTCCCTGTATTTTTTCCCGTGTACTACGCTGCTGGCCATCCAAAATGCAACACCAAGAAGGACCAGAGATATGACAGCAAAATTATTTCGGGGTTCATAAAATTTATTGGGACCAAATAATTGAAAGTACACCCTACTAGCACAAATAGTTCAAAAGACATGCAAAAGACGTTCACAGAACGTCTTTTGAACTAGCTGTGCTGTTGGGGCAGCCTCTTGTGAAGTGAAAAAGATGATGAAATCAGTACCGAGTGTTACCGCTAATGCTGCCTATAATCTCTGCTACACGGATCGGCATTGAATCAAAGAGGCTTTGGCTGTGCTGTTGGGGTATAGCAGTTCATGCCGCTTGCTCATATTGCCAAAGTTGATCTGTTGTAACTGTGTGTTGCAACGGGTGGGGGAGGGGGTGCATCCAGGACGAGTCTTTCTGCAACCATGCACCAAACATTTTCGATAGGCAATCCGATCGGGAGAACGAAAAGCCAAGGCAGCGAAGGATTCTGATGGGCAACGAAGAAGTCTTGAACATTGCTTGCCCTTACGTGGTCGCGCATTATCCCATTGGAATATGGTCGTTGGCAAGTTCTGAAGTTACGGAAGGCAGCGAGCCCCAACACTTCAGAGATATAGTTCTGGCTGGTCAGTGTACCGGCAATGCGCACTAGAAGGTTGCAGGAGTGGTATACCCCCCCCAATATACAATGCCACCCCAAACCATAATAACGGATGAAGGACCAGTTTGACGATGCATAAGGGAAGAGTTCAGCAGTCTCTCGCCACGGTATCTCCAGACTCATCGTGGTGTTGCAGGCAGAAGAGTGATTCGTCACTAAAAACAACGTCGTTTCATTCGGTTGTCCGTGTCCGTCGTTCATCACAACATTGCCGGCAAAAATACCTGTGGTTTTGACACAACGTTAAAAGCAGCAATGGGGGCCTTGCTGACATTCTACTCTGCTGCAAACGATGTCGAATGATACTTGCGGACACCGATTATTTCGCAACAGAACGAATCTGTTGTGATAGGGTTCTTGATATGGCAGAGCGATCCATCATTGCCATGCACACAATATGTCTGTTATCACGTGTATTGGTGCAACGAGGTGGGTGCAATCGGCCCCGTCGGTCCTTCGTCCCCTCTGGCATACAGCGATTACAGATCCGCATCACAGTTTCTTCGTTCCATCCGACACGATCACATTTCTCTGAAAGATAACCCGCAGTCCCTATAGGCCACTATTTTTCCTCGATCGAACTCTAAAACATGCCAGAAAGACACTCGTTTCGACACTCGTGTTCTACCAGGCATACTGAAGTTAGTTACACAAAAGAAACGCACACGAGAACCATTCCAGTACTTCAAACCGGGCTTCTTTTCTTTCTTCATATGGTGCTTGCAGGTAGCACTACGGGCGACCGTGATGTGAGTCTGCTCTCTCTGAAGTGTTAATCCTTTGCATACCTCATCGGCTCAAACGCATGGTTCAAATTTCACTTCATGGATGCTTCTTTCTTGGTGTTGCCTTTTGAATGGGATTCAATGTACAGTGGCTGAAGGAATGCTAAATGTAACTATTAATTTTCAAATTTACTTAATAACAAAGTAGCTTACATTTGACGCTCAACTTACAAATTACTTGTGAACTCAGAAATCTGAAAGAAGTAAAGAAATTTGATACTTTGAGTTTTTTTTTTCAACGTACAGTAAAACTGAGAGAAATTCATTCTTTTTCTATGTTGCATTAAAAATATTCTGTATAAACGAAATACTTACCTTTTCTAGCTAGTATGATTGTTTCAAGCAAAGATCGCTCAATTACATCCAACTGCAAGTGTCGGCATTCCACGATTGCTGCAACGACCTGTTTAGGCAGGACCTGTAAATATAAAGCTAAGAACATTTAGAAGACATATGAATATTGCTGCAATGTTTATACACCCTCGCGAAAAAAGTATTCGAGTGAGAGAGAAATCTCCTACTTTTTCATGTATAAAGCTTTGTTCTTTATAAAAAGTGCAACGTTCAACATTGAATAGTAACTTTTCGGATTTCTTTAGAGTTGAGTGATTTTGAAAAAAAGTAATTTGTCATTCACATAATCACTTACTTTCGAATAGTTTTTGAGGGGAGAGGGAGGAAAGAGTGTATGATGTTTTTGAAGTCCAGAAAAGTCATTCTGCACGAAACGAATTGCCATAGTAATACTTAGCCTAATAATAGTAATACTAAAATTTTATAACTTTTATGTGGCTTCAAGCATTATTATTAAAACACAGAACAGCATCTAAAACATCCCATTTCAAAGCACTAATTGAACCAATAACATTTTTGGGCAAACGTCCTGATAAAGAATGGGTGAAACTCTCATTTGAACTCTGAGTTCACCCATGTGTTGTGAATTTACTCAAAAGTTAATCAGACAGAGAACGGAACACACTTTTAGCGGCAGAAAGTATGGGTTCTGGCAAGGAATGTTTGTGTGTACTGTTTTTAAAGCTTTATATTGTAGCCACATCACGTTTGTTTAAACTTTTAAAAGCCATATTTTGAGTGTCTATACATTCTAAAAAGACATAAATTTTATCTCTATGGAATCATCTTAGTCTATACCCTAGGTTTTTGGCCAATAATTGAAAATTCGAAAATTTGAGCCATTTTGCGTTCCATGTGTCCTTAAGTCTTTTAGAGTATAGCTTATGAAGAATCATTTTGATTTGTTAAGCGTCACAGGTGTGATTATTGTTATTTTTTAACTTGTGTACTAAGACCATAAAGCAAGTTTTCTTTTATCATACTACAGCATTAAGCTCTTGCGACAACACCGTTCATCCTAACACCTCCAAGCCTTGCAAGGATGCTATGTATATGGAAGGATGAGACGAATCACTGGAATAAATTGATACAAACCAATTTTAGGGACAAAACCTTTTATTATCCGCTCAATGAAGTGTAATTGGAAGTTTTTAAAAGTGATAGAAGATTCACAAGTTACCAGAAATTTCATTCTTAATTATTTTGCATAGAATTATTGGAGCTAGGTTTAAAGGTTTTACTCTCACTTAAATAGTCTCGTTTGTAAATACTTTTCTTTATAAAAATGCTTAAAAGTTATTTTCTTTTTGTCTAGAATATTATTTTTTAAAACTTAATGATTAGCATAGTTCAAAAATTTGAATGTCAATCGTACAAGCATTTAATAGAATTCTCAATAATTTTAACGGGTCATAAAATTTTCTCGGACTGTACATCTACAGCTCCGGGAAAAAAAAAAAATGCGCTTTATTCGGAAGTCGTTTGTCGTACAGTAAAGTTATACAGGGTGATCAGAAAATGAGTATACATTTGAAAAATTAATATTTCAGTGAATAATGTACGTAGAGAGGTAAAAATTGGCACATGTGCTTGGAATGACATGTTTATTTATTTATTTATTTATTTTAACAACCACAAAAAAGAAAAATTCCAAAAATGGCCAACAGATGGCGCTGGACAGCAAAATATCAGTGCCGCTGTCATTTTTGCCGATCCCAACCGTTTGGAACAATAGCTGCGTCTGCGCATGCTCGTGGAAACTAACGAAAAGATAATATTTCAGTCGAAATTTGGCTAGGTCGCTTTTCATATCTTTCTCGAATATTAATTTAATAATTTGTAATTCATATATATATATATATATATCATTAAAAATTATAATAACAGTAAATTATGTCTGGACAGTTTAGTTCTAATAATACGAATAAAAATAAGCTTCCTAAAATTAATATTAAATGAGATATGAATGAAAGTTTGAAAAAACTTTCTAACATGGGGAGCGGAAGATTTTGGAAGCTCACCAATTGTTAGTTCGAATTAATTGGAAATTTCTATACGCTGCTAAAATGAGCTCAATTTTCGAAACATGACGTGAAAGCTATGTGTTGCTACTGGAAAAAATAAAGTTGATAAGTATTTAAATATGAAGATTGCCTCTTATGCACATTTTGTGGATAGAAAATTAACGTGTGTGTTCTTCGTAAACTATTAGTATATGTACAGCTTCGGAAAAAAAAAAAGCCCACTTGTACTTTTTTCAGCCGTCGTTCCTCGTAAAGCAAAGTTACAGATACCAATCGTTTACGATTTACGTACACTTTAATTTGCTATGCATAAAAATTGAATACGGGATTATCTACATATTAAAATTCGCACTACCTTCCCTCCCCCCAATAGCAACACCTAGATTTTACTCCATATTTCAAAAATTTAGATCATTTTAACGCAGGATATACATTTTCAATAAATTTGAACTGAAAACGGGTGATTTATGAGCTTCCAAAATCCCCCTTCCCATATGTTAAAATATTTTTTCATACTTTAATTCATATCCCATTTAATATTGATAGTAAGAAGCTGATTTTTATCCGTACTATTTGAACTAAACGACCCAAACATAATTTAATGTTATTATGATTTTTAATAAAATATTAACATGAATTATGAATTATTAAATTCATATTAAAAAAAGATGAATAACGAACTAGCCAAATTTCAATGGAAGTAGATGCAGAAAATAATATTACATGGCTGTGCAAAATTTCACATTTTTACATTCAGTAGTTTAATTTATATTAAATAAAATATGTTATTTTCATGAGTTAAGGGACCATATATAAATTTATTAAATGACAATTTTTTAAAAATTGCTTAAAATAAACATAAATTAGATTTCTTTTGCGCAAAAACTCAGTAAAAGATTGCGGTATTAAAAAATATCAAAATTTGAAGCAAATAAATTAGAGGTTTTTACAGTTTGATGATAATTCTATAAAGCGTCTATTGCTGCGTCCGCTACCATATTCCGCCAAATAAAATCTTTTCCAGGTATAGAATTAGATGCAGTAGATGTATGTCCTTTAATACAACTTCCTATTTCTGAAAAACTAGCATCCTCAACATTCCAGGCCTGCAGTGGCGCAGCAAGAAAATTTTCATGGGGGTGTTACGACTACTGCAACTCAGATATATGTATAAGTGTGTGTGATAATGGAGTGAAGAATATACATTTTTTATGTAAAATTATTCCCCATGGGGGGGTTGTGACCCCCTAACCCCCCGTCTACGCCACTGCTGGCATGAAATTAACCTTTTTTAATATTGGAAACATTAGGTCTTTGAACTTCCCCATACTTTATCAAACATTTAAAAAAACATTCAAAATCACGTTTTCCTATCTAAATTTTCATCTGACTATAAATTAAAATACCCCCAAAAGTCTTATAAGAATATTACACATTGCACACAATAATATTAAATGAAGAAAGTGAAATAACAAACGCATTGATAATATTGCAAAAAAGTAATTGCGTTTTTTACATGAAATTCAAACAAATAAATTTCCAATCATGAAACCATTCTTCAAGTTCGACCGTAGCTGAGTAACATTCATGCTTGTAGTCAGAAGAGCAGAAAGCAGCCTCTCACTCCTGCCAACATTTCACCTTCCTAAGAGAACCACCAAGGAAAATACTGAATAACATTTTCAAAATCGTGAACAGTCGTTTTGCATTTTTCCTTTAAATCATGTGCACGAACCAAGGAAGTTATGAGCTCACGGGTCATTTGGACCACTGACTAAATATTCTAATTTCTACCCTTGATATTTTCAGTACAAAAACTTTAAGAGAGATGGAAACAATATTTTCCTTGAAAATAATATTTATTTCTTTTAACTCTCGCGAGCGAAATTAATGAAAGGCAAAAAGTTCGGAACCTACAAACAGCGTTTTTCAATTTGCAGAAAGTCCTTTAAAAACGCGCAAAAAATAATTCGCAACATCTTCGGAAATTATCGTAGAAAATTGGTGTAAATGTATATTTAGGGTAATTTGAAGGTTTTCTTTGGTTTGATAAGGTCAAAATACAGTGTTGCCATTGGGAAAAATGAAGTTGATGCAGAATTAAATACGAAGACGGCCCCTTATGCAAATTAAATAAATAGTAAATTAAAGCATGCCTTATTTGCAAACGAATGCCATATGTAACTTTGCTGTATGACGAACGACGCGAAGTAAAGTGGGTCTTCCCCCCCCCCCCCCCGCAGCCGTACCTTTGCTGTGCGATAATTAAATAAAGTGCTAGTGAGCTATGAGCTGTACAAGGTACGAGTACATTTTAAATGATGACATAAATTAAACTCTTGTTTGTAAAAAAGGCAACTTTTTGAGGGGTTCTAATGCGTATACACGTTACATTTGGAGAAAAACGTTTAAAACTCCAAACCGTTAGATCGACAGCCGCGTGAAAGGTCCAAACCCGGAACCTTTACATTTCAGCCATCTACCATGTTCAGTGTTTTATCCACTCGGACATGGTGTAGCCGCTTAATTCATTTTTATGAGCGAAACTTGTAGGCAGAATAAAGGGGGTCCATTCCCTTCCCCCCCAAAAAAAAGAGGTATGTTATATCGATTTTTATAAGTTGCATTGCATTCTAGTGTTTTTAGTCCTCAGCCATCCCCGAAAAAAATTCCAGGCTACGCTACTGCCACAAATTAAAGAGGAATTATTCAGAGAACACTGAGTTGCGAATCTGCACGCCAGTCTCTATGTTCATGAGCCCCCTGCAGCCGCAAGCGTCGATGGTTTCTCGTAAGGAGGATCCTGTATAGAGGAGTTCGTACACGCAGTCTACGGATCAGACGCTGACGAATTGATGAAGCAGACAGTGATACAAGTGTAGCAGTGGACCAAAGTGCTGCCAACTCTGTAGATAAAGCTGTTCGCTCCATCAGCGTCATGCGGACCAAGTGTCTATCATCGCGCATTGACGTTATTTTTCGGTGCCTACATCCGGATTTTCGAGTTGTCCGGTTCTCGTCTGTCACTGCTTCCAAACTCGCATCACTGTGCTGCTGTTACGCTACACACGAGCTGCTATCGCGATAGGAAAATCCGCCTTCATAAAGGCCGATGATTCTTCCTCATTCAAACTCCGTTAGTTGTTCTAACTTCGTCCTCTGCCGTAGAGGAGGCATAATTACGTCTCACTTCACGTTCACCACAAACAGATAAACACAGATTATTTTAAACATGCCACTACAGCCCTTTATGTATACGGTTTCAGCAGCAGTACAGAGGGCACTGCTCAGCCCACGCATGCGCAGTGGATTTGAAATTTTAGTCACTTGCTTTACACAGTATTATTTGCATTTCCTGAAAACTTCAGCTCAATCGCATCATTTTTTCATGCTGTTGCATTTTTTTACAAACAGGAGTATACAAACAAGAGTATACCTATCGCTCATGGGCGGTAAAGTATTTCATTTTTTTTTTTTATAGTACCCTTATGAGTGGGGGTCACAGAAATTTTGCTTTACTAGTTGATTGATACACTCCTATCACCTATCTTATTAAAAAAGTAATAATAAATAAAATAATATTTTTAGAATGATGACGTTTGAAGAAAACCTTTTTGAATGAAAATCTTCTTGCAAAGCAGAAGTCATGTTCTACCGAATAGTTGATGGGACTCGGTCTTATAATGTATGTTAATTTTTGTACCTTGCTATCAAATAGAAAAATATACTTTTTCTTTCAGTTTCACAATCTCGAAAAACATTGAAGTCCCATTCTTCTGAAAAATACAACTCCCAAAATTTATAATTTCCTACTATTAAAAAAAAAAAAAAATCACAATAAAAGTCCCTATCACTACATTCTGTCATTTCCGCTAAAGACCGGTAAAAAAAAAGAAAAATACAGGGTGAGTGCGGATAAACTCTCGATTTAACATCGGCTGCGCTTGTGATGAACTTTCATTTTTTAACGACTCACACATGTTTATCAAATTAATATCTTACTAATAAAGGCCCAAAATATTTCTTTCATAATAGTGATTATAAATGAAACGGGATCCACAACTCACCTTCCCTTGATCTTGAATATGCTTGGCCACTGTCAAAATATCCACTGGCCAGTAAGCAGCCTGCAGTAAAAAAAGTTCAGGCCAGGCATCGTGCAACAAAGTCGATTGATCGGCCGGCGGCAGGGAACTGAACAAGCCGTTTCCGCGAGCTCGTCGGACGCTCACCAGCAGAATGTGTGCGGCTATTTCACGAAACACGAACGACGCCTCTGGTGGAGGACAACCTACATCAAAAGGGTTAAACTATATCAGTAAAAAAAGTTTAGTTTCAATTATCTTCTTCTTTAAAAAAACAACGCTTATCATACAACTAAAAATAAAATAAACAAATTATATCAGATTTAAATATGCCATCAACCTCTTTTTTTTTTTTTTTTTTTTTTTTTTTTTTTTTAATCTTTAGTTGTAATATGCATCCTTACAAACAGTAGAAACATATCATTGTGAAACTTTTAGAAAATGTCTAAACTCAGAACATTTTTGTAAAATTTACAGAAGCAATGCATTTGGCACAATGTTGCATGTTTAATCCATTAGCGCCCAGCCATTTTCATCACATTCTCTAAACTACACTGTCTACCAATAAGTACTTGGACACCTATGCAAATGACGATATCTGCGGTCCTGAGGTACGTCACGGGCTCCGCCAGTATATATCGTGTAGGAAACAGCATCGGCATTAGTCGCATGCAAGATGCCGCGCAGTTCGGAGCTCTCTGATTTCGAGAAAGGTATAATTATCGGGTATCACAAATGTGGCCGACCCTTAAGGGACATATCTAGCAATCTGAAGTACCCAAAATCGACAGTGGCCTATGTGATTAAGAAGTGGAAGGTGAGCGGTGATTTTCGGAATGTGCCCCGAGTCGGCAGACCAACGAAACTGGGAGATAGAGACCGACGAGTGCTGTCCAGAGAAATTCGGAAGAACCGCACCCAATCGATGGCCCTCATCCGCGAGGAGTTTCAACAGGCATCCGGGAGTATTGTTTCAATGAATACCATCCGTAAGGAAGCACATCTGCTTGGTTTTCATGGTCGTGCTGCTGCCCATAAGCCTTTGATCACAAAGTCCAACCGCGCTGCTCGGTTAATGTGGTATAAAGCACATCGAAATTGGACCGTAGATCAGTGGAAACGGGTTCTTTGGAGCGACGAATCAAGGTTCACCCTTTACCGTTCGGATGGCAGGGTCTAGGTCTGGCGTCTGCCTGGAGAACGTCTCCTGCCAGAATGCATTGTGCCAACAGTCAAGTTCGGCGGAAGTGGAATTATGGTCTGGGGGTGTTTCTCCTGGTATGGACTGGGACCCTTGGTCCCCATTCATGGTAAGCTCAACGCCGATGCCTACTGCACTATTTTGGATGACAATGTGCTTCCTACGTTGTGGCAGTTTTACGGGTTGGACCCCTGTTACTTTCAGGACGACAATGCCAGTTGTCATGTTTTGAGCTTAATCAAGGCTTGGTATGGTGCCAATGGAGTTCATCGAATGGACTGGCCTGCCCAGAGCCCAGACCTGAACCCTATCGAGAACCTCTGGGACGAGTTGGATCGCCGAATTAAGGAGTGCATTACCCGTCCAAAATCGGTGAAGGAACTTCTATGTCTACTCCAAGCCGAGTGGAAGACAATACCACTAGCTGTAATACAAAGACTTGTGGAAAGTATACCCTGTAGGGTTCACGCTGTAATTGCCTCTCGTGGAGGCTCTACCAACTATTGATTTTGAATAAAGTTAGTTTTTCTTTTCTATCACCGGTGTCCAAATACTTATTGGTAGACAGTGTATACTACTGCTGAAGTGATACATAAATATCCGGTATCCGTTCGTAAAAGAGCCTTGGGCGATCCTCCTCCCAAGGCTCTTTTACGAACCGCAAAAATTTTATAATCCCTCTTCGGCAGTGACGTACCGAGAAAATTTTAATGGGAGGAGGAGGGGGTTACGACTTCTGCAAATCTTATATATGTATATCTATCTATCTATCTATCTATCTATATATATATATATGTACATATATATATATATATATATATATATATATAGGGGTTATTGGCTGCCGGACAATAACCGTTTTCCCATTTCCGTTGTCGGAGAAAACGGTTATTTTCCGTTCACATGTTGTCTTTTGAAACGGTTTCTCTCCGTTATTTTCAGTCACAGTATCAGGATTTTTCCGTTATTTTCAGTCACAGAATCAGGTTTTCTTCGTTATTTTCAGGCAGGAAATTCCCTTCCCTCCCCCCCTATTAGAGAAAGGTATTTTTCTTTTTTCCCTATATCACAAAAAAAGATTGTAAGCATTATTTAAAATTATGGAATCAGGTTTTGTATCGCAATTGAAAGATAGTATGCCTTATTTTCTAATAAGCGACATTATTGGACAGAACCGGGTACCTACATACTTCCAAAAAAATAATTTATTTACCCTAGAGCCTAGAATATAGATTTTATACATTAAAAAATAGTCGTTTTTGAAACCAACGTTCTAATTCATCCAATCACATTGTAATACATTCATACAGAAATTGAAGCACTTTATTCATGTAATTAATTCAAACGCGAGAGAAAGCTGTCCTAGTCCAACTTTTCCATATATATATATATATATGTATGTGTAGGTAGATGGATACACAACGTTAACAAAGTTTTTACGTATTCTTAGTTGTTAAAATATAGAATTAGTTTTTTTTAACTGCGCCACCAGCTTCAATAATAATATTTTTTTTTTGGGGGGGGGGGAGGTGGAGGTGGTTTGGTGGTAAAACACCAGAGTTGTTTTAAAAAAGTGTATATACATGTACATATAATGTTATAAATAGTGCACAGTTAAAAATATGTTTGAATTATTCGTTTTCTTCATTTTTTATATCAGAGCTGTAATCTATGATTATTAGCCGGAGAAAAAAATTTTAAATCAAGGCAAATGCACTACATATATCTTAATACACTATACAAAAAAAATTTTTTTTTTTTTTTTGATAAATAGAATATAATTTCGCTATAGTCTCTAGTTATAAAACGAATTCACAGTACAGTCAGAATACAGAAATATAATCACGGTTAAACGAGCTGTGAGATATAATTAAAGCCGCAACCAAATTTATTTACATGAAATGAGTAAAATATTACTTAATCACTTATTTGACTGGAGATATAACTTCATTTGTTTTACAACAGCTACGAGATTTTTATAATCCAATCGTAAGATGCTATGTCCATTAAAGCAAAATCTTTACCAAAAGCATCCCCTCCAAATTTGAATTTATTTCACAACTCTGAATATGAAAAAGATGCATTTGGTATTCGGATATAAAATACAATTATCACAAGCGAATACACCACGAAGTAAACTTCGTCGTGTCCACTTCATTAACGTAGCACTCACAGCAAAAGGACTTAGCATTAAGTAAATACTATAATCAGTAGCGGACTAACGGGGGGGCGGAGGGGGGGTCCGCCCCGGGCCCCGACTGATAAGGGGCCCCGAAAGCGTTAGAAATTTTTAAATTCCAGTTTCACTTTTCTTTAAATAAAAACTTTTTTTCTTTCTCACCTCCTTTAATGTGCGGGTACTTGCTCATCAAGCATTCGCCTCTACAAAGGCCAAAATTAGTGTCCATTTCATCATGAGGACACCCAGTGGGCGGACTGCATTACCTCCTATGAAGGGAAGGACAAGTTAACATCCATGCCCAAGCGGGATTTCGAACCTAGACCCAAGGTGTGATAGAATGGTTCTTTAGTAGCTACACCACCTGGGTGGGTTTAGAAAAATGTTAATGTTCAAGATTATACCGAAATCTCAAGAGACGAAGCCAAATAATCCTGTGGCCCAGAATTATTAAGAGATTTGAAGTTCTAGTCTGAAAACTTCTAGTTACTATACATAAATGTGCCAGCGAGGTATGACTGTATAGGGAGCCTCGGCCTAGGGGCCCGTACAAAGGCGCCCATAAAAAGGGGGTCTAGGTAGGTCGCTTGCCCCCCCCCCCTAGAGTTTTAGTGCATTGTCTAGGATGTAAACAAAACTGCACTAGAAAGCAAAATCAGAAATGAAATTGTTACAAGTGTGAAATTCGCCCCGCTCTAGATAATTTATTTGAAGTCCCCCCCCCCTCCCCTAAGTTTTTTTCCATAGGCCCAGGGATTATTAAGAGAGCTTAAGTTCTAATCTGAAAAATTCCAGTGACTATACATATATATGGGTCAGCAGGGTATGAATGTATAGGGGCCCTCGAACAGTGCTTAGGTCCTCCTACTGTCTTAGTCACGACCTGTATGTAAATTATTTTTTACATAGGAAGACCTTTTTTATAATCAAAATATTGAGAAGCTCCAAAAGTTTTGCACGATTCTTTTCATACCATGGCGATATTATTTCCACGATACTCAAAACAAAATCAATGATCGACGCAACCGTTTTAGAGAATTGTCCAAGATAAGCAAGAATTTCCTAGAAACACTTAACACCTTTCTACAATAGACAATTGTGCCATTACATGATTGGGCTCCTTAAATTAGCAGTTTCCCTTTTATTCATTTATTTTTTTTTCGGGGGGGGGATCACTTAGGCTGGGGACAAGGAAATTGTTCGAGTCGTCCAACTTGGGAAGGTTGGTACTTAGTTTCCCCCAATGTAGTTATTATTATTATCACTGTTTCTCACAAGATGCTTGATTGATAATCCATTTAAGACGCATTGCAAGAGCAAATCGGGTAAAAAAGAGAAAAGTTTCCATCACTATGTCAGAATTTCATGATTTTTTTTTCTTGTGTTGCCTTACACGAGGAAGCAAAAAATCTTAAATATTTTTAATTTACCTCTTTTAGTTTTGGAGTTATTGGGGGGGGGGGGTGTCAAGCGACGTAGAAATAATTTCGGTCATTTTTGCCACGTTATTTTCTCGACTGTGACTGGCTCTGAGGTACTTCAGAGAATTTTTTCTTTTTATCTGGTAATATACCTTGAATATTATCAACTCATATTGTAAATTCATTCGAAGATAGTCAGAGCCCCCAAATATGGGCCCCTCAAATACCTCCAATTTCATGAAAAATACAGCTTTTAAGAATACTTTAAATGTTGGTTCTGACGTGATATAGAAATAATTTTTGCACAGTGCAGTTATACATCTTCATATACAGTGTTAAAAATTTTTGAAGGCCAAGGACTCTCCGTACGGGGCCCCAAGCATGGTCGTTAACGCTGATTTATACAATTTCGAAGGACTGGTACAGCTGGCGCCAACTTCCCACATGAGAACTACTGGCATGGAGATGTAGCATCAACCTAGTATTTTCATATTATGAAAAAAATATTTTTTGAAGGTACAACTGTTTCCAAGAAAAATCCCAAAAAGTACCTGTCTATGTGGGACATTCCACTCACACGCATGGAGCATTTTGTCGTTACTTTTAGAAGCTCAATCGACTATAGAAATACTACAGAAAATTAAACTTACCCTGCATGTATCACAAATAGTTTTTTTTCCTCTCAAAGCTACACTATGACTATTCCTGAGAATTATCTTTATGAGTACTAAAATTCATGCATATAGCATAATTTACAGGAACACTCAAAATAATTCGTAAATAATGTCATAACTTTCTCCATTCGCCAACTGAGGGGAAAAAATACTATGTAAATGTAACTCTACACATACCATATCTTATACTTCATTTAAAATAAACAAAAAATAAATAATATTGCGATTAAAAGAAGTTGTCACAAATCAACATAATTTATTTCTGACTTGTGTACCATTTTACAATAAAATCGGCAAACATAATTTCAAACAAAAAGTAACATATAAAAAGAATTATCAGGTTATTTACGTACTTTTTTTTATAGAGTCTATTGTATAGCTGAGATTGTGAGCTGTTTTGATACTTTTTACATTAGTAATGGTAAATGGAATAACTGAAATCAATTCAATTCGACTAAAAAAAATCTTGTCTACAGTAATTATTTCTGCGTCATCTTGGCATGGCGTAGCCAAATAAAAGAATCTGAGCCAGGTATTGCATGCAAATATTTCATCGTAGCAATCTCATCCTTTTCTGATAAAGCAATAACCCTTCCGATGTCAAATAACTTTTCATATTCCACTGCATAGTAAAACTTCAGCTCAGTATCAGCAACTTCATACTATTTTTCACCAGAGGACATCATATTTTAAAAACAGGAACAACTCAAAATGCTGTTTAAAAAATGTTTTATTCATAGAACATCCATACTTTTTTTTTTCAGTATGTCTGACATTTTTGTGCGGGTGTGATTTTAATTTTGTAAATTCAATTTCCAATTTATTTTCAATTTTGCTGTATTTTTTTAACTACCTGTGTTTGTGGGTCCTCGTGCGAAAGAAGTTTTTCGAAACTTAAACTAATTAAAATTTATCTAAGATCGACAATGAGGGAATAAAGATTATCAAATTTGGTTATTTTGTCCATAGAAAGAAAAGTAGCTGCTACTGTTGACTTTGATGATGTCATCGACAAATTTAGCAAAGCGAAAGCACGCAAATACATTTTATCTTTATGAGTACAGTTTTGATTATTTTATTTTTTTAAATTTCCATAAATAATTTTCTGATTTAAATTAATATACTCCAAATATTTGTTTTGTTTTTAATTAAATATTTTAATTAATGCCCTTTCAATTGCTTAGGTATACTGTTTTAAGGTGATACTTTATTTATCAGATGATGTTAAAAAAATCTTTGAGAAAGATGTTTATTTACTATAAATGAATACATACATGATAAATAGCAACTCTTGCATAGCTACGAAAGTATGCCAATAATGGTGTCAAACATAGGCAAAGTGTCTATTTTCAGTCGACAGTTCGGTTGAAATTTCTGTCATAATATACTATATTTTATAAAAAATAAAATCCACTCAGTTAAATTTGATCATATTTCTTTGTTCATTTCTGCCTTTGATAATTTTTACTTTAATTTTACAGAAATATTTACTTAATCCATACATAATTGTCTAATAAATATGTAATAATTTTTAGCTTTAATTTTACAGAAATATTTACATAATACATTAATAATTGTCTAATAAATTTGTAGTATGGTATTGTAATTTAAATGAATAAAAATTCACTACTTACTTTTCAGTATGTAACAATTTTAATGTCTTGTGCACCAGCAATTCTTCATTGCCTTTTGTCCTCTATGTCTTTTAACAAGATACATTTTCTAAGTATTTTTTACTCTTTTATTAACTGTTGTAAGGAAACCGCTGGAATTACACTTTTTTTTTCTTCAAATCAATAGTTATCTAAATCTGTACTGTATTTCATGTTCATATTTATTATAACAACCTTTTATATGTAACTAATATATTCGCTTATGCAATGTCTTAGTAGAATTTCGAGATGCAAATAAGGCTTTTGGAATGTCATTGTAAACATCAATTATTAGTTAAATACTGCAAAATCTGTACAATTAGGTGTCTTCTTTTTGGCTTAAATAAGCATCTCTGTTTCAAAAACAATTTGATATACTTAGATTCTTTATTTTAGATTTTATGTTTACAATTTTATATTTATTTAAAAACAACTTCTTTCAATACGAATGTAATTCTTTAATTGTAAGAAATATTGATTGAATGTAGTTCCTCTACGTCTTTAATGGTGCATTTTTGTGTAAATCAACCTAAACCCTCGTTCTTTGAATATAAATATAATATTTAATAAATCAAATATGGAAATTTTTATCCATTAATTTCATCAGAAGTGCTTATAATTTAAAGAAAAACTAAATTATATGAAATGCGTGTAAAGAACATAAATTGTATCTTACAACTAATCACATAAAAGTTCCAGAAACTAAAAAGCAATTTATTAAAAATGGAGAGACTTTTTTTATTTTATAAATGTTTAAATCAGTATTCTACACTCATGTCCATAAATTAAGGATAATGAAGTTCAGGCAAAGAAAGAGAAAGAAGCAAAACAAATTTGACTTATTTGTAAAGTCTATTTATTAAACAAAAAGTAAAGAGCAAAAAAGATGCTATATGTTTGACATAATTAATAAAAATTGCAAGTTTTACTCCCTTGACCAAATTTCAAAAAAGAACCTATTTACAAAAAACAGTATAACTTGGTTAGTAGGATGGGTAATACGGAGTATATCTCCCGGACGATGCAATACAATCCTGACAACGCCTAGGCATGCTGAGTATCAAATGATCAATCTGATCTTGGGGAATATTACACCACTCATCAAGCAATGCACTCCGAAGTTCCGGTAGACAGGTGGGAGGGGGTTGACGGGCTGCAATTCGTCGGACAAGCATATCCCACACATGCTCTATTGGATTCAAGTCCGGTGAGTATGCTGGCCAATGCATACGGGTGATATCCTCCGATTGAAGGCATTCGTCTACAATGTTTGCACGGTGAGGACGGGCGTTGTCATCCATAAACACAAATTCAGCACCCATGGCGCCCCGAAACAAACGTACATGTTGTTCCAGAATGACATCCCGATAGATGTGGCCTGTCATCGTTACACTCTGAACATGCAGGTCAGTTCTGGAACCAAGAATAATTCCTCCCCAAACGCCATCCTGCCATCCTGCACCACCGTAACGGTGTCTTTCAATGGTGTTCTCTTGGTGGTAACGGGTACCTGGCGCTTCCAGATGAATGTCCGGCGAGAATCAGACTCCAAACTAAACCTGGACTCGTCGGAAAACATCACACAAGACCACTGTTGCGGTGTCCACAATGCATGCTCTCTACTCCAGGTTAATCGCAGGCGACAGTGAGTTGCGGTAAGTGGAACACAACTGACAGGCCTACGAGCATATAGACCAATGTGCCCTAAGCGTCTGTACACGGTCTGCCTTGAAACTGTCGTACCGGTAGCTGAAGAGAGCTGACGAGACAGGTCTGATGCTGTACTCCGTCTGTTTCTTTTGGCAGTAACTGCCAAATAGCGGTCCTCATTCGGCGTTGCAACTCGGGGGCGACCTGTGCTGTAACGTCTACTCACATTACCATCATCTTGGAATCGTTGCCAAAGCCTGGAGATGACACTCTGGGCGATTCCAAGTTCCTCGGATACTTCCAGCTGGGTACGTCCACATTCCAGTCGTCCGATAATTCTGCCACGTAAAACATCATCCAAATGCCTCCTTTGTGCCATAACTATGCGGTTTTTGCACTGAAAGGCTTTCACAGCGCTTGTGAACAATTTTACTTCTTTGCCACCATTCCTTATATACGCCTCTCTTACACTCTCGTCATTGTGACGTACCATCCACGCCATCTGGTGGTTTCCTGTAATTTGCATATTCTTCTTCAAGATGTGTGTGATCATTCCACAGGTGAAATTTTTATTTTAGAGATCAATTTCTGTGTGATTCTGAATTTTCCTTAATTTATGGACATGAGTGTATTATAATTATTATTATTTGGTAATTCTGTAATCTAATGGTTATCAATCTTTGGATTGCTGCCTCAAATGGGGTCGCAAAAAATAACCCTGGGATCAAAAGGTGGATTTAAACGGAATCGAAAAGTACCGAAATATTTTTCCTCTAAAAACAGGTTTCCGTTGAATAAAAGTGTCTTCAACAGAATGAATTTTTTCCTTTCAAAACAAATTTAAGTTTAAGGTTCAGTGGTTTAGGTATGTTTTAATATGCGAAGTGTAGGTATTTAAAAGTTTTAAATGTACTGAGTTATGTTATCGTTATTCCTATATTCTTTGGGCCAGCCAGTACCAGCAAAATAAAATGAGTTTTAGTTTCACGCGAACTAATTTACTAATTTTCTACGAGCCAGTCAAAGCACACTATTTTTCGATTTTACCAAAATGTAAAAGTAAAAAAAAAAAAAAAAAAAAAAACTTAATAGAATTTTCCAGATTTTTTTTCAGTTATGAATGTTAGCTTTAAAATGTAATTTTCGGTTAAAAAATACAATTTTAAAAGGGGGGCCGCAAACTCGGAGACCGCCCCGGGCCTCACTTAGCGTTAGTCCGCCACTGACTATACTCCAATTATCGGAAGTCGTCTGTTACATGCGTAATGCGACGATATGTTTGTACGTTTAAGGGATCTTAAGTCCAACTTGAACTGCAGGCAGAATGAGCAACGAACATCTTGCATTCAAAATTGCTAAAATCAGCTTTGTGTGTATTATTTTGATTACAAGCGGAAGTGGCTCGGTGACAGTTCATTAGTCCAGCTAGCAGGTGCCAGAAAGAGAACGGAAAATGTCCTTTTAGAACTAGACTTTCAGAAGAATCACAGATAATTTCTGTTTTTTAACAAAATTCCGTTAAAAAATAGCAAAAAATCCTTTATTCACCAATAAGGGAGATTCTCCAGTGAAAACTTGGTTGATATTTTCTATGAAATTCAGATTTTTTATAACAGTGTGCGAGGAGGCTCTCTCACGACGCCACACATTGAAACGAGAAGGTTGTTTTTTAATCCCTGTGTTTTATGCTCAGATTTAATGCACATTCAAGGCATTCAATGCTCCTCATATATTGGGAAAAGATGATTCTCGTTGATAATGCAATATGTTTTACATTTAACTATGTTCATATTTATATACATTACACCCTTTTCTATTTTTCGGAGTATACATTTCGATGAAAAAGACTTCAATTATATTTTGTTAGAAATAAAACTTTTTTTAGATTGAATAATTATCGCTCTTTAAAAAATCACGAAACATAAAATACACAACTGTTATTAAAATTCCGGCTCTGTCAGGTTGGAGGATAGAATAACAATTTTCAAACATTACTTGAATTCTGCGATTGGGGAAATTCTTCGGTATGCAAACATTAAATTCACTTCTTTTAACTTATAATTAATTAAAGAAGTAGTTTAATGTTCGGACATTTATTTATTGCTATACTACTCTTATTTACAACTGAAATACACAGAAAATCACCGACAAGAATAATAATACAGAGCTGTATTAGGACAGTAGTCGCTAATTATAAGAAAAATAGAAATTTCAGCTGTCTTTTTCCCCTTCACACACAGTAATTCTCCTAAGTTAGCTTTCCAAGAATTTCTAAAAATTATCACAACAGACACAAGCCCTTCCATTCCTGAGGCAATATCCAAAAGAGGAAAAATCTTCGAATATCGGTCTTCGTTAAAGATCGAACGTTTCAGGATATTTCAAGAAATACCTTCCGTCTACTTCCGTCAAAGCGATTCCTACCCAGACCTACATATACTACCATACCATAGGTTTGGGTTGTAGACCGACATACGCGAGGTGAGCTGAAAATTAGCGGGGAAATAGTTTTTTTTTTCCTTTTTTCGCCTATGACCCATAGAATACACTGGATGTGATCAGATCATTCGTATGTTTTCTTTCATCAGCACATCACGATCTTTTACTTTTCTCATTTCTAGTTATCTAAACTATCATCTAGTTATCTAAACTAATCACATTGCGTTACAATAAAATCTGAGATTTTCTTATGTTGTTTGTAGAACAACAGAAGACCAATTGTTTGTAGAACATTTGTGATGATAAGATAATTTTTGTCAGAGAGATTTTTTTTAATGAAAACTTCTTTAGGCACGTTGTGCACTTTTGGGGTGGGAAAAAAGCGCTGAATTCGCGTGACCGTCACGCTCAGATGTATATGGGGAAAAAGTGGATTGTGACGTCACGGCTACACCCTGTCTTGTCTGCTGCAATTTCTTCCTCTTTACTTTGAAATTTAGTGCTGCCATCTCTTATCATACGTAAGAACTTCAAGTTACTTTTTAACTGCGTCCTTCTAGCTTTACGACTGGTATCGAACTGTGGTCCCAAGGGGTTCTAGGGAGCGTTCTAATCACCAGACGTGTTCGACTCGTTATCGAAGAATTAAAGTTTGAAGTGATTGTTGTTTCAATTTCGGAATGGGAACTTTAGTGCATCTAAATAAATAAAATTAGACTTTGCCTCTACGTACACTACTTGGTATTAATTTTTTTTTTCGATTTCTATCCATTTTAAGCATTTGGGACCCCAGTACGTTCGTAAAAAAAAAGTTTGACTGTCTTTCGTTCTGTCATTGAGGTGTTTTTTTTTTTTTATTCGCACATCACGTAAAACTAGCTGAAGCTAATGAAATAAAATTTGGTGACATACCATAGGTGGTCACTCAACTGAAACTATAGGCGTCGAATTTTTTAAAAAATGCATTACATTTTGAGATTTTTCCGAAAATTGTTTCAAACTGCGTAAATTTTTGTTTGCACATCACATAATAACGACTAAAGCGAAATAAATGAAATTTGGTGACATGATAGGTAATCACTCAACTTAAGCTATAGGCGTCGGATTAAAAAAAATTTTTGATTAGATTTTGAGACTTTTTCTGAAAATAGTTTCAAACTGCGTAAATTTTTGTTTTAGTATGTATAAAAACTGCATGTAATTTGCACAGCAAGTGTATACTTTCAAAATAATCAAAAATATCGACTTTTTATGTACAAATTGTGTACAATCTATATGTTTCTGCAAAATAAATTGCAGACTTTTTCTGACTGGGTAGGTGCTATAATTTTCGATTGTTTATTTAAAAAACTGTACTTAATTTGGATAGCTATATAGTTATCGTGTGATAAAGTTAATTTGATAATATGGAGAGTGTTAATAATTATATACTGTACATTATTTGAACTATAAATGTTATACTACAGTGAATTTCAATTTGAATTATAAATCCATCATTCATTACACATAAATAGGATTGCTGTTCATTACAGCGTAAGTATATAATTACTGATAATTAGTAAATTCAAGTACACAATTATTAATTAAATCGAACAAAATCCAACAAGTGGAGAAAAATGTGTATCGTTGATGTATACCGTACGCATATACTAGTTGTGTTGCGTTGTGGCCTGTGCGTGCACTCCCTCTCTCTTTTTAAATTTTAAATGTGCACACAAATCGAGAGCGAAATTTGAAATGTAATTAAATTAAAAATTCAAAAAATTCAAATGCTAACCCAGTGGAAATTGCGTTGAAATGCGTACAAACGTACAAAATATATGTGAAATTGTGAGAATATCATAAATAAATGTGCAAAAAAAAAAAAAAAAAAAAAAAAAAAAAAAACTCTCACAGCCTTAAAAAAAATTTAAAAAATTTTACAAAGAATTTCAAATGTATAAAAATGTGAATAAACGTTCATACATGTTTATTTTTTGTTAATAAAAATACAATAATTTGTGCAAACCTATTTGACTGCATAAATATGAATTTTAGAAAGCTTGACAAGAAGTTTTCACTTCGGACGTGCAGTCCTACGACTGACTTTTTAAAAAAAATTTGCTTAATGGAGATGAACTTATCTTATAAATTTCAGAGGTACCTAGTTTAAACCATAGTTTTCACAAGTTGTAAAATAAATAAATAAATAAAAAATAAATCCAACCAGGTGTGCAGGCAAACGAAATGTGGATTTTGCCAAGCATTTTCATTATGTTTGTTCCTCTACTAGCTCCAGGCCCTGATTACCGAATAGGCCCATGAGGCCTGTGCCTATAGTAAAAAAAATCTTGGGGCCTCAAAGCTTCAATACTTGTTATTTATACTTGTAGAATAGAATAGGAGTAGGTGGGAGGGGGCCTCAAAATGATAGCAAGCCTATAGTATCAGAGAGTCTTAATCAGGCCCTGACTAGCTCCGCCCACAGACTGATATAAAAGATTTGCATGCATCTTTGTTACATTTTGTTCAGCTCTTTTCGTGAAATTTGACACGATAATTAAATTTTCCTAATTTTGAATACCAACGTTATACATTAAACCAATGTACACACATTCAGATCCCTCATCCAGGCTATAACTACAGTGCGTCCTAAAAGTTCCCATATACTAACTTAAAAACTAATTGTCTTGTTCTTTATATATATATATTAAATTTTCTCGTCTGTTTATCAATGTACACTTCCTTCAGTTTTTATCGTTTGGTTCTTAATGCGTTCAAGTTGTACGAGAATAAAGTTCTATATGATTTTGTTCATCATGGGGAAATGAGTTTATAACTTATTCAGAGAATTGCGCTGCTTGAGGCTTATTTTGAATGTGAATCGCATGAAACATTCAAAAATGTTTGACAAAATAAATATTCAAATGATGCAATACTTGCTTACAGAGAACTTACCCAGCAGTCTGTTGCATTGTTAGAAGTGAATGAAGGAGATTCTTGTTTCCAGAAAGATGGTCCAACATGCTATAAAAAACCATGGACAATGAGTTTTTAAGTTAGAGTACGGGAAGCAATGAAACCATGGATTTACTCGAAGAATTCTTTTTAGTGATCAACTCATGTAAAAAATTTTAGGCCACTTTGATCCTCTGATCTGAGCATCCTAAACATTTTTCTGTGAGGCAAAGATTATGCATGTAATCCTCAAACAATAGCAGATGATCTGAAAATTGATTTTTACTAAAAGGATACAAGAAGTCTCCTTTACTAAAAGGATACAAGATGCCTCTACAGCACGCTAAAAGGCATTTCTATTAACATGCGCAAACGAGTTCAGCTTTGCTTCATAGAAAGGGGTGGATATTTTGAATATTTATTATAAATGTAAGTTGTATTGAGTATTAAGGCAAAGCTACTCGAGGGCTATTTGTCTAAGAAGGTGTGCCTTGGGCGGAGAATATTTTAAGGGGCTCTAATGCGTATCCACATTGCATCTGGAAAAAGCGCCCAAAATTCCAGAACGTTAGATCGATGGTCGTGCGATAGGCCCGAACCTCCAGGCATCAGCCATCCACCGTGTTCTGTATCTTTATCCAGTCGGTCATGGTGGGGCATATAAGTTTAGGGCTTTTTCCAATGTGATATTAAGAGTGCTTTTTACCATTAGAATAAAAATAATCATTTTAAACTCTGTTGTCTTGCGAGTAATAGCCCCGAGTGCCCCGGTGCTTCAAGTTCGAGGAGGGATAAATGGAAGAAAATAGACCATCACTATAATAAAAGTGGTTAAACTTTTAGAAAAAAAATGGGACCCCTTTATCATTTACAAACCCAGGGCCCAAATGTATAGTTTTGAGCCTGTCTTGGAGTCGGATCACTCTACTCTCCTAGATCAGGGTCTGTGGTATTTTTATTAAGTTATTTTAAGATTAATTTGTCCAAAATCTTTGTGACAGAAGACACTTGAAAAAAATTTAATGGTACATGTGGATTAGTGTAACGTACACTTTTTTAAAGCATATGAAAATACTTTTTTTTCCTACAATGGTAGAAATGCATTTCATTAAAGTAAAGCAGTTTCTGTTCATTTCTGGCGCAATTATCTTTCTTTCTTTTTTTTTTATAACTCTGCAATTATAAATTAAAAAATCCATAGAGTAATAGGTGGCCCAGATTCAGGCCCTTGGGCCTAGGACAACTCAGTTTTAGGGAATATTTCTCTGTGCCTAAACTGTTTTTACGTGCGCTCTCTGAATTTCTGACATGTCAGTGTCAGCACTGATGTATACACAGTGTATTGTTGCAGAAGACTCTGCTAGTTCCCTGGGTTTGTTGTTCTAAAGTCCAGTTGATGTAGGAAGTTCTAGAAAAAAGTCCACTTGTCAGGATGGAGCACAAACTTTATTGCTCCTAGAACTTCGTCGAACAACCAGCTGTACAAAATTCATAGTCACTAACGGCCAGTAGCTCGTTTATAACAGTCCACTCAGTACCGAAGCGAATGCTGTAATTCTTGCACAAAATAAAACATTTCCACAGGGAAAATTCTGTGGATATATACGAGGGATAAGTCAAACAGTCCCTCAAGACTCAACATTGAAGAGTTTACACACAGCACTTAAAAATCAGCTTCGAAAAGCAAGCGAAAATACCGCTTCTATAGCACAATACAGTTCACAGAGCAAAGCAGCGTACTCATCGGAAGCTTGATCAACACTGACTGGGGTTGTCTGTCATACCTGCATTTATAGGTGTCGCAGAAGCTACAAGGAGCATCTAGAAGAATGTATCTCTCGAAGATTCCACATAAAGCGGGAATTTTAGTTACGACATAGAAGAGAAATACTGCATGTTAATGCAGAAAAACTAACTTTACAAGCCCCATTGGGAAATCGCGCTGAATGACCAAAATGTCGCCAAGCTTGGCGACTTTTGTCGAAACATCGCCAAATTTGGCACGAAACAGTCTCTAAAAGTGAGGTTACCGAAGATCTAGGACCAATATTTCTCGAGATTTCTAGAAATAGCTGAACAAATCTATGGGAAAACCCAAAACTCCGTATCTCGAGTTCTAGTTGGCCGATTTTGATGCAGTAAAAAGCAAAATTTAGCTATTTGACGCATAGAATACGAATTTTGAACTATTTTAAACCCCAGAACAGCGGGTTGCCCGAAAATTCGTAACAGTGTGCACAGACAAAACTAACTGTAAAAGTACAGTCACTTTACTAGATTTCATATTTTATATAACAAAAATAAGTTATGCATAAAATATCTAACTGAAAATTAGAAATGAAATATTTATTAATGGTTAAACCTCTCAATATTCATACGGAAGATGTTTTCTTAAAGAATCAAATGCCAAATCATTTTTTTTTTCTTTCACATTTTTCTCCAGCCTAAAAGATCTGAATAATTAGCACTATAAACATTTCCTAATATAAAACATAAGTATACAATTTTTAAGAATCTCCACTGCAAAGAACAACGAATGCCTGGAAAAATCATAGCAAGAATGTCCGAAATAATCTGATGATAGAAAATTGACTAATATCAAAATTACAGTCGTTCTAAAAAAGTTATAGTAGTCCATTCGTGTTTCAATATAAATACAGCCCTTCCAAAAAATTATGCATGCGTTTCCGATGTATACCTTAATATGCATTTCACTTCGGCGTATGGTCAGTGCCTGAATAAACGACCTTGCCCTCTCTTCCTGCATGGATAAATAGCATAAACTGTGACTTACCCATCATGTATTGAGTTTGCAGTGGCAGCGTAGACATACTGTATCTTGGTCCTGGAAACACAGGTCGGAATGCGCTGGGTGGACCATTGTTAGTAACAGCCGTATTTAGAAGCTTGTAATTGCTTAGTTGAGGACTCTTGGAAGTGGCACAGTTCCTGGAGAGACTATTGCTCGCATCTACTTTTTCTTTTGGCGTTTTCTTGTTATTTCTTGGACCACGTTCTTCTTGAACGGCTGAATAATTTAAACCATGCATGTGTAAACAGTAATGAACGGTAACGACTCATATGTTTAAAATAAACCGTAAGAATAGCAACAAAATAATTAATTAATACTTTGGAATAAATACTTTCGATAACTGAAAAAAAAATGTTGTTTCAATAAACCTCACATTTCTCAATAGTTAATAATTAGATAGCTACACTGACGTAATAGATATCCAAACGTAATGAGATTTGTTCGAACAAACTTGCAGATTAACGTGCAATGTAACAGAACTGGTCTTCCTCTTTTGATTAAAAAATGAAAATCTTTTTTATTTACACATTATTTTAAAGAATATATTAAATCTTTAATTTTGATGTAGGTTTATGGTTGAAAAAAGTACCTTGCAAACATTTAGTAAGATATAAAGAGAAATTTTATATTTAAAAAGTGTCCACTCATATTTATTTTTTAAAAACAATAGGTTTATAATTTTCTTGAAATTTTAGAAAATGTTTCATTAAAGAAAAAGTGTGTTATGTATAACTAAGTCAGTTACCTTATTAGGGACGTCATTACATTTAAAAAGAAAAAAAAAGTGCTTCAGTTTCAAAATGACTTTTCATACTCCCATTATCGCGATATTTTTAAGCGTGTAATATCGTATAGTTGCCATTTAGTTGTATTTTTGTGTTCTTTTTTAATAGGAAACATTAAAAAAAACCTGTAATTTATTACTTGATTTTCTTTCTTATTCATTTGATTCTTCTTTTGGTAGAACACGAAAACTACTATTTATGCCATGTTAAAACTGAAACTTTTATGGGGGACAGCTTCAGGTTTATTTCACAGATATTTATCCTTTTTAAAACGAGATGCTTTAACATGTCATGTATATTTTCCCAGACGAGTTGGGACTTTTAAATGGTAGAGTCCTTTTTCAATCATTCTATTCAGAATCTACTATTTTTTCTTGATTTCAATGTTGTACGCAAATTGCATATAACTTGCATTAAAAATGTTGCATATTGTAAAAATAATCACAAAAATTTATATATTTGACTAGATTATCAATAATTATAATGAAAAAGATTTAGAAAAAAGATTTTTTCACGTACAAACGAATAAACAAAATTTGTGAAGGATAAATGAAATATAATTTTAATACAAGCAAGTTAATGAGAAACAGTTCTGAAGATAGGAAATAATTTACAATACAAACCATTTCTGTTCATACTGACTCGAAAACATTTCTGCAAACGACAAAATGGACACCAATTCCGCCTAGCTTTGTCAACAACACAGTTTCCAGTACCAGCTGAAATAAAACATTGAAATAAAAACTAAAGTTATTTAATATATGTACTGACGGTTATTACTTTTAATTGATTCATGTTAAAATGTATGTACTCATGGTTATTATTTTTAATTTATTCACGTTAAAACACATAAACCCAAAAGTCACACTAATTTATTTTTACATTTTAGACATTTTCGCATTAATAAACATAGAACGACTACTTTCCTATGAACATATTTTTTCATCTGTTAATTCTTTATTAACTGAATTTATTGTTGGTTATGGTCTTCATGCTTTATATTTTTCCATACTTCTATTTGGGCTTTAGTTTTCCTCTAAGTCACACTCTATAACTTGCAACTACTGATTTAAATGGAAGTAGCTACATAAAAGGAAAGAAGAAGACGGTTTGGCCTATTCTTTAATATCACACGAAAAATTGTATACGAATTGTCCCTTATAAGTATTCAATATTTTTATAAAACATTTATGATATATTTATGTCTGCAGAATAATTTTTACAGCTTTTCAGCCAAATAAAGAAATACATTGTGATTTTTTAAAATTTAAAATAAAAATTATTTTGGGAATGCTTGGCCTATATATAACCGAAGAAAAAAATTGAAGGAGTTAAAAGTAATAGAATGAAGTGAAATTTTGTTAATGTTTCAGAATTGATACATTATTTATGGAGGAACGTCTCCTGAAATATACAAGATACAAAGTGTAAAATAAAATCATATACGATACAGTATGCACTGATGGGTTAACTTTCTCTTTTAGTCTAATTATTGTGTTAATTCAAAACCTGATAATAAGTTTATAGTACAATTAGTAATGAGTAATTAGGCATGAATTTAAAAAAAAAATATAAATATAATCTTCATAAATTTTAAATAGAATGAGAAGAAAAAAAAACTAGAAGAGAACAGGAAACAAAATATGATTTAAAATAATTAAAACTCAAAAAATATTATCAATGAGTAAAAAATAAAGTCATTAATCCTTATTTATGATGGAAATTTACATGCTGTAAATTTATCGCAAACTTTAATCATGTAACAATTTCAGTTCCGATTTTGCTTAGAATATATTGCACGATGCATTTTCGAAGAAATATATGTTGGTTCTCGCAATTTTTTTTTTTTTCTGGCTACTGGTTTGGGAATAAAAAAGACGCATGTGTCGGCAAAAAAGTTGATAATTCAGTTTGACAGTAATAATGTTCAAGTTAAATTGTGCGCCATAAAAGCTCTGGATACTGGAAGACTGTTTGGCGCATACAAGGTTACCACCGGTCAATAAAAAACTGAAACATATCGAATAGTCATCAAATATTAAATTAACAAATAAGTCAGGGAAAATTAACATTTTTGGCTTAAAACCTAGAAATTCTTGAAATGTGACATAGAAAATTATTGCAGAGGATATGTATAAATTAATTTTACAGATTTTAGTTTTCAGGACGGTTATTTAACCTAAACAAAATGTACAACAATAAAGGAAAATGTTAACCTAAAATAATATATATTTTTTTAACTAAGCCCCCCTCCCAAAAAAAATACCGCATCCGTCCCTGTTGTGCATCTACGTCAAGTCATTTTTAGATCATTCCAGGTTTACGGCAAATGAAAAATTATTTATAAATGCATATTTTAGAAAATTTTCCATAATACATTTCACGATTTCTCCTGTTCTTGGCCAAAACTTGCAATTTTCTCTGATTTTTCTGGCTAAAATTAAATTTCCTGATTATCTACGGTTTCTCTGGTTTTCCTTGACTAGTTTCCTTGACTAGGTTTTCCTTGACCCTGTATATGCCAAAAAACCTCCCAGCATCTTACACAAATTGTGTGATCCCGTGATTTCAATGAAAACATGCAATAGGATTTTTGGCAGGCGATGTAAATGCCAACATTTTTACTACCAAATTTGCTGTCAACTTTTTTTTTTTTTTTGCCGGTATTGTACACAAGCTCATAAAAAGATTACAGACACAGAGACAATGTGCTAAAATATCTAGTTCCTCCACATGTATGAAAGCTATATTTTTTATGCTAAATTTTTTAAAACCATGTTATTATTTCATTAATTTCAAATATATTTTTCGTATACACATAGTAAATAAATGAAGAACATTAGAGTTTGAAAAGTAAATTTTAAAAAATAATACCTAACATTTCAATCAATATGATACATTTTCTATATTTTTTTTTTTCATAAAAATGCATTTACTTTTAATTTCTACACTACTTTAAAATCCTTTCTATTAAAACATTTCAATATTTTTTTTTTTCTCGTCAACTTATTTATTCGTTCTGGTCAACTTATTTTTTTGGTTGCAGGGAAGAAAAAAATGTATTTTAAGCAGGTGTCTTTGAATGTCCTATTGCAGACTAAACGATTGCGCCGCAACCGGATTCATTCCAGATAGGAAATAGGCGTACAAAGCGGGTTCTGTTTTTCTGGTGGATAAGAGTTGAATTTCAACTTTTTCGTCAAACGAAAAGAGAAAATGGAGCTCTGGAACTCCTCCCATTCTGTTTCAGACAACCAATTTACATCCCTATTTGACGAAAAAATTTTGACAATGACTGGACCCCTTAAAACTATAAATATTCTTAAAAAATATATAACTTGTTCTATCCAGAGATATCAGATCTCTAGAATATCTTATAATACGTATTTAGAATTGAATTTTGAGGTCCCTAAGATTTGTGAGACCCTAGACACGCACCTCATGACCTTGTGCGGAAATCTGTAGGTTCTAACGGCGTAAAGATTACACCTCTAAAGGCCTAAAGATCGGATGCTGTAGCGGCATTTAACCCTTCAGGAACAAATATTCATTCTGTTAGTTTTAGATCTAAGCACGAGAGCAGTTTGCAAAGTATTGATTTAAAAACTAACAACGTAAATAAATGAATAATGCCAAAGTAATAGTATATTATTTATTACATAATCTAAATAAATATAATTAAGTTTAAATGTAATTCTACATTTCTGACATTTTACATCCAACAAATTCTCAATAGGTTTTTAATTCTGCTTTTTACATATATATTTTTTTAATTTTCAAAAACATTTATTTTTGCTATTTCAGGGGAAGGGGAGGCTCGTATCTGATATCTAGCAAATTACTTACCAATACAACTGTAAACAATTCCTCTCCTGATACTTCTTTTAAAAAAACAGCTACAGCCATCGCAGCAAAATACTCCGTAATGTTTCCCATATGATTTATCTCCGCACACTAAACACGATACCGGGACTGGAAGTGTTCTTCCTATATTGCCAAAGAAAGAAAAAAGTCTATCCTAAATAGTTATTTTAAGATAAGACTTCTAAATCGTTTAAAAAAAACTTACCAGTGCGAATCAAATAGTTTAGAAGTTCTTGAGCTCAGCTTTATCAATTATTTTCTGGCTTAAGTGTTGATATATATATATATATATATATATATAACAAATTTTTTTGCAAGTTCTTTCCCTCAAATTTTCTGTTTGTTTCTACAAACTTTGAAAATGAACGCTCAGTATTTATAACAAACCTTAACAACTTTAGAAAAAAAAAGTTAAGATTGCGTTTGTTAAAAAAAAAAATAACCCTAAAGCAAACATCTTGCTTCAGAAACTCGTACCTCAAACTTTATTCTTTTACCCCTACCCCCAATTCTCTATCAATTTTTAACCTAACCAGTACTGTTCGTAACCAGTACTTGGGGTTGTTTTTCTGGTGAAAAAGAGTTAAATTTCAACTTTTTCGGCAAACGAAAAGAGAAAATGGAGCTCTGGAACTCCTCCCATTCTGTTTCAGACTACCAATTTACGTCCCTATTTGACGAAAAAATTTTAACAGTGACTGTACCCCTTAAAACTATAAATATTCGTAAAAAACATAAAACTTGTTATATCCAGGGATATCACATCTCTGGAATCTCTAATAAGCCTCCGTCAAAAATGCAGTACATAGATGAAATCTGCATGAATGAGACGTGATTGATTCTCATTCGGACCACTAAGTATCATCATTTTGTTTCTAACTACAGGGGATCTTTACATGTTTTTGTAACGATTTATACTTTAGAGAAAGATAATAATTTTTGTAATATGTTCAGTCTCAGCGCCGTTCTGTGGAACTATCAGACTACATCTTGCTTTTTAAGAGATTTTTAAAATATCATTCTGTTTGTGTTTACCTCTTCACCTCAGTTTTCCAATATGTTTTGGAATGCCTCTTATAACGAGTTTGTTTTATAAATCAAGTGCATAGAATGCGTCCAGGGACTTCGGTGGAATGGATTAACCCTCTGACTGCTCAATTTTTGGACCAAAATCTGTTCAAAAATTGTGTAATTTTTTTTTCATATTTCAAATGTGTATACATTGGAGAATTGAAATGTGCATGTTTTCTTTCTAAAAAAGATTTTTAATATAGATTTTTATCATGAGAAACTAAGCTCCAGAAAAACCAATTTCAGATGTTATTACATAAAAAAATTTTTAAAAATAAATTTCAATTGAATTACAGTTAATTTCCGTTTATTACATAATATAAGAAAATGCACCACCGCCTAACACTTTGCAGGTTTATTGAATCATGGTCAGATTCATCACCATCTGAGGAGCAGTCCAAAAAATCTAAGTCACTATCCCTATCAAAACTAAAATATCTTTCAGAATCTCATAAATCATCTGTAATATACACTCTGTCAATTGCTGAACGATTTTCATCAGAAATTTCTGATTAGACACAGTGGCAAACAAGTGATGTTAGAGCATTACATACCGAGTATTACCTACAAATGCCTCAATTTAGTGGTCAACTAACGACATGTGTTGGTCAAAACCTAAATTAAACGTCTAAAACTGTATCTAATTTATTTCACTGGTTAAACGGTGAAAACCCGGGATGCTCTCCTCAATACAGGAGGAAAAACACCTGCCCGCGAAAATCGCGGGATGATCAGCCAGACTGTTAGAACATACTTTATCATCAGATATAGACCAATTAATGGTCGACTGGATAAAGACACTGAACATTGTTAGATAGTTAAAGTGCGAAGGTCCACAGCTGTGGCCTGCCGCAAGGTTGTCGATCTAACAGTCTGTAGTTTTGAGTGGTTCTCTCCAGATGTAAGATGAATACGTATTGGAACCTCTTATGAAGTCCTCCGTCGAAGGTGTTTACCCTTCGTCAAATAGTCCTAGTGTGTTTTTCCTCAACAAAGCAGCAACAATAACCCAGCATATATAGTAGAGGTATAGCTGGTAGACTTACCATAATAGAACTTAACTCATTGAAGGCTGGATAAAGAGATTAAAGCCTAATTTAAAAATAGGTAATAAAACATGTTACAGATATTAATCAAAATTAACTCTGGACATTTTTTTATTTTCCTTATTCTGACATTTCTTTTCTGTTCCCTATAGAATAACTTCTCTATTTTTCCAAATTGTCGATACTGTAGATGAGGACAGTCCATAATTTTTGCATACTACAGAATTTTTCTCTGCGACTCCTCAATAATAGCACCCTTTACACTAACTGATAATGCTTTTCTTTTTATAGTACTTGCGATTATAAATTTGAAAAAGCGCAGCTCCAAAACGACAGCTTCTAAAGAACTGATTCAAAAAGCTGTGATTCAAGAGCCATGGGCTCTTGTCAATGTGGTAACAATTTACTACTCTGACAGCTTCAAACTATTCAAGAAATAGAAACATTTTTACTTTTTACTTTTTTCTTCATTTTCCGTCGTATTACTCGTATGAGCCGAGTTTCTACTTTTGTGCTCGTAAAAGGCGTGAAACTTAAATAGTGAACCAAACGTATCGTGCAGACTGCTCGTTTTAGCCGTGTTCGTATTAAAGAAGTTAGACTGTATTTAAAAAATAAAATGGAAATATCTACACATATGAGCACACATATCTACACATCAATTTTCAGTTTTCGTTTGTGAGATACAGATCTAAGTGATAAAAACTTTGTTTTGCAACACCTTACAAAGAACTGGCAGAAAAATGTAGGTATAAGGCATCCCCAAAAATACACACTGTGATTTTTTCCTGGCGCTTATTCCTTTCCTGGTTGAACTATCAATAGCCCTCTTACCTTAAATTACTGTAACACCATAATATTTGATTCACTGATATAGTACTTAAAGTACTTATGTATATGCTCCTGATAAGCTAGTATTGTGTTGTACTGTGATATGTATAAATGTGAAAGTTCGTCTATCTAGTACACAAATCCATCCACACTGTTTGCGTGAACGGCTTGAAAATTTGCAGATTTGTAAAGCACTATAGTAAAAGCCATAGGCGACTTTATAATTTCGAAAATCTACCAGTTCTGTGAATTTTAGAGAAAGTTTTCGAATTTTCACGTTTAAAGAGCTTCTGTGGTAGGGATGGACGCAAGACGAGACAGGCAATTTTTTGCGATACGAGACGCGCGACGAGAAAGGAAATATTGTGCGAGACGAGACAGTCTTGTCTAATGCAAGATTTCTCGTCTCGCATAAATTTACGATACGAATTACTTTTCAATCAGAATTACAGTGCTGTATTAGAGGAGGTATGCCATCCTGAGAAGGGAGGGTACACTTTGCCTGAAGCCTCTACCGTTTAACTCTTGCTAACTTTGTTATCGTTCCTGGTATACTATCAGTACTCTACAGTACACAAAACACGTAACATTTAAAATTAGGATAGCACGAGGGATATAAAAATCACAGAATGGAGAGGATAAAGAAAGAAACTGAAAAAAAGAAAGAAAACAGAGAAGAGTAGGGGACAGAAATATAATAAGTAAACAAAGTGAAGGCAGTACGGTAAGTCCACAGCCTGACCCTATTTAGATGGGGTCCCAGGGGCACTAACTGTGGGGCCCCTTTCACTATCACAACAATTTAAACCCATTTTTGACCACTGTTGAGTTTCGCAATGCAAAGCTTTTTTAAGATTCCCTAAACGGAATTCTAAGATTACTTATATATATTTGAGCAAGCTACATTTAAAAATTATTTTTATTTTAATATTTGTAACCCATTTGTATCATTAGCTCATATGGACAGGGACAGCTAGTCAGGGATGGCTATTATATGATACACGTGTCCAGGGGTGGTTATTATATAACACTCCTGCTCATACTTTTGAAATTTCATTTTAAGAAACGATAAAACTAGGGAAGAAACTACAATATAATACTTCAATTACCCTTTATAAAAGAAAAATGTTTATATTTTTTTATCCTTTATGCTTAGTGCTTTTCCGTTTAAGACGTTTTCCACTTAAAATGTTTGATCAAATCTCAGAAAAGTTCTTATAACACACACACATTCACACGTGTGTGTGTGTGTGTATTGTCGGTTATATAAGTGGGTTCCACTGTATATGTATATCCTTATACGTCTATCTACATAATAATTTTATGGGAAAAAAACCCTCCACGTATAATTTGTATTTAATAATTACAGAATGATTTTTAAAAAAAGAAACCATTCGATTATTAATTCGCGCAGAGTAATCGTTGCTTGTAAATAAAAGCCAATGGAATTCAATCATCTTGTGAGAGAACTTTTTTTAGATTATTCTTTTAATTAGCCTCCCCCCACCCCCGCAACTGATCACTGATCTCAACAAAGATATTCGGTTTCACAGTTCTGATATTTGTTGCTTTTTGTAAATATTCAGATAGCTTAAAAATGAGGTTTGAATTGCAAGTGAGTTTATTGTTTAATTCATGTTTACGCATAATCCAGAGTTATGAATAAATTATTCAAGTATGCTATCCTTATTTTCTCACGGAAAAAGTTTCAAACTTATTTAGAATGTCTGGCTATAATTACTACATTTTTAAAAATAGTTGATGCAAGTATGCTTACTTTGATATTTTTTGCTCTAATTGTGTACTTAATAATTGTGATTTTTGTTTACTTATAATATTGGCTACATTTAATCAAAATATATGAATACGTATGTAATTAAATCTTATAGATATTTAATATTTTCCTCTTATAAATTAATATTTATGAATAAAATGTTTCATCAGTTATTAAAAATGCTTCTTTCACCATAAGGCAAGCTATGCGAACGTAAATGAATGATCTACTGGAACTATTTCGCTAATACAACGCTAGGTCTCAGCTGAGCAATCAAAGATTCAGGTTGAGAAACAACCCTGGTCACAAGTCTTCTCTGTTGTCTCTTCTTTTTGATGATGTGAATGAACAGGTTAAACCCGGGTTCCCGATTAAATATGAAATCCATATCTCATACACTAAAACGAGAGGAGGTATAAGCAGGCTGTATAAATATCTCGTCCCCAATTAAAATTTTTATGAATTCACTATTCCGCACATTGGGACCGCTTAGTTAGATTAAAATGTCAATTGCGCAACACGTCCATTCTGCATCATTCCTAACAAAATTCAAACTTTATATAATTTCAAAAGCAAATGAAACTCCCATCAACCATGCGTATTACATTTACGCATTTCCGGAAATAAATAAATGAAAACAAAATATTTTCTGTGTCACGTCACATTATATATACGGATTAAATCTAAATTGAAATGCACATATGAGTTAATATGGTAGCTAATATATGTACTAATATGGTAATGTGTATAACTAATTGTTATTATTAATATTAATTTTCAATAAAATAGTTTTAATATTACTAAAAAATGATAACAAAATCGCAGCCCATAATTTTGCGAGATTCACGAGACGATGCAGTTAATTTCTCTGAGAGACGCGAGACGAGACAAAGTGTTTGCGAGGCGAGACAAAGGTTTACCAATGCGAAACGAGACGAGACAGCCCTGTTTCTCGTCTCGCGTGTCCCGCGTCCATCCCTATTCTCTGGTACCCTGTCAAGTAAAAAGTGACCCGTATTAAATTTTTTATGTAAAGCTAGCTACAGAAAGTGAGACTGGAGTCATTCTGATGTCAGGAATTTTAAAATGACTTAGAAACGCAGCCAACAAATCGTAATGAAAAAAATGACATTACACTTGAAATAATTCCGAAATTTCTCATTCAGATAAGCATGAGAATGATTATTTTAATTTCATTTTTTATATTCGTGAGCCATGTATTATTAGATTAAGCTTCTTTGTTTTCTGTAGAAGGTATAATTAACATTTTTCCAATTTCAAATCAGACTGCACATGTCTTGCGTCACGCTTTTAAAACCTCCGTAGATAACTGTCCTCCCCCCCTTTTTTTTATTTCCAAAGTTGGCAATTTTTGTGATATACTGTCCAATTTTACGAAAAACGACTATTGAAGTAATTTAGATGAAAAAAAAAAGTGAATTTGAAGTATTTAACAGTGGAATATTCTTTATAACCTAAATTAAAGCTTAAGCAATATCTAATCTCTCCGGAACTTCACATCGTTCTAACCTAGGACAGTACAACCCACTGCGAAGGGGTGGCATTTACACAAACGCCTACTTCTTGTTCGTACTAAATCTTGCGCGTACCCACTTACTCATTCTGCTTGAGTTTTTTAATGATATAGTGTTCAGCAAAATTTTGTCTCGTTGAAAAGTTTCATAAAAGGGTTTATATGTTGAAACAAAATAAAGAAAATAAAGAAAGCGATTCTACTCGCGTGAAGACTGGCTATTTGCTAGTTCCTAGTAAAAATGTGCTCAACCATTAAAAAATACTTGATTTGTATGCAAAAAGTATTTTTAATATTTATATATTTAAGTAATTGGTACGTTTTAGATAAATTTAAACTTACAAATCTAGCATTTATTTCATTTTTTTTCTCTCGAATCCTTACAATTATTAATATTCATTCATTTTGCATCAAAAATGCAAGGTATTGCATCAAAAATTGGTAATTAACCCATTTGTGCCCAGATATTTTTGCGACTTTTTTCGATTTTTGCTAATACCAGGAATAATAGATACATTTTTTATGTCAACTTCTTGAACAAGGGGTGATTTCTTTTAAAATCAGTATGCATAAAAATTGAAATGTCTACATTTTACTTCGTAATGTTAAAATATTTTGTGGAGTTGAGATTCAATACTCGTAAATAAAGGCTAGGAAAATTAAATAACGTTTTCGACTAATAGCGAAAATGCCGTCCCAAAAAAGGGACACTAGACATAAATGGGTTAAATAAACAACTCAAAGGAGGGCCCAGAAAAATTTTTGCGGGTGGGTGGGGTGGGGTCTCGCACTTTTGCGGTACGCCACTGCCAGCAATGGCCATTATAACTCAACAACCCTTTCAGACTGCGTCCACAATTGAGGACACAAAAATTACTTATATATTGTACTGGATGGATATCTAATGTGTGCATATAAAGGAAAAAGAATTTTCCTCAAAACTTTAATAATTTATTTTTTTAATTACAAATACAATCTCCTTTATCAAAAGAAAATTATTTAATTCAAAGAGTAATTATTTAGTCTGAAAGGGCTAATCAGGATTGACTATTAAAAAAACTTTCCTTATTTTCGTTAAACCGAAGTTACAAATATATATATATTTTTTCTTTTTTGGTCATAGTATTTTGCACAAAATTAAGTCATGTAAGATATTTTGTTTGCAGGAGTGCACAGTATGGTTGTGAGGAAATATCACGAAATTCGAAAGTCTCTAACGTAATTTCTTATTTTTTAAACTGTAAGAGCCATTTGAATCTCACGAAAACTAATATATTTACTTGTTCAGTGGATTGACAAAATTTGTATAGCATGAATGAGCTTCTTATGATACTCACGTGTTCATTTCATTTCAAATTTTACTTAGAAATTATATTTAAACAGCTGAAGCATTAAACCAGGAGTACAAAAGGGGCTTAATAAAAATGATTATGATTTTTGTATTTCACTGTTAAAAAAAACTGCATTTGAGATTACAAATTTACTTTTGTCATTATAATCGATTAGTGCGGATTATAATAGGTATGAGTAAACTAGAAGATATAGTCCGTTGTGGAGGCATCTAATACGGGCGCTAGAAGAAACATTTGAGAAAAATAAGTCTACTCTCAATATATTTAATCTTTGTCCACTTTAAATTAATAACATAATTCTATTTTCATTATAGTACTTAACGAAATCGAAATTGCATGTTGTTCTGAAAACGTGCGGAATCTCTCTGCGAGTATGTTTGCAGAAATTTTTCTCATTCGAAAAATTTTGCTTTGCTGGGAACAGCCCGTCTTATACAAATGCTCCATGCCGAGGAAATCATTTTATTTGTGAAAAAAAAAAATAAACTAGGTAATCTTAAAAATCTATTTCAAACGAATGGGAATCGCAATTTTTTTTTTCAAAGCCTGATGACCGTGACGTACACATCAATATGATGTCAGTATCACTTGCGATTTTGATACCCAATTGGTTAACTTTTGTTTACTCTCGGATATATAAAGGAGCTGGAAATTAAGAAAAAATGCTTGATTGTTAGAAAACGGGTGGATTTTTAGATTTTTAAAGTAGCACAAATTGTTTTGTATATTATTTACGTAGTTATCGAAAACTTTAAACCGATCGTACAAGCAATGTGGACTTTATTACTTTTCTCGAACTTAGCTTTTTAATCTTTTTGTAGTGATGGCGGTATAAGATTTATTTTGTGGTGATACAAAGAGGAATTGTGTGCGGGACTCTTTGAGTCAGTGATCAGCGTAGGAGGAAGAATTAGGATTTCTGTATCAATGAAGATAGCTCACTATTAAAAGTCACGTAATACTAAATTGATACTAGATTTTATAGAATAAACGAGAAATCAAGTTCCAGCTGATTTTAATTTTTACAAAAATAAATAAATAAATAAATGATAAGGTTTCTACAGGTATAATTCTGTCTCTATTTTAGACGTTTATTAATTTATTTTTTTACTTAAATATATATTCTATTAAAGGACATACTGTGCATGAAATTCAAGGAGCATAGGCCTATACCCCAATTTTGAGTTATTGTTAGCTCTATAGTACATGAAACCCCCTGCTATGTCTAAATGTGTAATTCTTCTACTTTTTGTCTCCTTGAAATTTTTTTCTGACAACGTAACTGATTGGATTTAATGGATACTTCCACTACTTCCAAGAGATTTTAGTAGTCCCAATGAAGCCGAACTTTTGAGCTCAGACTGTCAGATTTCATCCTCTTAATTCTGTTGCTGTCTCACGCATAAAAATTTAATTTTTTCACGAAACTAATGCATTTGCATTATTCAATTTTTTGTCTTCGTCGATGGGTTTGGAAACGTATGATGAAGTACCGGCCTAAGAGCAACATGATGCATGCGCAAGAATGATTTTTGGAGTCCTTTCAATGAAAATGGGTGTATATATATATATATCGATAGGCGTGCTGTACTGAATTTGTGTGGAAGAAGAAAACTCCTAACAACATTTTATTTGGTAAACAAAAGTCATCAACATATTCAAATGGCTAATATGCAGTGAAATTATATAAAGATTTTACCTCATTACATTTTACAGTTTTTCAAATTGGGTCGCTCCTCTCTAAATCGCACGTGTGCAACCGCACGCCTTAGGCCGGCTCTGGCATGATGCCCGTCATTTATGACACACGTGTTATAGATTCGCTATCACCGTCATATTTTTTAAAAACGCCTCACCGCCATATTCTCGTCATTTTCACACCGTCATATTCTCATATTCCGCGTGCATTCTTTAAATAGAAGTTTTACACTGTATAGTTCTGTTTGTTTATTTGCAACTAGGAAAGAAAACAGAATTTTGTAAAGATATTTGTCTTATCCAATGCGAAGAAAAAAATTCACATATCGCAATTATTAATCTATATGTATATGGATAGATAGAGAGAGCGAGAGAGAGATTTTCAATAAAACGCACATTTGTGTTAAAAAAAAAAATAAATAATTCATAAACGAAGAAATAAAATTAAAAGAAATTGTAATGCATTCTGATCAAAATTAAAAAAGAAATTTAAACATTAAGCTTACCCATCTCGGAGTTAAATGAAATCCAAAGTTTTCCGAAAGGATTTAGAGGCCTTCAATGACTCTTAATCAGTAGTGAAATATGAAATTGTATGGCTCTATTAAACACGCCTCTGAGCTGCGCAGTTAACAAGAATTTCGCCAATGAAAAGAGGCTCTATTATTCGCCGGGTAGCAAATGGGAGAGCTAGGCTCACGCAAAATATTTACAAAAGAATGTTTCCGATATCGAAAGTGAAAGCATGTGCCCTCCCCGCTCACGCAGACCAGAAGTTGAGTTGAGAGGTGTCGAAAATGATTGGGGAGGGGAGTATTTCGTCCGCTCTCCTTCCGTATGCATTCATACAGATATGGATCATTCTAAAAAAATAATTCAATGACACTCAGATTTTTTTTTTTGTGTGTGTGTGTGTGTGTGTGTGTGTTATGGATACATTGATAAGCCATCGATGCACATTCATAAAACCTGATAGCAAAGAGTGTAATAAACTAACAGTATTCGTAAACCACTTTTTGAGGGAACCACAACATTCAGAGGTTTGACTGTCTGATGAAATTAGCCCAATGAATATACAGGGTGTCCAGAAAATAGCATCCTGATTTCAAAATTAAAAATCTGAAAAACAAAGGCCAACAGAAGAATGTAAATTTTATACAGAAGTTTCGAAATAGTAGTTACAATAGCTGCTAACAGCGAGTGGTGTACACAGATTTCTTTTATGGGGAGAGGGCGTTATGGACGTAATCGTAATGTTAAATGAAGTAATCTTTATGAAAAAAAAAACCACTCAAAACACTGGTGTTAAATGATAAAATAAATAAAAGCTTTGTAAAAAAAACACACACATAAAAAGTTACTTGTAAGATGTTACGATCGTTTCGACCAAAAAATTCTTCCGGTCTTCGTCAGACAAGCCCTTGGACTCACAGTCGAAGGGCTTGTCTGACGAAGACCGAAAGAATTTTTTGGTCGAAACGATCGTGACATCTTACAAGTAACTTTTTATGTGTGTTTTTTTCACAAAGTTTTTATTTATTTTAAGTAATCTTTATGTTGAAAATTAGAAACTTACGAACTTAATGTTAAAAAAAGTCTTTGACAAGGGGATTAGAATCCCCAAATAGCCCTTTCCTTACGCCACTGCTAACACATGCCGCTGCACGTCAAAATCGATCGACGATCAGCATGTATAAGTGTAAACTCATTCTCAACAAGCAGTCACAACAAAATGTCCGCCGTTCAACATACCGAGGTGTCTCAAACCATTAATGAATGAACTTTTGTCATCATAGCCAGTTATGTTTCAACGGAAACGGATTCACATGCCATATAAATCGACGATTGAAGCCCGCCCAGAGTATTGGGATGGTTCTAGTAGACAGTATCTTTTAGTGTGCCCTACAGAAAACTGTCACAAGGAGTCAGAACAGGAGAATAGGGAAGCCAATACGTTATGGATGTCTACGATTACAACGCCATCTGTGAGTGGTTTTTCTAACTACTATTTCGAAACTCCTGTATAAGTTTTTTACAGCTTACAAAAGAAGCATACCGTTTGCTGCACTCTTCTATTGATCTATGTTTTCGAGATTTTTAACTTCGAAATCAGTGTGTTTTTTGCTGTTGATTTTAGAGCTATGCTTAAAATTTTAG
Organism: Cheiracanthium punctorium; assembly: GCA_038373885.1. Taxonomy (NCBI): domain Eukaryota; kingdom Metazoa; phylum Arthropoda; class Arachnida; order Araneae; family Cheiracanthiidae; genus Cheiracanthium; species Cheiracanthium punctorium. Next base: position 6,851 of record JAWZYV010011966.1, on the reverse strand, counting down.
ACACCCACACATATGCGCAGAGCGAGAGAGATATTGGACTGGTAAACAATAGTATTTTTTTCTTTATCGCAATTCGCTCCTTTACTGCTCTTTTTCATCAAAGTCACATACTTTCATTGTAGCTTTTGTCACTATTTGCAGAAGCTCTTTCCGAAGCCTCGGCCTTCCTTTCAAAACAGACTGTATATCATTCAAAACTAATCCAGGTATTATGCTGTGAATTTCTTCTGGCGAAAGACATCGTGACTGGAGACACTTATATCGGGCGTATTGTGTATTATGGCAAAGCTATTCGAGGTCTATTTGCCTAAGGAAGGGTGCTTTGGGCGGGGGGATTTTTAATGGGTTCTAACGCATATTCACGTTACATCTGATGAAAATCACCCAAACCCCCAGACCGTTAGATCGATGGCCACGAGGCAGGTCCGAAACCGGGACCATTACACTTCAGCCATTTACCATGTTCAGTGTCTTAATCCACTCGACCTTGGTGAGGCCCATCACTGATATCGGATGAGCACTACCAAATATTACTGTTCTCTTTTTCTTAAGATTATCACTATTTTAGGGCAAGCACTGATACTTAACTTTAGGGTTGTAGAATGCTTTCTACCGTTTCTTACCGATATCAGCGAGATTAACAAAATTATTGCATTCAAACATTCTGTCATTTCACCATTTAGATTTGTTTTTAAACTTTGCAGAACAGGAAATCATATGTGGTGATACAGCATAAAAGGTTTTACTTATTAAATTTATTAAATACATTCCCAAGAATACACCCAGAAAATCAAAACCTCTATGAATCGTATGTATGAACCAAATGCTGTTCTGATATTCATTTTTAGAAGGGCTCTATCGCTCCTTTCGCTTCCGATGCATGGAAACTTCACAGTATGTAAAATTCTTTAAAATCTGTATAGTTTCCATAAACTAATAATAAATAAATAATATGCCGATAGGGTTGTGTCATCGCTAGAGAACCCTTCTATCACACCACGGGTCTGGGTTCGATTCCCGACAAAGTTCTTTGGTGTCATTTCGTCCATCCCTTCATAGGAAGCAATGCTGGTCCACCTGTTAGGTGCTTCCATAATAAAAATACCAGTACTTCGGGGCTTAGTAGTAGCGAATGACTGTTGGTCAAGTGCCCGCCCTTAGAGCATGAAAAGTTATAACTAATAATATACATCCAGAATCTTGCGTCGAAGGGGTGAAGCTCGGTATAGTTTGCTTTATTAAAATAAATAAATTAACAGCAAATAGGTAACTAATTGCAATAACTCTTTTTGCATTACAATGAATGATATTTTCTTTTTTTTTCTTTTTAAAAAGACATGCGTTTTATATTAATGCATTCAGTGATTTTCATCATACTAGATCAAAAATGGTCAAGCTTGCTTAGTCTATGATTCACGAATCATGGATTTTAAATATTCTAGATGCGCAAGAACTGCTTTTTTTAAAAGAAAGTTAAACCACGATTGGTAGAGGAGGATGACTCAATATATTTGTATTTAACTTATTTTTATAAAAAAAAAAAAACTAGCTGAAGTACGAGTCATTCGTACGGGAATAAATAGAAGTGAAGAAAATTGAAATTTCATTATTTTATATTATTCCAGAAACTTTAAATAATTAATTCATCTAACAAAATAACATTGCGTTTGCAACAAACTTTTACTTTTAAAACAATTTAAAAAGTTATTTGACTCATTATATCACTTGCATGCAAGAAAGGAGACAAAACTAAAAAATAATAAAAAAATTTAAGGAGAGACAATTCAGGGAGGAAAAAAAAGCAGGTCGTTCCCCGTCAAATCAAACAAACAAACAAAAAAAAAAAAAAAAAGAAAAGAAAAACGAGGAAAAACTTCCCCCCAGCATTCGGATTTTCCTCACTTTTATTTTTTACAGATGATTTATAGGCTAAGATAACCACAAAACACAGTTTTGAAAGTTCTACGATAATTAATTACCGAGAAATTAACTATGGAAATTTTTAAGTTTTCTGCAAGATCCGCCATTTTCCCCCTTATTTCCTTGAATAACGCCTTACCTATAAAATTTAATGAAGTGAAAATTTGTTTTTAGGGGTAACTTTTCAAGCTGATTCTAAAAATGTAATCAAAATTTGATTATCTTTTATAGATTTTGCATAAACATTACATTTGCTAAGAAACATCATGAATTTTTTTTGACATGTTTGATCGGAAACACGTTTTAAAGTTTTATATGTTAAGATGGTGCACCAAATATATTCCAAAAAATTTCATCTGGTCTTTCATGTCAGGAGCTGAGAAAAATATTAAATTTTCATGTGACTTATACAACATTAGCTGAAGTACCCGTTCTCCGCACGGAATGAATATTGTTAAGCCAACTAATACAAATGGAAGATTAAGTCAATAAATATTAAACATAGTTTGTTTATAGATTTCTTCGCTTACAAAATTGTTTTACAATATTCGTTAGGCATATTCTAACTATACCTGATTTTTTAAAATACTGTTTGGAATTTTCATCATAATCCTCGAGTGTGCCGTATTTATCTACCTTATTCCATAAAATAGTTCTTCAAAATTGAAATTTAATTAAAATCGTATACTAAACTTGTTTTAAAATCCTTGCCAGGCATATTCTAACTATACTTCACCTTTATTTACACGAATATAGACAGTAGACACCAATATTCGAATTAAATAAAAAGTAGGGTTATGCAATTCTCGACAAATATGGAAGATATCGGCAAGCTGGGTCCAGTTTTGAGGACTTATTTTTTTATGCCAAACTTGGTAATAAATCACCAAAAATGCAAACCTTGGCGACTTTTTACATTTAATCCGGCAACCCTTGAAAAGCGATTCGCCCTTTCACCAGGTAGACAAAAAACTTTGTCTGAAATTAACAGCAGTCAAGAGCTATAAAATACGGGAAAGAAATTTGTGTTCGATACTTTTTAATGCAAGATTATTATAGCTATCTTCGTTTTCCTTCGATGTATGATGACAAGTATGAAAATAACGTTTTGGCCTCTCACACCAGTTTGGACGCGAATTCTAAAAAACAATGAAAATTATTTTAGGTATTTTTCAGCCATAAAACTCTTGCTGTAAAATGTAACTATCTCCTTTTTTCTCTGAGATTTGAAGGGAAACACGAAAAAACGTTTTAGACCACCATTCGGGTGCGAAGTCTAAAAATTCCTGAAAACAAATTTTAGGCACTACTGTTGGTTACATTTTAAAGTAAGAATTTTATGCTGTCTGTTTTTCCCCTCTGAGATATGAAGTAAAACTTGAACAGAAAGTTATAAAGAACGTTTAGACCCCTACCCCCGTTTGGAAGCAAATGCAAAAATACTTTGAAAAAAAAATTTTAGGCACTTATGTTAGACACATGTTAAAGCAAGAATTTAACTGCTATATCTTTTTTATTCTCAGATATTAAGGGAAATATGAAAAGAACGTTAAAGAACGTTTTGGTCCCTTGCTCCCGTTTCGGCACGAATTAAAAAAAAAAAAAAAAAACCTGAAAATGGTTTATAGGTATTTCTGTTAGTTACATTTAAATCGAATAACTTTATGTCTGTCTATTTTTTTCTCTGAGATATGAAGGAAAACGTGAAAAGAAAGTTCTAGACTCTTACCCCCGTTCGGGTGCGAATTCTAAGAAATCGCTGAAAATGGTTTTCAGGTACTTCTGTTAGTTACATTTTAAAGCAAGAATTTTATGGCTGTCTATTTTTTGCTCTGAGATATGAAGGAAACGTAAAAAGAACGTTTTAGGCCCTTATCCCCGTTTGGGTGTGAAATCTACAAAACCCTGAGAGCGATTTTCAGGTATTGCTGTTAGTTACATTTTAAAGCAAGAATTTTACGGCTGTCTCATTTTTCCTCTGAGATATGATGAGAAATGTGAAAAGAACGTTAAAGAACGTTTTGGGCCCCTTATCTCCATTTGGGTGCGAATTATAAGAAACCCTGAAAATAGTTTTTACGCATTTTTGTGTTAGTTACATTTTAAAGCAGGAATTTTACGGTTATCTCTTCTTTCCTCTGAGATATGAAGGAAAATGTGAAAAGAACGTTTTGGTTCCTTACCCCCGTTCGGGTGTGAATGCTAAAACACCCTGAATATCATTTTTAGGTATATGCATTAGTTCCATTTTAGAGCACGAATTTTACGGCTGTCTCTTTTTTCCTCTAAGATCTGAAGGTAAATGTAAAAAGAACGTTTTGTCCCCCTTACGCCCGTTCGGGTACGAATTGTAAAAAATCCTGAAATTGATTTTTAGGTATTTCTGTTAGTTATATTTTAAAGCAAGAATTTTACGGCTGTCTCCTTTTCCCTATGAGATATGAAGGGAAATGTGAAAAGAACGTTTTGGGCCCCTTACCCCATTTGGATGCGAATTCTAAGAAACCCTGAAAATAATTTTTACGCATTTTTGTGTTAGTTACATTTTAAAGCAAGAATTCTACGGTTATCTCTTCTTTCCTCTGAGATATGAAGGGAAATGGGAAAAGAACATTTTGGTCCCTTACCCTCGTCCTGGTGTGAATGATAAAAAACCCTGAAAATCATTTTTAGATATATGTATTAGTTACATTTTAGAGCAAGAATTTTACGGCTGTCTCTTTTTTCCTCTGAGATATGAAGGGAAAACGTTTTGGCCCCCTTACGCCCATTTGGGTACGAATTCTAAAAAACCCTGAAATTGATTTTTAGGTATTTCTGTTAGTTCTTTTTTAAAGTAAGAATTTTACGGCTGTCTCTTTTTTCCTCTGAGATATGAAGGGAAATGTGAAAAGAACGATAAAGAACGTTTCGGCGCCTTACGCCCGTTCGGGTGAGAATTCTGAAAAATCCTGAAAATGACTTTTAGGTATTTGCATTAGTTACATTTTAAAGCAGGAATAATCCCCATGAGATATGAAGGGAAACGTGAAAAGAACGTTTTGGGTCGCCTCCCCCGTTTGGGTACGAATTTTCAAAAATTGCTTCTTAAATGACGCCTTGGTCACTAAAGCTATGAGCCCCTAAAATTTCATGTCTGTATCTCCGGTGGATTCGGCTGGGCGATGATTGTCAGTCAGTCAGGACATCTTCCTTTATATATAGAGATATATCCTGCTAATATTATAAAACTGAAAAATTGCATGTTTGTGGATGAAATTTGGAATGAAAATAGTATATACCCCCAGGATTAATACATAGGCTAAATTTCATGCATATAGTGTAAGTAGTTCTTTTACAGAGACACTCAAAAAATTCTGATACATTATGCTCTATGGACATCTTTGAGCCGACCATATTGTATGGTGGGTAAAGCACCATACTACGATTTCGGGTTCAACTCCCGGCGGTCGAGGATCGATCCCCGACTGGGCGTGGGTGTCATTGTGTCCGTCCCTTCACAGGGGCAACACTGGTCCACCTACTAGGTGCCCCCATAATAAAGTGATCAACAACTCCAGCCTTAGTAGCGGCCAATGCCTCCGAGGCATTGTCAAGGCCCACCATTTAAAAAAAAAAATGGACATCTTTGAAACTTCTGAATAGATTCTAGAGATTTTTCCACCAATAGAAATCTACACTATCTATAAGTAACATAAACTACAATTCATACAGCTTAAATAGTACGTATATGGAGACACTCAAAATAACTGTAATATCCTCTGTAAGCATCTCTGTAACTACTGAACCGATTCTAAAAGTTCTTTTCCCTGATAGAAAACCATACTGTCCCTGTATAATATAGGCTACCTTTCATGCATATATCATCAGTAGTTCTTTTGCAGGATGGCTCGTGAGCATTACATTATGATTTATGGGCATCTCTGTAACTATTGAAGATTATTCAAAAGATTTTTCATTGATAGAAAGCTACACTATTTCTGACAAATGTAAGCTAAAATGCATGATTACAGCATAAATAGATACTTTGCACGAAGACTCGAATAAATTTTTATAAATTTGGGTACGAAGGAAACAATGTAAGAATGTAAGACACCCACCGGGGGGGGGGGAGACCCAAGGGTTTACGGCAATATTCCCAACGGGGGAAAGAGTCCAGTTTATTTAACTTTGAATAACAAAACAAACTATGCCACTGGGGTTCGCAGAATCCCAGTAGCAGAAGGAACAAGGATCTTAGTAATACAGAACAAAATTTCTTAATTAACAAACAAGTGCTGATGATGCTACATCATACAGTTCACGTATTTTCATAGTTCGTATATCGTTCACAGTTTACTGTTCAATACAGTCTGAGCTATAGAACACTGTCCACTTGTTCCTTTTTTTTTTCCCACTGGGGAAGAATTCCTGTTCCCGTGTTCCGCCAATTCTATACATCTATATATATTTATATTTATACACTGATCAAAACAATTAAAGGATATTGCGGTTTTAGGTGGATCTTGTGGCTGGGAAACTTTTTAGCTGATTGATACATGGTCGACAGACGTAGTAGGTTATACGAGAATAAATTGCACATGTTTGGCAGAAAAAAAATGCATTTTATTGCGCATTTGTGTTGAAAAGGAAAAAAACACAATTTGTGCATATGAGAAAAAAAGAATAAGAAAAGGGGTTTTCTTCAAAGGAAATCATTTTCAGTAGGGGGTATGGTTTCCAGCAACGGCCAGCAGCGTTGAACACCTTTGAGGCATGGAGTCAATGAGGCTATTAATCACGAGTTGGGGTATTCCGTCCCACTCTTCCAGAAGAGCTCTTTCCATTTCTTGGAGAGTTTGTGAGGGTGGTTGGCGGCCAGCAACTCATCTTCCTAGAGCGTCCCAAATGTGCTCTATTGGATTCATGTCTGGAGAACACGCTGGCCATTC
>JAWZYV010011965.1:0-198498 GCA_038373885.1 Cheiracanthium punctorium | reverse complement strand
CATTTCATTTCATTGATTCTAGTACCAGTTCTCTCCAGTGTATTTCGCAAAAGACCTCATGCTCTGAAAACTACTTTGTAATACTTAAAGAGAAAATCAAGACCTAAATTAGAGCTTACTTGTCAAGATAAATTCCAGAGAGCAGTAAAATATTGGTTACCTAGTTCAAGTAATTAACCCCACTGTAAATCAGAGGCTGTTAAACAAATTAATGGTGAAATAATTTACGCACAGAATTTTCCTGGAGCAATTATTTCCCGTTCAAAATCATTTACTCCATCCTTTCCAAGCACCTTGTCAAGGAGATGAAAAGATGGCACTGAAAAGGTTCATTTTCCTGCTTTATAAGAAATTGTGAATTTGAACCTCGTGCTGGTTTTTAACTACATTATTGATTTCAGAATGAATTTGAGAATTGCAGTGATATAAACAATATTTAATTGTAGAAGTACATTGATTTTGCATCTGTTTTGTGTTATATGTACACCCTCCAAAAAAAGTATTCGAGCAAGAGAGAAATTTCCTACGTTGGTTTCGTATATTAAAAATTATTTATCATAGAATATGAATTAGTCTATGTATAAATATAACTTTCCATATTTCTGTCAAGTTGTGCGTTTTTCAGAAACTCAATTATTATTCGCAAATCTAAAATAGGAAATTTCTCTCTTGCTCGAATACTTTTTTTGGAGGGTGTACTTAAACTTTTACACAGGGATGCATAAAATAATTTGCGCCAGTAACGCTAATTTGGGAAGTCCAGATGCATTGTAAGGCTTTTATGTAGGCAGGTGCGGAATCTAGTAAGAAGAAAAGTTAATTGTTCAGGTAAGTACCACATTTTTTACGTGAAATGTTCTGTTCGGTACTTGTAGTCTGAAGGGATACTGGTGATAATAATATGGTGAAAGGTACTTCCTCCAAAAAAAGTATTCGAGCAAGAGAGAAATTTCCTATTTTAGATTTGCGAATAATAATTGAGTTTTTGAAAACGTACAACTTGATAGAAATATGGAAAGTCATATTTATACATATCCTAATTCATATTCCATGATAAATAATTTTTAATATACGAAACCAACGTAGGAAATTTCTCTCTTGCTCGAATACTTTTTTTGGGGTGTGTACTTGTGTGCCTTTTGACTCAAATTGAAATCGCTCATGCTCTTTTATTTCGTGGCCACGTGCTGGAATGGCGATTGGTTCTTGCTACTTCGGTTTCTCCGATGGAAATGTCTTCAAGGCGACGTTATCCTGTTGATGGATGACTGGAAGTTGATCATCCATGTAGAACAACAACTGTTAGACGCCTGAAGAGAGTTATTTTCTGTCTCTTTTGGAAAACTGAGAAGAGACCTCCCTCCTTCCAGAATCCCGAAACTGCTATTCGTAGCACGTTGAAACACATCTTGTATAAGTATTTTCCTAGTCAAATCAGCAAAGAGTTTAGTCGTGCAAAAAGAAAATGATCGTTTAATGCGTTGTTGTATCATTATCTTTGTTGATCTGACTTTTAAGAAAGTATTTAAAACAAAATGTTATTCAAAGTGTTACGGATAAGAGATGGAGGATTCTGTGGATGGAGAGATCTGCTCCCAGTTTTCCAAGAAAGACAAAAATGGCTCTCTTTAGACATCGAATGAGACATGACTGTTTGCGAGATCCCCCCTACAGTATAAGAGTAGTGGAGTACCCAAACTGTATTTTATATGGCTTTGATCAGCCTATGACGTAGGACCATTTGAACAATCGTTTTGCACTTTGTGGCTATGAGGATATTGCTGAAAAATACTGGAGAACTCAAGAACCAATGGCTTAGGTGTTAATGTTCGGCATTTCCAAAATAAAAAAAGATTGTTCGAATAGCCCAAACGCTAAAGTGTGTTAGCTACCAGTAAAAGGGCGATCCATCAAATGGATAATTGCGTGCCATACAGAGAATTTCTTTGACCCAGCTGGATGTGGGTCAAGCGATTGGTGTATCGTCCGACCGCTATGCTATTGGTAGTTAAATCGAATGACGGCAACTGTTGTACTTTTTCAGCACTAAGCAGTCTATCCAATTCTTCCTCTATACAGATGGAATTGATCTCACCAGAGAATGACGACTGGCTGATAAGTGGATCAGCACAGTAATTTTCTTCTTTTCAGGTAGATGCATGTAGTACGGGTCTTGCATTCTCAAATTACCAGAGTTGGGCGACTGTCCATAAAACATTGGTAGACACACAAGGCAGTTTTTTGGTATGCAGCAGTGAGAGCAAGTTAGTCATGCAAGTCCTTGGGAAAGGAGAAGTTTTAGAAATTTTCTGAATGATCTCTTTTTTCTGGACTTTAATTTTAGCAAAATTGCACGATCTAGGCATGAAATAGTCGACATCTGAATTTTGTATTAAGTAAATTGGTTAATTTGGTGAGGCTCTATTGAGCCTCAAGTGTAGTGATGTTCCTACATCATTAGAAAGGATTTTTGCCAAACGCACTTGAAATCGCCTTGTTAAAGCCAGCTTTAGGCTTAGCTTGAATCAAATTTGACACGATGTCACTAAATTGTGAGTTTTTGTTATGATCAAATATTTGCTAACTATGCTTCGCCACCGACACATTTTCATAGATCTTTGTCGTAACGTGCAGTCAGTTTGAAGAAACCACTGTGTCCTGTGATGCAATAAAGCGTCAATTCCTTGAAACACAGGGCATAAAAATTTGCCAATGAGGTTTCTTCAAATTAGCTGCAGGCTACGACAAATGTCTCAATGCTGGTGGCGACAAAGTCGAAAAATAGCTCAAGATAGCTGATCACAGTGCCATAGTTGATGATGACATGGTGCATTTTCTTTTACAATAACGTTTCCATGTGAAAATAAAAACAACGACTAAACTTATTTTCGTAACTTGCGTCGTATGAAGTAATGCGTAGGTATAATGACCTTCTAGTTTTAAGAACTGAAGAAAGAAACAGAATTATCATAAATATTTTACAAGTTGAAAACTTTTATTTTTCAAACAAATTTCAATTGTTTACTGCCTATTTTAAAACAGTGAGATTATTCGAACGATATATTATGCATTGCAGTGACATCCACATAACACAAATTCAAATTTGCTTTAAATATCATCCCTTGCGTTTAGTAAGAACAAAACATTTATCACCTATATCAGATACTCGTAGAAAATGTGACTTCTGCCTCCCCTCCCCACCTCCCAATATATTTCACCAAAACACATTTTTAAGCTAGACATGTTTGGATTCTATACATTCAGTGCTATTGAGTATTTATTGACATTAAATATTAAAAGAAAAAGTTTTAGCTATAACGTGAAAAGAGGTTATTTAAGCTAAATAACGCCATGAGTTCAAACATAACCTATAATCTGAAAACTATTTGAATGAAAAAAAAAATCACCAACATCTTTATAAACTTTTACCATCAATCAAAATTTAGACAGAAGTCCGAAATTTAAAGCGAAGAATACTTTTTACTCGCTTTAGCTGATTAATCTATTTTTCACTTTATTGACCCATGGGAAACTTTTTATAAGAGTTTTTGAAGATGACATTTTTGGTAAATACTTTTTGTTTTTGACTCTAATATTTAAAATATTTCATATGTGCTGTTTTCTAGAGCCAACGAAACAGAAGTTTAACATAAAACTAAAGTATTTTTAAAGTTAATGTGTGTATTTTACTACTTACGCACCCTAAAAAGTGCTTTGTTGAATTTAACGAAATTTATTCGGTTAAACAGTTTGGTAGTTTTATTTGTTGATTTGACAAAAGTTTGTTCAACCAAATCGGTTTAACAAAATGATTCTTAAATTAAGAAAAACGTTCGGTTAAAATTAGGACCAATTAAAATCTTTCAATAATCAATTTACGCATACATCGATTGGGGCTGCGAGGCAGAAGAAACATCAGGCTTTTCAAAAACTGTTAGTAACGTCCATTTTATTAATATACTGAACTATGGGCTTTATGAAAATCTCCTTCATCCTAGACACTGTTCGCTTCTAAGACCTGGTGTTCCGAGGGTTGTGCCGGCTCCCGTTGGTCGTTTGTGGCCTCAATATATTTGTCTGATGTATAGATTTAAGTCCGTGGCAATGTTTTTTCCAATTCAAGCCGTCTAATTCTAACATACCACGGATATTCAGAAATAGAAAGCCGTTTGCCTAAACGAACATACACCAAAAAAAAGTGTTTCATTAAATCAACAAACATTTTTTTAAATCAACAAAATTATCCGGTTGTAATAGCGCCTACAAAATGTTTGTTATATTAGCAAAATTTTGTTTTTTCAACAAAAAATTTTGTTAGTTTAACCAAAGAATCTTGTTAAAATAAACAAATGTTTTTTAATTTAAGCAAAATATTTGTTTAAATGTTTTATTTGGTTAAAATCAACCAAATTTTTTGTTTGAATCAACAAAATTTCTTTGTTTACTAGTATGTTCATGGCTCATAATTTTTTTATGTTATTTTTTTAACCCAAGAACAGTTCATTGAAAGCTTCGGAGCTAAAACTAATTAATTATCTATTCATCAAAATTTCTATTTTTTTAGTGTCTTTATTCTACAAGTTTAATTTTATCAACTTCAACGACATTTTTTTCCTTCTGCATAAGACAAACTTCCCAGCAAACACACACCTGCTGGCGGAGTACCTTGCCAGTGCCTTTCTGCCATCACGTACAGCGCCGGCCCGGCACTGCAAAAAGTAACCGAATCGTACCAAAAGTGGTCGCCCGAGAAGTACCTTGCCTGAAGCCCGGGAAGGCAGCGGCACTCTGCTGGCATACTGCATGTGCCGGCCGTTACTCACAATAAAGGCACTGGCCCATGAAGTTTATAATGCCCAAAATGAAACGGCCGGGTGCCGGCTATTATTAAAAATAAAGGCACTGGCCTGGAGCCTTAACAGTGACTACAATATAATGGCACAGTACCGGATTAGTGCCTATTTACAGTAACGCTGCCATAACTAAAATATGAGCCAGTGGCGGATCCGGGGTAGGGGGGCTTATTCATCAACCCATTCCAAAAAAAAAAAAAAAAAAGACATTGCTTAAGGGTAACATTTTAAGATAAAAAACTAGATACATGAAAAATTAAAAACAACAGCAAAATCCATTAGTACATCATTTGCAAATTATGTTCGCCCAACATTAGTGAATTGTGTGCAGTTTTCACAAACTGCACTTTTCTTACAAATTTTCATTTTCAAAACATATTTTTTTTATGAGAGAAGATATAACACATGTCAAAACCTACATAAAATCATTTATAAACAGTTTAATTTCAATATCTCATAATTAAAGAGATTTTATAAATGAGTTTTAATATTTTACGGTTTATATATATATACTAGCTGAAGTACCCGTCCTCGACGGGTTAGTGAATGCAAATTTCCAAAAAGCAAGAACTTTCGTCAGCATTGTAGGAGTACACAGAATGAATGTAGTATGTTGCCAAAGTAAAGAAAGCGAAGTTATAATTTTTATGTATTGTTAAAATATTACAGGTTAGAGAGTAACTAAGTAATACCATTTGATTCGCTTTAGTCGTAATTATGGGATGCGCGAATGAATATTTACACATACTGAAATAATTTTCGCAAAATATCAAAATTTAATCAACATTTTGAAAAATTGGAAGCCTAGAATTTAAGTTGAGGGACAACCTATCATGTCATCCAAATTCGTTTCATTCTCTGCAGTCTTTATTTCGTGATGCTGGAATAATTTTCAGCATTTTAAAACGATTTTCGCAAAATCTCAAAATGTAATCAAAATATTTTTAAAATTCAACGCCTATAAATTAAGATTAGCAACTACCTATCATATCACTAAATTTCGTATCATTCGTATTACGTGAAGTTTGAAGAAATCATCATTCAACGTATTGAGAGAATTTTCACAAAATCTCAAAATCTAATAAAAATGTTTAAAAAATTGGACTCCTATAGTTTATGTTGAGCAACCATCTATCATGTGACCAAATTTCATATCATTCGCTTTAGTCATTATTACTTAATGCGGGAACAAAGATTCACTCAGTTTTAAACGATTTTCGCAAAATCTCGAAAAATGATCAATTTTTTTTTAATTAGATGCTTATAGTTTAAGGTGAGTGACCACCTATCATTTCACCAAATATCATTTTTTCACCTTTGCAGTTATTACGTGATGTGCGAACACAAATTTACGCAGTTTGAAATGATTTTCGCAAAATCTCAAAATCTAGTCAAGATTTTTTTTTAATTCGACGCCTATGTTTTACGTTGAGTGAGCACCTATCATGACACCCAATTTCATGTCATTCGCTTCAGTCGTTTTTACGTGATGCTCGAACACAAATTTACGCAGTTTGAAAGGATTTTCGCAAAATCTCAAAATCCAATCAAGATTTTTTAAAAATTCGACGCGTATGTTTTAAGTTGAGTGACTACCTATCATGACACCCAATTTCATATCATTCGCTTCTGTCGTTTTTGCGTGATGCTTGAACACAAATTTACGCAGTTTGAAACGATTTTCGCAAAATCTGAAAATCTAATCAAGATTTTTTAAAAATTGGACGCCTATGTTTTAAGTTGAGTGACCACCTATCATGACACCAAATTTCATATCATTCGCTTCAGTCGTTTTTACGTGATGCTTAAACAAAAAAAGCGTCACGGACAGAATGACAGAATGACAGAATGACAGACAGACAAACTTTTTTTTGAGGGTCGCATCGGATTCCCGGGTGCTTGAAACGGATAGAAATCGCAAAATTTTTGAATTCCAAGAAATGTACAGACAAAAGTCTAATTTTATTTATATAGATAAATATATATAAAACTCGGCTGTTCGAGCCTCGTCAGGGGGAGACCCTCCATGAACCCCCCCCCCTAATTTTTTGTTTCATTATTGCCATATTAAAACGATATTAATTGACTATGTCACTTTATATCTCATCTTTCGTGTATTTCGCCTGGTAACCCAATGTTGAAATTTTTAGGATTGTAACCTATTTATAGAAAAATACATGTGATGCATATTCTACAGCTTACGAAATACTGTAGCAATAGATTAAAGCTGTTGTGAACTAATAGTATTTAAATATATGTAAAATTATGTCGCATTTTTGGGACACATTTTTCGGACAATTTTTAGTAACGGGGGTGAGAGATAAAATGACATACTCATTAATATATAAATCATAATCTTACAGGAAGTAATAACAAATAAAGTTGCTACATGGTTACACATAATATTAGGATAACATTTTATTTAGATCAAAAGATTTTTTGTTACCTATTTTGAAAAGAAATTCCTTTATCTACCTGCTGTATACTACATGACTCAAATTTTAAGGAGGAAAATAGTTTTATACACTAAAATATGCTGCGAGAGTATGTACTTTAAAAACAGTAAAATTTAAGATTTACCTGTTATTTTAATCCATAGTTCTCCAAGGTATTATTATATCCAAGTATATTGTATCCAAGTTATCACGGTAAGGCCATCAAAGTTATGAGCTAACAAAGATTTCAACACTGAAACAGCGTTTTATATAAATAACTGTTCCAAATGTTGAAATTTTACTAGCTTTCTGTGTTTAAAAATACCAATTTAACTTTTTCGAAAGCTATATACAAAATGAGGAAACTGCAAAATTTTGTATCCTAAAAAAGTACTTCATGCGTAATTCATCAAATAACAAATAAAATTTGGCCGTTGTTTAACGTAAGAGTATGGGATAGAGATGGCCAATGATTCGATGAGTCGAATCAGTGATTCGAATCTTGGTACTGAGTGGCTCAGTCTTTACACTCACTCTCTACTGATTCGAATCTCAAGCCCTCAAGGGAAATACATTCCAAGTGCGAAGGGAAGGAAAACTTATTTTCCCTTTGCCGTTCCCAGAGATTTTCCCTTACTCTTTCAACTCTTTTCGACTCTTTACGACTCTTTTCGACTCTTTTCGACTCTTTACGACTCTGAGTCGATAGATGATTTGAAACAGTAAATGAGTGGGTGTGGGTGAGTTGGTCACTGAGTTGGTGCAGCAACGAATCTTTACTGATTCAGTGTTTCGCTCTGTTTCGGTGATTGTATACTATCGTTGAGATTCGTTAGTTTTTCGAATCTTCTATCGACTCAGAGTCGAAAGGAGTCGAAAAGAGTTGAAAGGATGCTTCATTTAATTGAAGTTTTTTTTTCGAATCTTTGGTGTTTCATTTCTTGGTTGGTGGTCGGATTTAAAGTTTTATCTGTCTGTGGGTGTGGAGTGGGTCGAACATCGTTTGCTTTTGGCGGGGGGCATAGGCGTTACTTCCTAAGGGCAAGAGGGGTCAATCCCCCCCCCCCCGAAAAAAAAATTAAGAAAATTCAAGTATCAGAGCTATTTATAATAATGATATTTTATACAATCGGAAACATTTTGTCACCCCATCCAAATATTACATGCCAATTTACGCCAATGCTCGTGGAAGAGCGGAGGGGGGGTGTCTCAAAGTTGTTTAAACCTTTTTCCCTCGGGGGGACTCCCTCCTTCCAACTTGTCTGGGTGATTTAATATTTGTTTAAAATTTAATGAAACATCCCTTTTCTACTTTTAACTTCAATATATGTCCCCCTGCCCCCACCCTCAAAAAAAAAAAAAAAAACAGAACGTTAAGTTTACATGGTGGAGGGTTTTCATGTGAAGGGAAATAGAATGAAATAAAGTTAGGATTGTGCTTGTCACTTTTAATGAAGGATACAGGGGCGGTATTAAGCGCTCTCACAAAAGGACTTTGTAGTAAGCAAAATAACATTTCGCTTTATTGCTGCAGATTTCGTTTAAGATATTTTTTTACCTTGTTTTTCGTTTAAGGGGAATGATTTTATTTTCTTTCGTAGTTCAGAGAAATACAAAATAGGGTCTAAAGCAGTGGCGTAGTTAGTGTTATTGACAGTGGCGTAGCCAGGATTTTATTTCGGGGTGGGCTGGGTATCAAATTTAAAGATAAAGTTCAATTGTAAGCTAAGTAAAGGGTCCCATTTTTTTTGGGGGGGGCAGCAGCCCCTCAGTAGGACTGGGCCAAAAATCGATAAATATCGACATATCGGTTTTACTTCAACATCAAATATCCGATATTCCCATTTTCATTTCAGTGAAATCTCGAATTCGATAAAGGTCAAAAATACAGGCCGGTCAGGGGCGTACCCAGAAATTTTTCATGGGGGGGGGGTTATGACTACTGCAACTCATATATATGTATACGTGTGTGTGATAATGTAGTGAAGAATATACATTTTGTATGGCGAAAAATTCCTCATGGGGGGGGGGGTTATGACCCCCCTAACCCCTCCTTGGCTACGTCTCTGAGGCCGGCGATAAGAAAATCCTGAGATCAATACCAGCTTGTGATGCTTTTGCTACTGCTTTCTCTCCGTTGATGACGATGCCGGATCGCGGAAAAAACAGCTCCATGGTTTATTAGTCTAATTACCATAATTAATTAACGTATATCTCGGAAACTATCCACCGGAGCGCGGTTTTATTGATTCTCGACCCCCCTAGTCTCAACACCCCACCGATACTTAAAATTTCGAATGCTTTGACACCAAACTTAACCTTTTAATCTTACAGGCCCAGGGGGTCATACGAAGCTCCCCTATATTTTCAATTTGGGCATTTTAAACACTAGCCTCCTCCGGCGGCATCTCCAAAGTCTGGAAACCATCCCAGAGCCAATTTCTACATGTTTGCAGTCCTTTTAAGCCTCAATCATGGTTAATTAGTCTAATTACCATAATTAATTAACGAATATCTCGGAAACTATCCATCTTAGCGCGTTTTTATTGATTCTCGACCCCCCTTTAGGAATTACCATCCTTACATAAAATTTCGAATACTTTGACACCAAACTTAACCTTTTAATCTTACAGGCCCAGGGGGTCATACGAAGCTCCCCTGTATTTTCATTTCGGGCAGTTTAAACACTAGTTTTACTCGAGCAAGGAGAGAGAGATGCTAGCTGCCCGAGAACTCAGCGGAGAAGAAACCCGATGAATGGGTGAAGGGTGTTTAAATAGTACGGTTTTCGGCGCAGAGAGAGGGAAAATTTCTTTAGTTGTTTTATTGATTCATGATTCGAATCAGTTGAGATTCGAATCAGTAAAATGAGTCGAACCGCCCATCTCTAGTATGGGAAGCGCGCTCATTTGAATGGGTTGCCAAAACTTATAAACCCCAAAATCGCCATTTCCGTTTTAAACTCACCAACTTTAAGCCGCCTATAACCCTTCTGTGGGGCCCCTCAGATACACACACACTATAACTCGGCGTATCATAAGCATTTCTTTAGTGTGCGTAATATATATATATATATATATATATATATATATATATATATATATATATATATATATATAAAATCTTGTAATTACCAGTAATAACCATACACATATTTATATTAAAATTGTTTTGCTTTTGATGTGAAGTTGGGATCTTCGTTTTTCTCAAATGCTGTGGAAAGTGTAAAATGTTCCTTTTTTATGTTTGTGAGGAATTTGAATTTAACTACATACTATCCATTTAGCACGAAAGTAGCTTATAAAACTTATCAAATATATTCAAACAAAAGAGTGAATATTCGAATAGTGAAAAGTTGCATATGCCCCCGTTCATAGCATATACAAGGGGCACAATATTTTCGAATTAACATTGTTTTCCATTCATGAAAACAGAAGGGGCGCTGAAAACTCAATTTAGCATATGGTTTTGAATGCTTTGCTGAGGCCCAGCCACTCAGCTAGCGCAGTCGGAGGGGAAGGGGCATTTAAAATCCCATACTGAGAAGCAACATGACAAAGAAGGATAGTATTCCCCGGTGCATCTTTTCAATAATGAGAGCGAACAGGTTAAACGCGGAAATAAATAGTTAAATGCTTAACGCAAATAATACATTATTATAAAGGCACTTTAATAAAATCGAATAAACAATATATACGTTTCGGGTGGTACGAAAAGTCCACCCTCCTTCCAGAGCCGTGCTTAGGGGGTGGCAAACTTGGCCATCGCCCAGGGCCTCTAACTGTTGAATTCGTGGATATCAGGTGATCAAACTTTCATTAACATTATTTTGTTGACGAAAACCCAAATTTTTCGTTTATGGGGTCGGGGGAGGAGGGATTGAAGCTTTTAAATTTCGATGAAATTAGTGCTTTTAAATGTGCAGAATATGTAATTTCCTATATAGCTTTTCTTTTTTCAAATTTACAACATGTTAAGTAGCTAGATGCAGCTTTTACATTATGGATACTTATTGTATTAAAATCTTAATTAGTTAATGTAATTTACTTAATTACTGTAGCAGTAGCGATTTGTGCTGGTGGAGGGGGGAGACATGACAAGATCCACAATAATTTAGTAAGTAAAGAAAAGTGAAAAGCCCTTAATAATCGCTGCCCAGGCATGTTTTGTTTGATATAAGAAAACGTCGTTTAGCGACATATCAGGAGAACATAAGCAATGAGACATTAATTTGATATTTTTATCCTTCAAATAATCAATTGTTTCACGTTCTGTGTGTGATGAAGAATGATGCGTCGGTTTTTGTTGTTTTTCCTGATTTCGTTGATGAATTTTGGAAAACAAATTTCTGTTTACCATTTAGCGTTAACAGTTGTTCGATCCTCTAAAAGAATGATTGCGATATGTCCTGTAAGGCCAAAGAAACAAGCAAGCATTTTCTTGGAAGTGCTTGATGAACGAACAACTTTCATGGGATTGGGTTCATCTGGAAATATCCTAACAGTGGATTGTTGTTTAGTTTCCAGCTCATACGAATATATACAAGTTTCGATACCTGTAACATTGTTGTATACGGATTTTGCAGTTCCCAAAGGGAATTTTTTTAGCATTTCCTTACGCCAATTTGCACGAGCCTCTTTTTGAGCTTTTGTCAAATTGTGCGAAATCCATCTGGAACAAATCTTTTTAACAGCTAAATGTTCGTGCAAAATCGGATGTATTGCAGTCTGTGATATGCCAAGGGATGATTCTATCTCACGATATGTGACATGCTGATCTTCTTCAATCATGCTGCGCATAGCATCGATGTTGTCTGGAATCAGTACTGATTTTGGTCGTTCTTCATGAGATTCATCACTCACGGACGCACGACCACGACGAAATTCTTCAATTGTAAATAGTATTTTCTGATCGTGCTTCATTACGAAAAGTTTCATGAATTGATACTAAGTATTCTTGTTGAGTGAAGCCTTTTTTAAAATCACAAAAAATCATCCAACGAAAATCTTCACGAGTCATTTCCATTTTTTTCACTCACTGGCTTCTTTAGAACACTCGTGTAAACAAAATACGCAAGCAATTTCTAAAATGCCAGTGATTCCTAGATTTAAAAAATGTGAATTTTACGAATATCCGGAAGAAAAACTCCAGTAGCACCTACTATTGGTCATTTGTAAAAACATAAAAGGCAACCTACGTATGCATACTAAATACATAATTAGATAAATTAAGAAAGGTAAAAATACTTTGTAAGAATATGAAAAATGTGTAGTATGCTCAGAGTAACATTATTTAAATACATCTACTTCTCTAATTCCCTTGATAATAATAATAATAGTAATATAAACTGTGTTAGACAAACTTATTTCATGTTATCTTAAAATACTATTTTCACGCTTATATTGCAAGTGTGGAATACTTGATAAATTATTTCTTCTTTCAGTGTATAGATTAAGATTTAATACTAATTACAATCACACCGAATCGCGAAAAATATATGAACTAAGAGAAAACATGAAACCGTTTTTATTTTAACGAAGCATACGATGATTAAGCAGCAGGGGCCATTTTTGGCAGAAGCATGCAAACAAGCTTGAACTAAAATCGAAATAAAAAATAAAATAGATCACTCGCGATAAGCGCAAAACAAATGAAGCAAATAGTAGGCAAACATTGCAAGAGTCTATTAAATCCAATATTTCATTATCTGAGCTATCAATTTTGAATACATATTTATTTAGTTTATGACGAAGACAGATGTTATTCCGACGCTTTATTTTGTCTGACAAATATCACATTGAATTGTTTAAAATTTTTGTATGTGTTGTTTTTGGTGTGTTCTGGGGTTTCTAGCTTTGCTTAGACGAACGGCTTTGTACTCCTGAATATCTGCGGTATGATATAATTAGCCAGCTTGAATTGAAAGAAAAAAAAGCATTGCCACGGAGTTAAATCTATACATCAGTCAAAAGAATTGAGGGCACAAAATACTAACGGGGTCGGTAGGACCCCCGGAAAAAGACACGAGGGCTTAGGAACGATCAGTGTCTAGGATGAAGGAGATTTTATAAAACTCATAGTTCAACGTATTAATAAAATGGCTGTTACTAAAAGTTTTTGAAAAATCTGATCTATTGTCTGCCTCGCACTGCCTATTGACGTATTCTTAAATTAATTGTTGAAAGATTTTGATTGGTCTTAATTTTCACCAAAATTTTTTATTAATATAAAATGCATTTTGTTAATCGATCTGGTTGAATCAAAGAAACTTTTGTCAAATCAACAAAACAAAATTTCCAAACTGTTTAAACAAACTCATTTTGTAAAATCTAACAAAACATCTTTTAGCGTGTAGAAATACTCACTACCAGATACCAAATCTGAACAAAGAGGAAGAAAGGCAGTTGGAATATTCTTCGCAAAAACTCGATTATTTCCAGAAGAGGCGACGAAGTACTGTCTTCACTGGTCGGATTCTTTCACAGATTCACTGGAAATTCGTGTTAGTTCTCTTCCTCATAGCACAGCCAGTCCCTTTGAATTTAGTAATTTTTTGTTTTTATTTTTTTAAACCTTGTTCTTTAACAATAAATGGGGTTTATAATGTTCCATAATTTTCCTATGAAGGTATGGTAAAGAATTATTTTACAGTCTTCAGTACTGGCTTTTTGAATCTTACTATTTGTATAATATCTTTCCAAAATTGCTTGAAAAACATTAACTATCCGCCAAAATTTTAATTAAAAAAATTCACTAATGATTTATGCAGGTTGACCCGAAAACTCAGATCTAGGCTTTTATTCTTTATTGATCATAAACATGTATAATAAATTTAAAAGTTACTTAAAGAAAGGTGCAGATTTTTATGGTATCCATTAAAATTTTCAGCAGATTAAATCTGAATATATGCAACATTTAATTTTTTACACGGTCCCCGTACAAAAAATTTTTCACTGAGTAAAATGTTACCTATATATCTATGAGATGATGCTCAAAAATTGAGCATTTTATCCTTAAACGTGTCGCAGAATTAAAATAAATATATGCTAACTAAAACTACATTTCAATGGCTCTCGAAGGGGAAAAACTACGTCAAATGATCGCATTTCAGTGATCATTTCAGCAGCATCCCCCCCCCCTATTATTGATATTGTATAGACCAAACTTGTTTAAATATATCTCTGAGCCATTTTAGGATGAAAGCCTGGAATTTCGTACATCTCCCAATTAGTATATATGGAGCAAATCTTACTAATTGATATTTTTTTACGGGGGTTGTGTAAATATTTAAATTTTGTATTTATTAAGATTTAATTTCCTGAAATTTTGATTGAAAGCATAAAATTTTGTACCTGTTTTACTTTGTAATTCATTGTATATGTCTATGATCAATTTTTAAGGAATAAAATCTAGGTCAGTGTTTTTGGGACACTGCATATGTACCAACAAATTTTTTACGAGGAATGTCTCAATAAGCTGTTCTTTCAACGCAGGTCTAAATGGAGTAATTTTAATCATCCAGTGTTTAGAAAATCAGTTCTTTGTGTAGTTTATGATGTACAGTTCCAAATACAAGTGTGATTAAGTATGTAATCATTAAGGTATTACTTCTTCCGAGACGAAAAATAATATAGGAAAACATTGCCGAAACATTAATTACTTTAGCGTTTCTGATAGAATAATTTTCAAACAACTAAACCTCCAGAGGAATCAAGAGTTTTTGGGACTCTTCAACGAGAAAAAGGATTATATATTAAGGATTATATTAAATATTTCCAAATCTTAGGAATTCAGAATAAAATTTATGTTCTTTATTACTTACATAGGTCTTTGCTCTATTAAAGAGTCTTCTTTTTTGCATCATCAAACAGGCATCTCAATCCGTTATCCTTGTCACACAGTTTTGCATATAAAAGCTTTCATAAAAAAATTAAAAAATAAAACAAACTTAAAATGAAATTACCCCACTTGTCCGCTTTTCAGTATATTTATACTTTCTGACGCATAAATGCAAGAAAAAGAAGCTTTTTGGACCACCTTAGTAGACTTAAGACATACAATCCCTTTGTAAATTCCAAACAATGTAAACATATACTACTTAGAAACTGAGTTCACACGTCATCATGTCAAACGCACTTTTGATCAAAGAGAATCTTCCCAAATGGTTGAAAAAGAGGGGGAAAACTCTGTGAGGGTTCCTTGTACAACTTAAAAAAAATCCTTAGTCATTTTGACGCTGGGATTACTAACTTTAGCAGATTGATAAATTGTGAGTTATTTAGGGAGCTGTTGATATTTTTTTTTTTTACAGATAACAATGAAATCAACACAGCGTCAACAATAAACAATAAAAATCAATGATTTAATTAATTTTACTTACCGTTTTCAACCGTAATTTCACTAAACTAATTACAATTTAAGCTCAATTTCCGAAGAATGAGCGACCCTTTACTTTTTTTCTTAGGAATACACAACTGGTTGAACTAAAATACCTACAGCATGATGTGCAGGTTAAAGTAATGCAATATTTTTCACCGCAGTCGCTCTTTTCAGATGCATGACTTAGAACATACCATTTCTTTCTGTCATTACCAAAGTATTTTCTAGCCAACATCGTCCTGAAATTGAAAAAAAAAAGCGTCTTATAATTTCATTGGTATCATTTCATGTCTTCCTACAATTTAAAGTGGAGATTGCCCACATTTATTTTTATAAACTCAACTTCAAAATTACTAATTTAGAGCAGTACAAAATTATGTTATGATTTTAAATGTAGCTGAAACAATCTTTCTTATTAATATGCAAAGGGATTTTTTACAGGAAATGGTATCTTAGTAGACACGCAGTTAGTAAAATATTTTATCATAAAAATACTGATGTCCTCTTCTCTCGCGTCAATACAGATACTTAAATGTATCCAGAGAGCCACAAAAAATGTAATTTCAATACTTAATGAAACGAAGTACTTTAGAAAGATAACAAGGAAGTAGTAAAAATGAGGTTCTGAAAATAAGGAGCTAGCTAAACCGGCATAAAAACTTTTAAGGAATAATCTTTCACTTAACGGTCGAGATGTGTCGATAAAATTAAAATGTATAAAAAGTTATATCCAATAATTAAAGGATTAAAAAAGAGCCTTAGAAAGTAAAAAACATCAAAACGTACTAAAGAAAAAAAATCTAAATCACAAAAGAAAGATGTATGAGAATTTTTCTCAAATAAAATCGGTGACAAAACATTCGTACGAGCTAATTCAACCTATTATCTGGACAGAAATTTTGTGTGACTGGCAAAATAGGCAATGTTGATGAAAAGTTCAAACTAAACTAAACTAAAAACAAAAAAATATTGCTTTATCAAGCGATTTGCACTTGCGGTTTTAAAAAGCCAGTTTTTTCTCAGTCTCTACATTCAGTCAGAATTTATTTAGTAAAGAGTATTACAAGGAACGATTATTTTCATTTATTAGACAATGTAAAACACCAGTGATGTTTTGAAAGGATTTGTTGGCTATTTATTATGTTTCTTTAAAATTCTGCAATCGTACAGAGATGAAGGCCTCCATTTTATTCCAAAAGAACGTGAATTCTCCAAATTTTTCTAAACTTCGTCCTTCAGAAAAAATGGAACTTGCTGAGAAAAAATAGCTCTTCAAAATATGTAATAGAATTTTAAAAGATACATGTAAATATAAATGTTTTGTTGGAGACTATGTAAAGCCATTGTACGAAGCCACAAGCCAGGAATAGAAGTATAAGGGATTTATTTTTTCAAGCTTTGTATTATCTTGGTCTGTGTATGTCGTTGCAGATCAAAATTTGCATACGAGTTTTAGTATACTTCCCATCATCCCATCAAGCTGAAACTTTGCATACATGTCTAACTATGTATTCTACCTATATCAAATTACGCTGAATACGGAGTGTCCTTTAATGCATCTTTTAGCTTAAGGCTGTTCTTCGAAAAAAAAAGAACTCTGTTTTAGTCTTGGTACACAAATTTAAATAAACTAATAGCACCATGGTCTCCAAAAAATACCAGATGGTTCTTCATAAGCTGTTTTACACACTACAATAAGCTAAAAAGCTGTGGCTTTTGTGAAATTTTCAGAAAAAATTCTTAAACATGGATCTGAGCTGCAAGAGTTTTCAAAGAGTGACACGCTTTGCGGAAATTTCCGATTTGTAAGAATTTTTTCTAAAAGTTTTGAAACTGATACAGATTGACCTGTCTTCGCAGTATGTAATACAGCTTGTAAAGAGACAGTTTCAAAATTTTGAAGTGCCTGGCATAATTAGTTTATTTGTAATTATGTACCAAAATCACATGATTTTTTCGAATAACACCGTTAAGAACAGTAAAAAAATGTAAAATACTCAATTTTTGTAATCAAAAGTGGTAGAATCATCGGAGAGCAAAATCATTTCCCCCAAGTATGAAGCCATGACAAATTAACCACGTTCACTTTGTATACTATAATCTTTTAAATCTGAAATTACTGGAACTTTATCAATGAAAATATGCAATCGTTTTGTCTTCTTTTTTTAACGCACAGTTTAGCTGTCAACATTATTGATAAAAAATTAAAATGCTAACTTTTTTTTTTTTTGCCGGCACTGTATACTACTGAAAAAAATTATTATGATATTATAATATTTTTGCAAGTATACCAAAATACTTTTTATAAAATTATTTCTTAAAAAACGATCAGGTGAAATTTTATAAAAATAAGTTTATAGAATTTCATCTTAATTATTACGTTAAACTAAAAGAATAATTTGTCCATAAAAATAAATGGGAAATTCTCTTTAGCGGATGTAAATGTGTTTGTACTTTTATTAATACTCAATTACTTATAATGCTTGCTAGAAAGAATTCTTGTACATTTTTGCGTTACAACAAATTTCATACAAATCGCTAAGAAAAATTCTAAAAGCTATTTTCATTTTCCTTTAAATTCATCTGGTGGAAAATAAATTCTGAATTTATTGGAAAACCATGCATGAATTTCGAAAATAACCTTTAGCAGATTTTTTTTTATTTACTTTGAAATTCAGCAAATGTATGTTTAAAAAGTGAATTTGCGTTTTGAGGGGAAAAAAGTGTTCAAAAGTTTTATATCCGTCAAGATAGTTTCTGTGAAATTCACAGGTAGAGTCGTCTCAAGTTTGAGTGAAAAAGAATAATGAATGGGTAAATTTTACTTTAATATTTTCCTTTGAAAAACAATATTTTGAGAATAAGCGTTATTCATATTTAGTTTATAGTTTTATGGTAAAATATTTTAAGATATCAAGATAATTTAAATAAACGTTTTTGCTGCTTCGGGATAGAAACTCTTTCAGCAGTATTTTTAGTGCTTGATTGCACGAAGTAGATGACAAGAAAATATCTCTGTTTTAAAATTCACAAAATACTGCAGAGATTCTGAAAGAGCATACATTTTTTCTTTACAATTCATTAATTCCCTTTTCCCATATGCAGAAAATTTCCTGTAAAATCTTTAAATAAATATACCACTTTTTTGGCTAATACTAAAACTGAAGTTTTATGATGTGAATTTGGCAAAACATTTTTCACCTTAAACTGTGTTCTTTGGTCTTTCAAAA
Source organism: Cheiracanthium punctorium (assembly GCA_038373885.1). Lineage (NCBI taxonomy): Eukaryota > Metazoa > Arthropoda > Arachnida > Araneae > Cheiracanthiidae > Cheiracanthium > Cheiracanthium punctorium. Next base: position 179,601 of record JAWZYV010011965.1, on the reverse strand, counting down.
GTACATACTCTTTCATACTTTCGAAAGTTCTGATGTGCATAAAAACGTCAGTTCCCTGGGAAAATATTTTTGTCAAAAGGAGAAAAAGGGTAAAAATATACTTTCAGGTGAACAAGATATAATGTGCTCCTGAAAATTTATGTGCATATCATATTTAATGCACAAAAACAAGGAGATTTTTTGAGACCATATACCCTATAGAAATCAGGTTATCAAATATATAAATGAGAAAATTTATTTGCTTGTTCGTATCCATACCGTTCGGCCAATTTGCTTGAAATTTTTAATACATGTGTCAAAGGATATCGAGAATTTCGTACGTAAAATCCACCCGCTCTTACTGTCTCAAAGTACAGAAAAAAGTCGTTAATGTATTTGAAAACTTTTATTTTCGGAATCGATTGCTTGGTTTCAGGATCCCACCCGTGGCCGAGCGCATAGCGCTCTGAACTGGGAAACGGAAGTTGTCTGGTTCAAAACCAGATCGCGCTCGCCGACCTAACCGTTCGGAGTTTTCCTTGGTTTCCTCCGAAACTTAGCGTAAATACGGATTAGGATTCCTTAGAAAAGACCCCCAAGGAGATCATCCTACCCCTCGCCCCAGATCCCACGTGCGGATAATAGTCCGTAATCCGACAACAACAACAACAAAGGCTTGATTTCAGGAACTTGCTTATAAATACTTGTTGAATAAAACAGCCAAAACAATGACAGTTTTTTATAGCATAGAGAAAGAAAATTTAAACAACCAGGGAATGAGAAAAAATCGAACCCACGACTGTACACTTCAGCGATTAGCGTACAGGGGGACAGACCTTAACATTTAAGCCATTGTCTCTCCTCGTTGTTCAGTCTTTGACATTCAAATACAGCGAAACCTCTCTGAGCGGCCACGCCACCGTAACGAGAACATTTGGCCGCTCAGAGGGGGTGGCCGCTCTGAACGGTTCTATTTATTATTGTAATTGCTATAATGCATATAATATGAACAAGTCTGATACGTATTCCTTTTTTAAAATGAAATTTAAAACTTATCTAAATAGAAAATAATACTTTAATGCTTTCTTACATTTTTTGAAAAAAAGGATTGTGTCTTTTTTAAGTTTTTACTTTTCTTTGAAACAACCATTTTTTCAAGCTTGTTTCTTACTTTAAAAAGCAGATCTCTAACCGATTCGTTTGTAACCACTTCGGAATTTTCGATAATTTCACTGGTTTTCCTTAAAGTCGCTTGTGTTGAACGTTTAACTAGCTCGCCATTACAAACATCGAGAAATTCCTCGTCAGGGACGGAATGAGCGCCTGAAAAGCGCAAAAATTCATTTGTAAAAATGTTTATATACACAAACATACTGTTTAGTTAATTTAAATCAATCTCAAATTAATTTTAGATTTGATTGAAAGGAGTTTAAATACGCTTATTTTTGCCATTCTCCTGACTTGAGTTTTTCCACTCATAATTAAAATATAGAGTGAGTAGAATTTCCCGAAAAATGAGATAGGCGATTCCACTCGGTGGCCGTTTAGAGGGATCGGGTGGCCGCTGATAGAGGTCATTTTAACATTAGGTCTATGAAGCAAAAAATCCATGCCATGAAAAATTGGCCGTTTGGAGGGGTGGCCGCTATATAGGGATGGCCGCTTGGAGAGGCTTCACTGTATCTCCTTAACCCATTAGCGCTCTGCATTTTCATCCAATTCTCTAATTAATGCTGATGCTTGCAGTGATAAGTAAATTTTTGACACTAGTGAAGTAAGAAAAATGGCCTTATTTTCAAGGTATATGAATACAACAGCTAAAGGTTCCCATTTTGCTTGACCATCACTAACCATTTTGTGAAAATCAAATTTGTTATTCGCGAAATCAAAGTAGGAAATTACATTAATGATTATGCATTTTAGCGATTGACAGCAAAATACTTAAAATTTGAGCGTTTTCAAAAAATAAAAGAAAGAAAAAAGGGTGCAGTGTTATGTTATGGCAAAGCTACGCAATGATTATTTGCCAAATATGGGGGGGGTGCCTTGGTCGGAAGACTTTTTAAGGGGTTCTAACGTGTACTCATGTTACATCTGGAGAAAACCGATCAAAACTACAAACTGTCAGATTGACAGTCGCGCGATAGTCCAGAACGCTGTACCTTCACACTTCAGACGTTTACGATTTTGAGTGTCTTTATCCACTCGGCCATGGTGGGGCTTATTAAAATCCAGGATGCTGGGCGTTAATGGGTTAATTTCAATCTACTCAGGAATTGACGTAATCAACATTTATAAAGAGCATGATAAAATTGTACTTATCAGAATTTTAATGAATGAATCTGTGTATGAAGTATGTAATGATTTCACTTTTATCGTTGTTAAGTAATAAATTTAAACAATTCATTTTATTGTAAGATATTTATTTAGACAAAAAAAAATGACTAGTAAGAAAGGAACTGAAATTATATCTTGATGAGATTTTAAGGACGTCAAAAGAATTAATTAAGATACTTATGGATCCATATTAGAAATGATATTAGATAGGAAATAAAATGGCTAGACTGACATTATAATACATTCAAGAAGGAAAACTATTTCGATTGGCTTCAAAGGAGACAGACTCTTTTACCTTTACTTGCGGCTAAGAAGTGAAACACCTATCAGTGCAACATACATAAATTTTTACTTTCCGAACATGTAACCATGTAAGGAAAGTATTGTAATCATGAAAAAATTAGAGTTCGAGATTTTGGTGTATTTACTCGTTTTGAGGTCGTCTGAATTAATTTATGCTATTTTTGCGAGATGTATGTACTATGTGTGTGTGTTTGTGTGTGTGTGTGTGTTTGTATGTATTTGAGTGAACACGATAGATCTTAAACGGGGCATTCGATTGAGCTCAAATTGGGTATATATGCTATACACCACCGTCGCAAGACTGGTATTTATTTTGGTGTGCATAGGACTTATAGTTTTTCTACAGGGCTACGACAAAGATTTTTTTAAAACAATATGACCTATGGGGGGAAATTCTCTGAAGTGCGCTACGTTTAAACGGTACATTCGATTGAGCTCAAATTGGGTATATATGTTATAAACCACCATCGTGACACCGGTATTGATTTTGAAGTGTATAGGACTTCTGAATTCATTTTTTTCTACAGGAGTTTTTCTACAGGGCTTGACAAAAATTTCTTTTACATTATGGCATATGGGGTGAAATTCTTGAAAGCGCTCTAGCGTTTAAACGGCGCATTCGATTGAGCTTCAATTTGGTAGATATGTTTGAATTATTCAACCAGATTAAAATTTATTTAAATGCTTGGTAATGATATTAAACGTAAGTGTTCGGAAATTCGAGTGGAGTCACTCCAGATTTTTTGTTAACAAATAGACGTTGTGAACAAGGACCTATTTGCACAGATGGGGGACCAGGGCAAAAGCTCCATTGGGGGCCCCTCTTACTAGTGCTGTAAAAGTAACGACAAAATGAGTATCCGTATGTATTTGTTACTTAGATGTTCGCTATTCGTTACTAAGTATTCGTTACTCGTTACTTTCGTTACTACTAATAGAATCGGTAATAGGGTGTTATATGTGTCCAATAACAACACATCCGGGACAGTGTTGTTATGGGTATATGCCGCCCATACATAAACCCATAACAAAACCTAACCAAAAAGAATTTTTTTTAGCGAAGTTGTACAAAGTTGTATTTAGAGCTTATTTTCTCTGATTTACAGATTGTTTTTATACACATTTATGGTTTTATACAATGCTAAATTATCCGAATTACGGAGTACACATAGAAATCTTCCAAAGACATATGCCATTCTTTTTTTTTCTCACCCCCCCCCTTTTTAAAATTCTGAACGCTGGTTTAACCTGTTCATTCTTATCATAAAAAGTGTAAAGGAAAGCTTGTGACTCGTGTTTTTTCTGGGAGCGGGTTCTCGAATATTGAGATCCAGGGATTGGGCCACATATATTAAATTCACAGGGCAGGGGATCTCAGTATGATATCAACTACTTTGCGTCTCTACAAACATAATATCTTTATTATTTGTGAGTTCTTATTTCATATCAAAAACGTCTTTTGCTGGACGATTTTTCGAAGTAAATTAAAAATTACCATATTTTAAATTAAAATTGTTTAATTCAGTGAGAATGATCTATTTTTAAGATATTTCCAGTTCTATTTCTGCACTTTTGGGATGAAAGCGGTTAGCCCCTTCTGTGTGTGCATATATGAGAGCATTCTTTAAACAAAAATTATCACTCCTTTCATACAGAAAGAATGGTTGCACCGGACTATGCGTATTCCATGAGTTCATGGAATAAAATGTACCATAAAATAGGGCAGATGGCCCCCTAAACGCCGACATTTTAGAAACATACTGAACTTTATTGAATTATTTTAATACCAGTGTTTTACGCAGGAGTGTGCATAGAAATCCCGGGTAGCTCCCAATTTTTTATATATTTTTTTAACAATTACTTAAAAAATGTGTTTAGGTTTCCATGCTAAATATTTTTTTTTAGTTCCAAATAATATTTCAAATAATAAAAATGTGTGAATTCGTTTACTTTATAAAAATATATTTTTTTAAAAGGTGTATTTAAATAATTTGTTATTTATTACTCATATTTCGAGTCTAGCTAAAAAAAAGAAAAAGTTAAGTTCGCAATCCTGCTTCGGAACCACCCTGAAAGAAAGAATTCTGATTGCACCACTATTTAGTACTAAAATGTTAGAAAGCCCGAAATTAGCACCCCTTACTAACATGCTTCTCTTATATGTATTGCTCCTCTACAATTATAAGAACCCCCCTCCCCCGCAAAAAAAAAGTTCAACTGCGCATAAGAACATACTATACACCGGATCCTATCCCCCCCCATTGTACGACCCATATCAATAGAGCAGCAGATAATATATCCATCTCCATAACTGTAACGAAACATACGGATTCTTCCAAACCTCATCAAAACGATACCATTCGGCTCGGCACAAACGAATTACAACCAGAACATACTACTACTCAAATACCGAAACTGATTTTTCCCTTCAAACAGCGAGAATCCATAATACTTCCGGTATCTAGTAACGGAACGGAACATACTATTACTCAAATACCGAAATTCATTTTCTCCCTCCGGCAGTCTTGTATTCGAAGTTCGAACCTGGTCGATCCGAAATGCACACTCAAAAGTCATTTTCCCCCTTGAAACCGCGATCCGATATTCAGTAACAAATAACAGAAGATATTAGTACCCGATTAGTTCGCCTCGCCTGGCAGTCTGTATTCGAAGTTCGAAGCTGCTCGATCCGAAACAGCTTCGGATCGAGTAACGAGTAACGATATCAACCGCAAAGTAGCAATTCGTTACTTCGAGTCTGAGTGATTATCCGTATCTTAGTACCGAATACATGCGGTTTGCTTCAGCTCTACCTCTTACGAAGACACTTCTATACCCTATAAAGCAGCTTTCATATCACACCATACAAAAAAGGAAGTTATCCTAACTAATATTATAAATGCGAAAGTGAGTTTGTTTCTTTGTTTGTTTCTTTGTTACGCTTGCACGCCTAAACCGCTGAATCGATTATGATGAATTTTGGTATAGAGATAGATGGGATCCAGGAGAAGGTTATAGGCTATTTAGAACTTTGGACTTAATTACTTTTTTAATTATTAATTAAAAACCGTTTTTACTTTGCCATGCTTGGCGAGTTTCACCCGTATAAAATGATTCATGTTTGAAGTAACAGAAATGCTATATCTTCAAAGAAGTATCGCGTGCATTTGAAAAGCATGAATACCACGGAAATTATGCCAGTTTTACGCCAAATCTATCTATCTATCTATAGTAATAAAAATGAATGTTCTCCAGAAAAATATAGAGCACGGAGAGCTTTGAAAATTTGATCATATAAGCGCATGACTTCAAAAATGCGCACCTGAGACTCAGAATTTTGAAATTTTAATTACATTTTTAACAATTAATTAAAAACCGTTTTTAGGTGGTCATGCTTGGCTAGTTTCGCCAGCAAAAAATGATTTATGCTTTTGAAATAAAGCAGAAATTCTATATGCAGAATTGCGTGCATTTCAAAATCATGAAATACCATGTAAATTACGTTCGTTTTACTCCAAAATTAAAAAGCACAAGAAAGAAAAGTCCAATTGTGTTCCTTTAAGTTCATAAATTTCCAAATCCTACCTACTATACAAATTTGTTCGTTTCTGTGTTTGGATGTTTGGGACTGAATCACACATAAATGGCTGAACGGATTAGGATAAAATTTAGAATGAAGATAGCTTATACCCTTGTTTAACACACAGGGAACCTTTCATGCCAATAGCACAAATAATTATTTTACAAAGAAACTCAAAATAATTCTAATACATTAAGCTCTATGCTCATTTTGTAGCTATTGAATCGATTGTAGAACTTTCTGCATTGATTGAAATTTACACCACTCCTGAGTATTATTGTTCGTTTGTTTTTGGAATAAAGACGATTGACTGCCCCAGGGTTCTAGGCCTACATGGAGAATGCCCTATGTAGGGGGCTTTCTAAGGCCCGTATTTATACTAGCCCGTATTTACGCCAGGGTTCGGAGAAAACCACGGGAAACTCCGAACGGCTAGGTCGACAGGCGCAACCGCGGTTTGAGCCTGACACCTCCCGCCTTCCAGTTTCGAGAGCAGAACCTGTCAGTCACTGGTGGGTCCCTGAGTATTATAGGCTACATTTAATGCACATCACAAATAGTTCTTCTACAGGGATATTCATAACATTTACGTTACGCTCTATGTGAATCTCTGTAACTACTGAACCGATTCCAAAACTTTTTCCACTGATAGAAAGCTACACTATTCCTGAATACTATAGGCTAAAATTCATGCAGGTAGAATAAATAGTTCTTTTAGAGAAACACTCAAAATAATTCAAATACATTACACTTTATGGGTATCTCTGTAACTACAGAATCGATTCTGTAGCTAGAAGCTACAGAGAAAAGCTTTCTATTAGTGAAAAGCTTCTCAAGCTTTTTCACTAATAGAAAGCTGCACTATTCCTGATTAACATAGGCTAAAATTCGTTCGAACAGCATAAATATTTCTTTTACAAGAATACTTAAAATAGTTTGGAAATATTGTGGTAACTGTCTGTATTCGCCAAATGTGTTAAAAAAGAATCTAAATTTAGTAACTCTGCATGCTCTCTTATTTTAGATGAAGTATACTACCATGTCTTATACTTCATTTAAAATAAGTAAAAAAACAAATAATATTTAAATACAGTCACTTTTGTGTCTATAGTGCAAATATATTTGTTACCTTATTCTAAAGTCAGCGCTGATGAAGTCGCGGGTAACAGCTAGTAACGAAATAAAAATGATTATTTAATCAAGATGCAAAATAAATGCAGTAGTTCAATAATATTAATATTATGTAGGATTTTAATATTTTAAACACATCATTTAATTTTCAGTCGATAGTTTCATTCTATATTTATTTTTCAAGTAACATGTCCCACACAATTTTCGTTTTTATTTTCGCAATCTAATTATATCAGAGCACTTTTTTTAAAGTGGAACAGATCTTCACTTCACTCCGCTTAGGAAGCTATTTTCTTCTATGTGTTCCTATTGAAAATCAGTTTTATGGTTTTCTCGCAATTAGCATACATCACTACCTAGAGCACTACATAGACCACGCCTATGATAAGATTGTGCTGAATAATCCCCATGAGACTATACCGTTTAGCTAAAAAAAATTGTGGATATAATGCTATCGCAATTAAATAGTAACAGAGTTATTATTATTACTATTACTTTCATTAGTTTCTCTGCCTCTTATTTTAAATTAAAATCAAAATGTGCAAATTCTAAAACCAATTTTGGGGCCCTCATTTTGTTGGAGACCCGGGCGCTTGCCCCGAATACTCTGCCGTAAATCAGTCCCTGATTGTGAACTATTTCTCAGCCTCAAAGTCGGTACTGTAACCTTATGTCTCATTTATACGCAGAACACTTCCGCGAGCAGGAGAAATGGAAGTAACGTAAACACCTCAGTCGTCCTGCTGAAGCCATAACTTTTCTTGCTGCCCTTCTAGGTGCCCACATTCCCTTCTGAAAGCATTTTGAAGGTAGCGAGAAGGGAAGTACAGAAGAAAAGCATAGCCGAAGAAGGGGGGTACAGCAGAATGTAAAATCCTCACTACCTTTGAAGCAGCCGGGTTTCCTGGAGAAAAGCAGCAGCTAGAAGAGAAGTGGAAATGGCTGAAAGTAAATGGAGTAATAGGATCTCAGGGGCCTCCGGCCGAGGGGGGCCATAGTCCAAGAGGGAGAATTTTTAGTTTTGTAATAATTTAATTTAATCAATTGAGATCGCGATTCCTTGGAATAAATGAAAGTGTTCCCAATCTCAGCGTCTTGCAACCTGCCAATTTGCAAAATTTTAACAACGAAGATTCTTTGGGAAAGGCCTTAGAATTGGTAGATTTATATTTAAAAAAACGCACATTAATGTATTTAATGTATTCTTATATGTTGTTTAGCATATAAAGAAGGAATGCTTACCCGTCTCGTAAACTGCCTTAAATTTTGATATATTGAAAAAATAATGTCGCAGTCTTGCGTTTAGAAGAAATGAATGTTTCTTATTAAAAAAAAATGATTTACAGACAGACTTTACAGATACATGACTTTACAGATTGGTTTAGTAAAGCGAAACTACAACGTTGGTGGTTGAGCTTCTTTAATTTAATCCTTAAACGCGCGGTGTCCTCGACGTAAGAACACAAAACTCTTGACTTGATTACTTTGATTCACGAATAATAAATTTGACTTCAATAAAATACATAAAGAGGACACGAGAATCCAGTTACACGAGAATCCTTTTCTATTTAGCACATTATTTCCCGTAAGAAGGATCGACTAATTGTAAAATGGATGCCATAGTTATTTTTATCAGTACAGGCATCTGCTGAGAACTTGAGAATGCGATGAAAATATGCATTGATATAAAAGAAAAACTAGAGCGACTGCCCGATTTCTTGAAATGCGCAGCCGTTGCAAACGCTCCATTTAACTAACAGCAGCATGGCGATTGATCTAATCGCCCGTCTCGTGATACAGAGCTAAAGGACATTTTTGATGCAGCTGGCTGTGCGGTGCCGCACAGCCAGTTGCGTTAAATATGTCTCTTAGTTCTGTGGCATGAGACGGTCGAGCTTCAAAAGGTTAGGGGGAGGGGGGGGTCCATCCTATGACTTTAACACGGGCCTCAGCAGTATAGCTAAGCCATCACTCAAAGCTAGGCATGGCCTCACCATGGCACAGTGGTTATGCCACTGAAAATGGTAGACGGCCGAAGTATGAAGGTCCCGGGTTCGGGTCCCATCGCGCGGCTGTCGATCTAACGGTCTGGAGTTTTGGTTGGTTTTCTCCAGATGTTAGGTAAATACGCGTTAGAACCCCTTAGAAAGTCCTTCTACCAAGGCATCCCCCCTTGGCAGATCGCCCTAGTGTAGCGTTGCCATTATCACACACAACAAAGCTAGGCATGAAAGATTTTTTTTGAGCTTGTTCCTTCATTAGGCTATTTTTAAAAATTGTAACTTTTAAATAATTCTTGCAGCTCGGGAAGAAAAAATCCCTGTTTGGCCTTTATTCGGCAATCTTCCGTAGTACAGCAAAGTTATATATGCCAACAGTTTTTAAATAACGTACACTTTTATTAGCTATGAATAAAATTTTCATAAAGGAACATATTCATATTTAAGAGCTGTGATTATCATAATTTGTGTCAATTAAAATGTTACGCTACTCACAGTTTAATTGATTAAAATGACCAGTATTTATGTAGGTATTAAAATATAATTATAATATATACAATGATCGCAGCTTAATTCAATCACAGGTTAATTGGATCAGCCTTTTTATCGAGTCAAATCACAGAAAACGAAACGGAATCGCTCTTTTCGAAGCCTCAATCAAAGCCGCCGCTTTTTTCGAATCAGTTGCTTTATTGGATCGAAAATCAATGACACGAACGTGATCCAATTAAGCTGCGGCCACTGTATTATTATATAGTTAAATATATAATAATGTACTTATGACCCTATTATGCATACTGTAAATCTAAAAAAAAATAGATTAAATTTATTTTAAAATAATCAGTAATAAAAAAATAATTTTTATTTTTAGCTAATAATGTTACGTTTGTCCCAATGGATTGACCTTTTAGTATTCATACACAATTCTTCACTCTAAATTATTTATTATTGTTTTTTTTTTTTTGGATTTTCCAATTCTTACTTTTTTTAACGTTGTGGTTATAGTTTATCAATAGAAATTTTCGCAAAATTGTACTATTGATTATATCCACTTTATCTGCTAAGCGTGTAATTTTCTTTACACTCTCTCTATTCGAGTTTGCATGAGAATGTTCCTTTTGTAAAGAACTTTCCTCCAATGAAAAACTTCCCTCTGCCTCTAACTGCGATATCGAAAAAGTCTTCATCTTTACAGCACGTAACTTTCTTCTTCTTGTGACATTGTAACCTTATTTCTGCTTAAGGAGAGCAGATATCGTTTTTCTCCCATTTTCTTCCCATCTCTTTTGTGTAATCTTCATCACGTGAGTCTGTAATCTTTTATTTATTTTTATCACTTTTTTTTTTCTTTCTAAATGCTCACTGCACGAAAATTTCGATTTGTCATTGACATCTGCCCTCCAAAGCGTGTCCCTGCCCCCCCCTCCCCCTCCATTGCCACTTTTCTGGTTATTATTATTATTTTTTTCCCATTTCCCTACTTTGAAGAAAGGGGGTGGAAAGCTCCTGAGAATCTGGAGAAAACCCCGGGAGTTGTCCGGGGGAGAGGTGGTTACGGAATTGATCGCTAGCGCCCCCGTGCGCTGCGCGGGAAAGCTAACTTCTCCGGGCTCGCGCATTTGGACTCCGGACTGTTATCCGTTGCCCGCGCGTGAATCCGGCAAACCAGCGGTCCGGTACTGAACAACCAACTGTTGGTTTCGGACAATGTCCTGCTAAAAGATTTTATTTACTTTATTTTTCGACGGATTTTCGTTCTCCCAGAGTCTGACGAGCGTATTCCGGAGTACATCGTGTTTTTGGATGTAGTTATGTGTTCCAGTTCTGCTCAATAACAGCTGTTTTTCCCCCCCCGTTCTGGATTAAGATCTCTCGCTCTTTTTTTATCCGTGGAGTATGCAAAACGCAACAAAAATGATGGGGTGTTTACGTCAGGTATATTTTGTGCGTGCGTGAAGTGCGTTCTAATTAAAATGTAACAGCTTCTGAATTTATTTATTCGTTTTTCTTCTCTGGCCGCTGGAAATATGCTCTAAGTTTATTGTTGTTATATACGATTTTTTGTGTAGAAATGTGTGAAAATCAGTTTTTCGAAGATAAAGCTGTTGAGTGCAATTGTTCGAATAGCTGTGAGAAGGATGCATGTTGTGCCAACTGCATTATTTATTAAGTGTTTTTCTAAGCTCTCTTTCTCTTCGTATTAGATATTATTGATAGTATTTTGAATTTCAGCACAAGATTAATTTACACACACGTGTGTTCTATTTTTAAATGTTCCGTATCAAAAATAAAACCTCCCTCAGGAAAAATCTTTTCACTTATTGTAAAAAGATTTAACCCCACTTCATCAACATGAGCAACATTAGTCTGTTACTTTATACAAATGCCAATGAAAATAATAAAAATATAGTTTATACTCTTCGAAATATTGCTAGAAGCGCAGAAATTCCTAGTTTACTTTACAGTATCAATTTATTTATTGTCCATGGCAAAAATAAAAATGTTTTGTGTGTGTTAATCTGAGGTGTGATTTGCTTGCATTCTTTACTTGTTTGTATTCTTATAAGAAGTTAGGATGCAAACATTTCTATGCAAAAACAAAACAAGGATGCAGGCATATATATTGATTACATGGTGACAGGTGTTGTTCTTGAGCTGATATGTAAGAAGAAATAATTAGATTTAGTTATACGTTTTCGACTATGATATATGCATGCAGTAGAGAAAGAAAACTTCTTTTCAATAAAAGTATTAAATGTGATTGAAATGTAAGGAAACACAAAGTTAAATGCATGTGAATTTTTATCGTTTCACATAAATTTCAGATTGTACGTTAAGACAATTAAAATATTTTCTATTAAATTAGAGAATATTTATAGAAGTACATGAACTAAAACTCACAGTCCTATGGTCTAAGAAAGTTACGTTCTTTTCCAAATATTTTTATTTTAAACTTCTAAACTTTAACTAACTTTATACTCAGACATATCAATAACTTAAAGCAATAATTTACGTTTTTATTGTTGAGTAAGCATCGTAAAATTGAATACTGTTTTTGTTGACCGATTTCAAGAAGAGTCTTCAGAAAAACAAATCTTGTCTACGATAATACCAACACTAATATAATAAATAATTTTTCTTTCATTGTTTGAACTGAATGATAAAATATTTCATGCTGACTTCAGCGAAACCTGTGTGGAAATACAGATACCGGCGTTTGATCGGTAACATAACTTGATGCAGAAAAAGACAATTTAACAATGCATTGAAATTTCTCGATTCATTAGCGTAGTAGAATTTTTCTTCCTCTAGAAATGTAGAGATATGCAAACTTTTGTTTTTATAGTCTTCCATAAAGTATTTCCAAGTCTTCTGCATTAAATATTTTGAACCTTTAAAAAATTTGCACATTTGTTGTCTACGTTTTCAAGCTCAATACGATTAATAGTCCATCCCATTGTAGATATTGCTCGTGTAAAACTGTAGTGTAATATTGTAAAATAGGTATTTCAATATTTCTAAAGCATTGTGTTACTTATTAATTATTTTAATTTGTACGTTGTAGTTCATCAACTTTCGACTGTTATTTCTTGTTGTTCGTCGAACCTCAAAAAGAAACATTGTTAACAACATTTTCGAATATTTTCTTCTGGCCAATGCTTCCATTTTCAATTAATTTTCTGGATAATTTTTCTCCTAAGTGTAAATGACTTAATGCACAGGAACTTTTCAGTGTCATTAAAAATTGTTGAGTTTTCATTCAAAAGAGCGATACATGTTTAAATAATTTATATTAATGAATATGTGCCTAGGTTCCTGCTCCTAGTATTGCTTGTGAGAAGATAATGAACAAGAATTGTTCGATGCTGTGAAAAAAAAAATATGAATCTATGGCTTAAACAAAGTGAACTTGAGCATGCTTAAGTATTTTAAACGAATAAAAAAAGTCTACACATTGCAATGGATGTTCCTCGGTTAATTTTTCATTTTTGATTTGTAGACAATAAAAGTATTATTCTTTCAGTGCTTATTGCTCGATGACAGTTTTAGCGTGATCAAATATTCAGTGGTTTAAATATTCATTACCGATGGTAATTTAGTATAAAATGTTTTAGTAGTGGTGCAAAGCAAAAAGTTAAAATTTAATTAATCCTTTATAATGCATTTAAGCAGTACCAGCAGCTGTTAAGTTTTTGTAATGTGAATATTGATTCAGTGTGCATAAAGGATTCTATAGTATGGGAAATACAAGTGATATTCCTCACATTACAATATGATATCCCAAGTTATTTTCTGGCTCAATTTTTAATAGATAATAGAAGAGAAGCGTGGGGAAAAATTACATCACGGAAAGCTTTCAGTGTTTTGGATCATCAAGATAAAGCCATAACTGTTTCATATAGGTTACCCTGGGAGGTTTTAGAGTATTCATTACAGCATCGTAGAACATCTGCTTCAACAGTAGTCTTAGAGCTCGAGCGATCTATTAGTAACCGAACACAGGAGGTGGTGCATTTGCATCCCTTAAATTCAAACCACAAGAGGAGAAAATAAAAGAAATTTCTTCCTCGTGTGATACCAGCCGCTGTGGTGTCTTAGTGTTCTCTGGTTTGATAAATCTTTCTAAGAAGGTGGTCAAAAAGCGTAACCATCCCAGTTTTTGTCTGGTTGTTTGGAGTACCCACAACGTCCGTTATTCATCATGAAGCGACGCGGCGGTGGGGGCGGAGGAGGCGGAGGCAATAACATCCGCAACGGACCGTGGGACAAGTTAATGCAAAGATTTTATCAGCACCAATCCAATGAGAGGACCAGGCAGCAGCAACAGCAGCAGAACCAATCTACACAGCAGAATAATATCTCGGCGACGAACAGGTAAGACCCATTTCCTTATCAATCATGTTGGCGGAGACGTTTTAGTGACGCTGCTAGGGATGGACGCGACATGAAAAATAGGCTGTCTCGTCTCGCAAAATTGCTGAAAAGCTTTGTCTCATCTAGCAAAAATCGCTGTATCACAATGTAAAATGGGTCTGTCTCGTCTCGCAAATTTCTGTCTTTGTTCAAAATTTCTGTCAAAATCCATCCCTAGACGCTAGTCTAGGCAGTCCATCCCTAGTATCCCTAGTCCTACTACCATCCCCATGTAGCAGTCCATCCCTAGACGCTACATTTCGTCAGATTACAAATGTGTTGTAAATGTGCTCCTTCTGCGACGTACCTTCGTGTCAAAAATGTGACGTTGCAGAGACGTCCATGATGTTGGACGTCCCCTGTAGAGTCACAAAAATGGTCTCAGACAGGGACTGATTTCCGGCCGGACATTCGGGGCAAGTGCCCGGGCCCCCAAATTACCCTTTAAGTTTAAAATTTTGCAAATTTTGATTTTAATTTAAAATAAGTGATAGAGGAACTCATTTTACGAAAAATAATAGTAGTAATAATAATTACTCCGTTACTATTTCATAGCGATAGCACACAGCCACAATTTGTTTTAGCTAAACAGTATAGTCTCAGGCGATTATTCAGCACAAATTTATCATTTAGGCGTGGCCTATGTAATGATGTATTCTGATCGCGAGGAAACCACAGAACTGAAGTTTAACCGGAAGAGATAAAAGGAAATAGCTTCCTCAGTGGAGTGAAGTGGAAATCTGTTCCCCTATAAATAAATGCTCTTATATAATACATGAGGAAAATAAATACAAAAACAGTGTGGAACATGTTACTTGAAAAATAAATATGGAATGAAATTAACGATAGAAAAGTAAATAATGTAATTGAAATATTATTATCCTACTTAATATTATTATTATCATCAAACCAATGCATTTCTTTTTGCATCTTGATTAAATAATCATTTTAATGCTGTAATAACGTCCTTTTCTGTATAGAGGGATATCAAAGTTGCTTTGCACTGTATAAAAGTGTTTTCGTAAGAGGAGGCCCCCAATAAAGCTTTTGCCCTAGGCTCCAACCTGTGCAAATCTGGTCTCAGGCGCTATTTGTCCGTTGCCACAACTCTGTTCGACTTACACATACTGCTACAAAGTCACTAGGCGACCACCAGTATATATGCATGGTGCGACGTCACAGTGCTATATGGGTTGCGTTTCTTGATCAGAGACATCGGCCGATCACGCAGATATCTGTAATCGAGTACGATTACAGATTAACTGTTTTCAAGACTGTTTTCAAGATTAGAATGAGGTAATGTTGCATTTGCAATTACGTAGCAATGTCGATCTTTATGAAGAATCAGAAATTATGCCATTTCTGTAATATTTTTGAAGAATATTTGCAGGCGATTACGATTGATCGTAAACGTTCTGAACTCTGGTTTTGATAGTACGGTTCAGATCAGCCTTTGTGCCCCTTACACTGATGAGGTGATGTACAAAAGTTTAGAATTATATTTTAAAAAATATCAGTGATATGAAAACAAATATATGCTGACTTAAACTACTTTTCAATGGATCTCGAAGGGAAAAAAATCACGTCGGATGATCACGATTCAGAGATCGTGCAGAAATTATGAAAGAAAATAATGTTTTGTACTCTTGCATTGAACGTACATCTTCAAATTCGGGCATTGCCCCTGATGACTCTTGTTTAAATATATCCCTGAGACGTTTTATGATGAAAGGCTGAAATTTGGTTCATCACTATATTAGTATATGGGGCACATTTTACTTATAGGAAATCTTTTGGACAGGAGTTGTATACAAAATGCGTTACAATCTTTTTGGTACACCCTGTGTGTTTGATCTACCGTAGTGCCGTTTTTTCGTACGTCAGTATTTCGCCTATTTAAAAAAAAACTACTAAAGCTAATAATACAAAATTTTACAAGTGTGTTTTTAACGTTAGTGAGAGACAGTATTTCCCAAAATTCGTAACCTATGGGCGATAGGTACCAAAATGTTCTTTTGACACGTATCGCGCGATCTCAAAGAAAAAAAAGAGATAACCAAAAAATTCTTGCAGCAACATACAACATTCACGAATACCTAAAAGTCAACTTCAGGTCATTTTGAAGTTTTTCCTCCAAGGAGGGCAGACATGTAAAAAAGGGAAGGTTTGCCCTCATTCTTGAAAGAAAAAAAAAATATTTTTAAAATTTCTGCTTTAAACTGTAACAAACATGAATCCTATGCTTAGGCTCAGCCTGTGTATAACTAATCCTTTGAAGCGCAACCATTTCCCAATGCTGAAAAAAGGGCTGCCGTTGCCACCGTTCGATTTAACTACCATCAAGGTGGTGCCGATCGAACCCCCACAGCCAACTGTGTGAAAAAAGGATCTCTAGATCTGTGGCACACGATGAATACATTGATATAGAAGAACAACTGGATAGAGAGTGCCCAATGCTGAAAAAAGGTCAGGCGTTTGCATTGATCGAGCGTTGTCATCGCTCGATTTAACTACCGGCGCACAGCCAGCTGTGTCAAAAGGGGTCTCTAGATTTGTAGCACATGAAGAGCGATTCGATCGACCGCCATCTTGCTGGTAGTTAAATCGAGCGATGGCAACGAATGACCTTTTTTTCAGCATTGGGCACTCTTTATCCAGTTGTTCTTCTATATCATGTATTTCCATCGTATTCTTCCAGTTTTCAGCAGATGCCATTGCTGTTAAAAGTAATCGTGACAATTTTGAAACTAATCGACAATTTTTACGGGAAATGATGTGCTAAAAAGTAAAGATTCTCGTGGAACTATGTCACCCACAAATTATTCTTATAGGAATTAAATTTATTCTTCGTGACTGACAACAGTCAAAACGTCAGAGTTTTGTGTCCTCACGACGAGGACACCGCGCGTTAAAGGGTTAAAAAATTGTTGAGTATTTACTGTTTGAATTTTATGTAAAAGAAGCGATATTACCGGATCCCCCGATAAAATTGTTTTTGGAAAATGTATAATCGGTGCGTTAGGAATGATTGACTTTTCTTGCATCAATTTTTTTATCTTAGGATATAACAAAGATGAGGTAACTTATTTTGTTCTCGGACTTCCCTAACAATCGTAATTTTGAGTCACGTATTTCTACTGTCTTGCTTAAAATTTTAGTTCGAAAAAAATCACGTGCCAGTCTTGATCGTTTTCTAAATTAAATTAACACCACAAGGGATTTAAAACTTTTTAGAATACCCCTTAAGAAGTTTTTGTACTATAGAGTGCAAGAGAATTTAACAAGAAAATGGTAAAGTGTACAGTATATTTCAGAACATTTAACACTGTTACTTTCCATGACTTTACATTACATTACTTTCATTATGCTAATGAAATTTTATCTGCTTCATAATACATCGGCTGCTACATTGGCTTCATAGTTGTTAGGGTCATGTTTGTTATTGCGTGCAGTACAACGTCGAAAGAATCGTCCTGAAGGTTTTCAAGTCCCTGATGCAATTACATATTTGGGTCATTTACAAAATTGGGTTCCATTTGTAAATTTCAGAAGCAAAAAAACAATTTCACAAAATAAGTAGTTTTTCCCATAATATAAAGCATACCTTGTTTTTGCACAATGACCATTATTCACGCATTTTTTTCTTTTATTTAATTCCTTTTATTTTTTTTTTAATTATTAGACTTGATGAAGTTTGTCATGTCAGCTACCAGACATCTTCATTGAAATTTGTACACTTACATTTAGCACAAAATAATGCAAAGTAATGCATTACATAAGTATAGAGTCTTTTGTCCATGTAATATAGTCTTTTCCCCGTTAAAATATCTTTCATATTTTTTTTTTTTGTAAGTTTTTGTTTGTCATGTCTGTTGTCATGTTTGTCATGTCTGTATACAGACATGACATTTCAAAGAACAAAAATTCGTCAGTCTATATAATTTTACAAGAACTTGAAAAGAGACATTAATTTAGACTAAAAATTTAATTATCTAAATTGATCAATTAAATTAAGAAATAAATAAATATATTTTTCACAACTAATTAAGGTAACAGGCATGCCATAAAAATACTTATCAGAAATAGGCTTTTGTTTTTTTCTGTCAAACGCCAAAAACTCAAGATGCCTTTTTATATTTCTTTTTCGACCATACTCTAACGGTAAACAGGTGTTGCTATAACCTAATTTCAATTTTGTTGTTTAAAAAATTGAAAATAATGTATGGCAATAGACATGAAATCAATGTCTGGACAGCTATATTTAATTATCAAAAATATTATTTTTCTTAAAACCTTAAAAAAACATTTTCATAATGTAATTTAAATTTTGTAAAATATTTTACACAAGGACAGCAAATAGCACCGAATTTTGAAAATAACCCATTTACTGCCTTATTGTTTCCCATTCAACGAACCTTATATCTATAGCTCATTTTATTCATTATAAATAATTTTCGTGCGAAAAATTTAATTTCATACCCTACAGTGGAAAAATTAGCCTGACTTTTATCCGCCATTTGCGCTATAGTTGCGTTTAATTCAGCACAACGTGACGCAGTTACAAGTTAACTTATGTTGTAGTTATAAGTAGCCCACACTTTTCAGTGCAAATATTTTGGCGCATAGTGGAAAGGCATACTTTTAAGTAAGATCTAAAAAAACAACGTTTTTTAAACAAGCTCTTTTTCATAATGAACTAAATTATCCAAATTTTCAATATACAAAGCAATGCCCCAGACATTAACCTAAAAATATATATATATATATTTCGTTTTGATATGTATTGCTTCTTTAAAAGAACTCCAAATTTGAAAAAAATTACATTTTATGACTTCTTAGAATGTACGCTTTTTTCTAAGTGCAGTGTTTAATATATCAATCTTCCTGGATTTTTTTTTTTTTTACGAAAGACTAGGGGCCAAGGCCCCCAGACTCGCTACGCTCGCTTTTCGTATGAGGCATTCGACCCCTAATCAGGCTTATTCGTAAAAAAGATATAATTTCAATAGACAAAACCCGAAGATTGGATCAGATAGAATGTTACTGAGCTACACATTGCTTGGTTCTTGCATCGAAGATATTTTGTTATGGGAATCCGTGTTGTACGGGTCCTGAGCTATACTCCACCTAGAGTGCGGACTCCGCTTATAATCACTGGAAAAATTATTTGCACTCCTCAGAAACACAATGATATTTAATGCTGCCATTGAAAAGTTATATTAATTAGGAGCTAAAACGTAATAAAATCAGAACATCTGTTTCAGCTGTATTTTTAATAATGTAAAACATTGGACACCTTGCGAATTTGCCACCCAGCGCGATTTTTCATTATTTGGCGACTTGCGTACATGTGAAGTTAATAAAAGCTACGGAACAGATAGGATAGCTTACCACCAATGGCGACTTTTCATTATTTGGCGATTTACACATGCTCACAACCTATATTTACTGTTCATTTAAGGTTACCGGAAAACCGTTATCTATATTTTCATTTACATAATAGTTTGCAGATTGGCGTACTTAGCACCACGAATTATACCCTCTCGTCGCGCTAGCAAATATACAAAGTGGTTTTGGTAAACATTTAATAAACATCGCGCAAAACCTAATCCGAACTTACTATTTGAAAATTGTCAACTTTATGTAACACATTTTGAGTTACTTATTTCATATAGTTTTTATTTTGGCGTAAAATGGTTGTAATTCTAACTCATGTTTGTAAATTTCACGCGATTCTGGATACTTGGAAACGCTTTGTTGCAAAGGAATGAATGATTTTATGCCAAATCTGGCAACCATTCGGTTAATTTTTCAGTTTTTTATTAATATCTTTCATTCTAAAGGTTTCTAAAATAATTCGATTTTCGAAATTTAAATCAGCTTAGCAGGTTCCTCGGAATTTTTCGAATCTGTGGGCACCTTAGTCGAAACTCAAATCCCTACGGTTTAGGAGGAGTTAGGTCAACGAGCTTTGACAGCGCCAGCGGCGGCGACAGCGGCCTTTACTTTTTTTTAGAATAGAGAGATAAAGTCGTTTAAATGGAGTTGCAAAATACGAGCCGAAAAATTCAGAATCTCTTAATTTACTTATATTGTATCATATTAGAATTACTCTTCATCATAAAAATGAGGAACTAGCATTTAAATGAAATGCCTTTAGAACAAGTGAAACTAAAAAGAAAAATGATGATGGACACATTGATTATACAGCAGACTTCATTTTATGGAACTTGGCTTTACGAAGTTTAACCGTTTTGGCACGTTAAATTTGTTTTCCCGAAGCTCAAAATCCAGTTACTATTAATTTCTGCACAAGTAACGGAATTCCATATAAGAAAGAAATTCCCCAAAAAAGTACGAGTTCACCCATTGCGGAAAAAAAAAATGTAGCTGAACTGACACGTAGTATCGATAACATAATACGAAATAAGTCGATAATATAGGGTAATCTAAAATTTTATGTCACAAATGTAATAAGACGATTCAGAATCACATAGCAATGTAGGGTCAGAAACATCGTTTTCACTTACCTGCTAATAATCTCTTTGAAAGAAGGGTTGAAGTAACGGAGAACTTTCCAATCATCTTACTTAAAAAACGAATGCACATTTCACAGAAAGCACTTAACTAAAATTGGTAGGGTACAAGTTCCATTTCGTTTCATTGTTATTAGCATCTGAGAAATGCTCATTGCTTATGAAACTCGATTGAGAATTTAGACAAACACTCCTTCTTCCAAATCTTTTTTTAAAAGGTAAATAAAGACGGCGTTTTCCGATCCCCCCATTGCTGTGTGATTCTGAGCTGTCTTGATCTCCTTTATCACTTTTACATTTCTGACATAAAATTTTGAATCACCCTATATACGGACTGACTATGAAATATCAATTTAATCATAAAATCTCGAATCCTAGGTAGACCTTTAAATTCCTAAAAAGTGACTAAAATAAGATCTGGATGCGTAGAAGATAGCTATTCAAACTAAAATACAAATTTGAATTTTTCAAAATGTCCAAACGATTTTGTGTGTGTGTGTGTGTGTGTGTGATTTTGGTAAAAGTTGAAGTAATTTTTATTTTTGACTTGATATAAATTAATGAAATTGCTGTTTAAACGGGTCATGTGTACCTATTGAGCCAAGGATTAATAAGAAGGAGCAGTTTTTGGAGAACGTCGTGGATGGAAAAAGATTTCGCATGAAAATGCTTGTAAATAGTTTTTTTAAAGCTTAAAAACGTTTCTCAAATGTCAGAGAAAGATCACAAACTAAACTTTCTTTGATAATTGTCAGTCACGAAGTCATGGTCAGTCTGATATAACTAGATAGATCACCTGTTAGAAATCCAACATTAAATACCTAATTGAGAAAAATAAACCAGCATGCATTGATAAATAAATTTATATACTACGGCAAAATTAATGATACTTTTGTTTTAATTTTAATTTTAAATTATCGCCTTTACAGTGATTCATCAGTCTTATAAGGATGTTTTCACTGGATTATCGAATTTTCATGAAAACCATTACCACAGCGTCACATTAATCTATCGATTAGCGGCTTAGATTATTCAGACAGGGATCCTCTTTTAACTTGATTGAAGACGATGTGGAAGGCTTTAGTTGTGTCATGCTTTTTCTTTAGTTGACCAAATCAGGACTTTAATTGAAGTCAAACAAGAGATCTTTGCTGATATATCTGAATTTCATAAGTAAATTCTTGGCATAAGATTCAAATTACTAAAGGGTAAGATTTTGATCTCCAATTATAATGAGTTCAAATTTACAGTATAGTCAAATTGATTTATGCGAGAATAATAATGCTACTGTGTATGCATTTGCTATGTTACAAATTTGTGTTAGTGCGATATATTAATTGGATTCTAACTGCAGTTATTTACAAAATCAAAGTTAATTAAAAGAAATGAATTACGTAGTTATTTTAATATTCAAAAAGAATATATCAATAATTCAAAGTGCGCTACTATCATATATCTGATAAACACCGTGTAGTTTATTTGAACACAATTTTGAGCAAATGTAAACAAATTGGACGGCTTAGAGATATTGAAAAAGTAGCTTATGGGCATCGAAACTCATTAATAATTCATATTTAGGTTTTGGTAAACATTTAATACGCGTTTCCGCTATGTATTTTAATGTATATTAAACTACACATATGTGAGCTAACTTTAAAGGATACAAATCATTTTCCTGTTTTCGATTTTTATTTTTACTGTCTCAATAAAAAATATGCTGTAATTTACTTCAGTTTTCCGATATTTTCTTCTGGTATTATCAGATATTTCAACAGTATTTTTTTAGATAGTTCATTATAAACATAGATTAGAGAGAGAGGTTTTAAGACTTCTTCGATAACAGTATTTTGTGTAATGCAATATGAATAAAACACTTTCGTATAATACAATATAATACCGTGAAGCTTTAGAACTCTTAAGACAAGCGAATTCACGTATCTCTACACAGTTTTAAAACTATAGTTTATACCAGAGCAGCGTATTTCGGACAGCACTCCACCTGTAGATTCCAAAAACGAAGAGAAATACCGATATAGGTAAGGTTCTTTATGACATTATGCAATGCAATGGATAAATTTTTTTCCGCTACTTTTTTTATGTACATACTTCTCAATTTAGAAAAAGAACTCAAGTTTCACTGTGATTTTCATTTCCATGTTTATTTTATTCCAACAGAAATCTCCTCATTGAAATCCATCGTGCTGTGTACCCTTTTTTTAGAAACTTCTAGTCCGCAAATAGAATCTTAATGAGGTATATTTTAATGACGATGCCGTGGACTTGCTTCCTCCTGCGGCGAAGTTCATGAATTTTAAAGACCCCGGATTTGAAGACTTTCATACATACATGCAGCGATCTCTTTAATTATATTGCACTGTCTCAAAAGGAGCAAAAGGATCTACCTGAGCTTAAGAACAAGTTGGCATTATTTTAACGAGAAAACCAAACATTTTAAAGTGACATTTGTCACTGTCGAGACATTGATAATGATCGATTTGCAGTCATTGTGGACGTTGAATATTCAGCTGAATAAAATGTTATTTGCACACGAATAACTTTCTAAGTCAAATGCTTACTTTTTACTCTAATAAGTACGGTAAAAATAATGACACTATCCTATTATATAATTACGCTGATCCCCGACTCACTCTGTAACCATTCCGGGCAGCCACTTTAATATAAATATTTTACCTCCATTACTTCAAGAAGATAAAAAAAGTTTTAAAATATTAAAAAGCAGAAAAAGAATAGAATCGTCTACTCCACCTTTTGCAAGGCAAGACCTTTTAACACTTTCCAACAAGGGATTTTTTTTTTTTCAAATGGCAGGCTTTAACAGTGCCTTGGAGGCATTGGCCGCTGCCCCTTTTCCAACAAGGTTGAAAAGTGTTTCTGATTTCGGTTTGTCTGTCTGTCCATCTATCCGTCTGTCCGTCTGTAATCTAACTCAAATAAATGTGCATCAGTTTCTACGAAATTTATATATGTTATTCTTATCTACAGTACCATGTACCTTATTGAAAATGATTCATGTAGCGTTTATAGTTTTTCTACAGGATCACTCAAAACATTCCCAATACATTGCGCTCTATGGGAAGTTATTCTATTCTTCAAAGCATATCATCCTACTTTATTGTTGCGCTGATCCCGGACTTCAAGATAGAACTTTTTCCGCCATTACTGCAAAAAAATTACAGAGTCAAGGACAAAAAAACCCAATAACATCTACACCGGTCATACGATCGGCTTGAAATGTTTCATAATTATGTATAAAAATATAAAACACAATTTGTGCTACTTGAAAAATCTGAAAATCCACCGGTTCCCTAATTTTTAAGCGATATTTTGCTGTTTTATTTCCGAGAGTAAAAAAAGTGAATCATTTGCGTGACAAAATCAGCTGTTGCAAACGATGTGACGTCCTATTCATCAGGGTCTTCAGGCTTCGAGAGGAAAGTGTGATTTCAATTCGTTTAAAATAGATTTTCCAGATTACACAGTTTAATTTTTTTCCCCAAATAAATCGTCTGCATAGATATAAGAAAGGTTGTGTTCACAAAACGAAATCTTTCGAATGCGAAAAGTTCCTTTGAGTTTCCAGAAGAGTACGAAATTCGATTTGGTTATATAATAAAAATTGAATATGAATTTATTTATTTTAGGTGGACGAAGATTGAATATATTGAGTGTAGATATACTTTCGTCAAATGTTTTTTCTAGCGCCAGTTGTAATTGCTTCCACAACGGGCTTTGACTTCTAGTTTATAATAAATAAGGTATAGTGGGGTGAAATGGCCCTAATAGCACAACATTTCCTGTGACTGAAATGCGACCACACAATACTGTCACAATAGAGTTACAAACAGTGGCCGCGACTCCGCAGCAAAGTCACGCCAGAGTCCCTATGTCCTCTCACTGTGTAGTCGCATTGCGACCGTTCAGAGAAGTCACGATGAGACAGTTTTGCGACAGCGAAAAAATTCGGGGAAAAAGAGTTACCGAAAACATACACCAGATGGCAGCACCAAACTCTCAGGCAAGAAGAAGTTGAGGTCCAGAATCGAACCAGGGATCTAATGGTTATTAGGCCAGCATCTTACCGCAACGCTGTGATTACCGTACTCGCGATGCTTTAAAAGTAAACTGACGGCTGCAAAAGCTAGTTCTGACGGCTTCTTTTGGAAATTAAAATTTTTTCTGTGAGTATTTTATAAATAAGTTTTATATATAAATATATATATGTATTTTTAAATAATATAAAAAATATCATTCTTTTCAGGAGATAATGTGCTTTTTTATTTAGGTATTCATCCGAAAAAACTAATGATTTATTGAAATTTTTTATTCGGTTATGAAATAAATTTGTAATGTGCGACATGTGAGGTTTGATATATATTAAGGTATGAGGGATAAGATTTATATTTTTGCTGTATTTTGCCTAAAAGGGATTCCATATAAAAATAAATAAAATTAATTGGAAAAACATGCATTAGATAAAATAAATAAAGTATTTTTGACTTAGACCCATAGTTTTATCTCGAATTTTTCGTAGTGGAACTTTCAAACATACCAGAGACGTATTTAAAGGGGAAGGGGATCTGAAAACTTAAAGCAATTATTAAAAAACAGCAATTTTGAGACATTTGTATTTACTCTAGTAACAATAAGGTTGAAAATACCGGATAGTCCCTCCCCCCATCCGAAATTTAAACCTACATACGCTATCGAAACATATATGTCATGGGGATATGAAAGAAATTGTTAATTTTACTCACAGATACTTAGTTTTCACTTGTGATTAGAACTCTTAACTCTAATATTTTTAAGAATAATATTTTTTATAAATAATATTGTCTTGTTTAAACGAAATAATTTAAAAGTTAATAAATTAAACTAAATTCCATTACTACATAACTGCGAGGTTTTATTGAATTACTATTTTCGGATTTATTTATTAAATGTTTCAGGAAAGAAATTGTCACAAAATATTAGAAAAAATGAGTATATATCCAAAGTCGCAAAAGCTGCCAGTGTGACGTCATTTTGAAGTCCAAAAAAATCAGTAGTCGCAAAATAGTCACACAGTGACTTCACAGTGGAGTCACTGAGCGACCAATCACATACTAGTCACGTGGTGACTTCACAGTGGAGTCACTTAGCGACCGATCACATACTAGTCACATGGTGACTTCATGGCGACGTCACCTGGTGACTGGTCACAAATAAACTTCACAGTGACCACACAGTAGAGTCACATCACTCACAAGTCACAATGTAAGTAGTATGTGACAGTCCTGTGACAATTGTGACCCTCTGTGACGTCACAGCGACTCTTTTGTGACCATCTGTGCTATTGGGGGGTTCAAAAGAGTCATTTTTCATTCATCGACTGTCAAACTGCTTACTTTTACTCTAATAAGTGCGGTAAAAATAATGACAGTATTTATAATAAAAAAGGTATAGTGGGGTGCAATAGGTTGAAAATAGGTATTTCACATTCATTGACTGTTTTTTTTATCAATAATATCAAACATAAAACTTTTTCGTGTAACTTCATGCAGTGCAATTTGTAAACTTAGCTACTTTATTTGTAAACTTGAAAATGTTTACAAATAAAGTAGCTTTAAATGTAAAAACATAAATCTTCATTAAGAACTGTTTTTTCAATAAAGTTGGGGTCAAATGTAGGGATGGACGCGAGACGCGAGAAATCTCGCATTGTCTCGCGTTCTCGCCTCGTCTCGCGCGACGAGACAGGTGAAAATTTTGCGAGATGAGACGCGAGACGAGAAAGAAAATCGTTTGCGAGACGAGACGCGAGACGAGACAGAACCTTGTCTCACGCGAGATTTCTCGCGAGAATTCCTCGTCTCGCGTAAATTTAAATTGATGCGAATTGAATAAAATGGATGCGAATTTCTTCTTAATTTATCAGAATAGAAGTCCCGTATTTTAGGAGGTATGTCGTA
Organism: Cheiracanthium punctorium; assembly: GCA_038373885.1. Lineage (NCBI taxonomy): Eukaryota > Metazoa > Arthropoda > Arachnida > Araneae > Cheiracanthiidae > Cheiracanthium > Cheiracanthium punctorium. The sequence goes on along the minus strand of JAWZYV010011965.1, from coordinate 152,852 downwards.
TTCTCCCCGCCTTCATTTTTAACGCTTTCCAACAAGGTTGATAAGTGTTTATGATTTCGATTTGTCTGTCTGTCCGTCCGTGCTCTAACTTCCGTAAATATGTATCGATGTCTACGAAATTTAAGTATGCCATTCTTATCTACTGTACCATGTACCCTATTGAAAATGGTCTATGTAGCATTTATAGTTTTTCTACAGTAGCACGCAAAATATTTCCAATGCATTGCGCTCTATGGGAAGTTATTCTTTAAAGCGTATCATCCTACTATATAATTACGCTGATCCCTGACTACAAGATAAAACTTTTCCCGCCATTACTGCAGAGCAATTTGAAACTGTGTTAAAATTTACCGACTCATGAAATAAATGTAAATACTGTTTGGTTGAGTGTGATCGTCATTAACACTTTTTAAATATTGTCATTAACACTCTTAAATATTGTCAATGGCCACACTAGCAGTTACCGAGTGAGGCGTTGCGCCATCTTCATACAACAACGGCGTTACTCATTTTTCTGAGGGAAGTGTCCTCTCCTGAAGATTTAATTTCGTGCTCGAAATTAAATCTTCGAATGTTCCCATTGAAAGGAAACCGTTCGAATGCGAAAACTTTCCGCACGTTCCCAGAAGAACATGAAATTCGATTTGGGTATATAATAAAAATTGAATATGAAGCTATTTATTTTAAGTGGACGAAGATTAAATACAATGAGCGCAGACATACTTTCGTCAAATGTTTTTTCTAACGCCCGGTGTAATTACCCCCACAACGGGCTTTGACTTCCAGTTTTAGAGATATTCTGCTATTTGAAAAGAAGCAAAATGGGATGTTATTAAGGATTACAAGATGAATCTTTCCATTGAAATTAATGTCTGTAGAGTTAAGCGATGAAAAAAAAAGAAAAAATTTAAAGGTCTTTAACAGAGTCTCATAAAATTGAGTCTAAAGTGATAATACAATATTATCTAATCTCCAAAAAACTCGCAAGATTTACGAACAATACTTCGCCAAATTTAGCGCAAAAACCATGTGTTGGAAATTGTCATATAATCGATGCGTATGGCGTTATTTATCTTTCTTGTTTATTTTAAAAGGGGGCGTTCATTTTGTATAACTATTTTGAACAGAATATTTTTATTTTGTGATTCTGCATCAGTGCCGTAAAAATAGGGAGGCTTCACAGGACAAATGCCTGGGGGCCCCCGAAGCTCATGGGCTTCACAATCAACGTAACTTATTTTTCTTCCCAAATTTGCAGAAAAAGAAATTGTTGCTCTTGTATTGTTCCTTGGATTCAACTATCCTTCTAATACTCAGATCAAAACACTAAATCAGAAAGTAAGAATAAAAAGTTGATTACTGCTTGATATTTACAAGCAGACTGGTTAAACTAGAGATCTGCGTGTTTCGCTTATTTGTAATCTAATATAGAACATTTTTTCTGTTTTATAAGCTCCTTCAGGTTAAGAGACATAGTGCTGGATGGCCCCTTTCCACCTCCTATTTATAACAATTTCTAAATGTAGTATTAAAAATCTTTTTTGTGTAGTATTAAGCTTTTGAAATGTGTAGGATAAGGGAAGTAGTAATTGACATTTTAAAGGCAATAATAAGCATTAACTAGTAATTGCTAATTTTAAAAACTATCTAGAAACGAAATTTTTGTTTTCAAAACTTTGAATTTTCATGTAAGGTAATTTATCATACAATACTGGAAATTTCTATTTTTTCTATATTTTATAAGTTGTCATGGTGGCAACAGCAGTCAATGATACCAAGAACAAAGTTTTGACTCCAGTGATTGACAGTTCCTGCTCCAGTAATTAACATCTAAGAAATGAGTAGAAAAACCTGCTGTTTTAAATGCAATGACGTAAAAATAGCTCAAGAAAATGAAGTGAAATTTGGCGACATGATAGAAAGTCACTAAACTTAAACAATACGAGTCAAATTTAAAAAAATGATCAGATCCCTCTACTTAAACAATAACGTCGAATTTTTTATTTTTTTAAAAATTGATCAGATTTTGAGATTTTACATAAAATGTTTCAAACGGCGTAAATATTTGTTCGCACCTCACGTAATATGCGCTAAAGGGACTGAAATGATATTTGGTGATATGATAAGTGGTCACTCCACTTAAACTACACACATCAATTTTTAAAAAAGTTTTGATTAGATTTTGAGATTTTTCGAAAATCGTTTCAAAGAGTGTAAATATTTTTTTTTTCGCATCATGCAATAACGACTAAAGCAAACGAAATGACAATTTCGGGCAGTTGGTATCAGAACTTTTTCTATGGGTGGGAAATCTCATGGTTGAAAACGAGCGCTAGAAATACCACACCGCTCTCATCGTTATACTCAAAATGGAAATAGCTAATGCAGGTGGGGGCGCACTGAAGCCCAGCAAAATATCAAAATCTTCTAAAAGTTCTAGTATTTCGACTTAAATCAATAACAAAAAAAAAAAAAAAAATCAACGGCGAAAGAAAATAAAACCTGCTTTTATTTAATAATGGTTGATAACAATCTAGATTCAAACATAGTAAACAGGAGTAAGTTTCGTGTTTTATATTGCCCCACCAATGGCTGAGAAGTTCTGCTGTCGAAACTGGAAGACGGGAAGTGCCAGGTTCAAACTCCGGTCGCGCGGCGAACCTAGCCGTTCGGAGTTTTCCGAGGTTTTCTCCGAAACCTCGCGTAAATACGAGCTAGAATCCCCTAGAAAGTCCCCCACGGAGAGTATCCCCCAATCGGCGTTCATCCACAAACACAGATTCATTTTTTATTGTAGTAAGTTTTTTTTTTTTTCGTTCTGCGAGGTTTCTGTGTTCAAATTTCTTATACTAGTTTCATATAATTATTCTACAAAATATTATGACTTTTTATATTTTGTACGAGAAACTAATTTGTTATTTACAAAAGTAAAATAGAATATTTGGCTCGCGCTCAAGTACTTTTTAGGAGGGATTAGTTTAAAAATTACTTTATTTTTAATAACTTGTGTATGTATGTTTCTTAAACACACGATACAAAACAAATGAAAATACGAAATAAGTTCTTGATTTTTAAGAGAGATCTTGTAAAGATACACAAAATTGAGAAAAAGAAGAAAATTTGTTATCCAAATATTTATATGTAATAATAAAATAAAAACAACTAACAAGCTGTAATCATATTTTTACATTGGCGTAAATTGGCATGTAACATTGGTGTGTTGCTAGGCTAGGGCAAACTGCTTCCTGTTGTACAAAATATTTTCGCGAACAGCAAAAGCGGATGTCCTTCAGAAAAAGATTCCCTCTTCTTGGAAATCGGGTGTCCAGTTTGAAGGTCAACAAAGATATCCTAATTAGTTGCTCCACGTGCCCGAAATTTTTCAAGGGGTGCAACAGATTCTTTCTCTTAGGGATAGCCCCCCCCTTTCCCCTGTTGCTTGCTTGGCTATTTTGTTGCTCCTTCCAGGCGGAAGCATACTAGCATAGGGGTGGCGCACCCAACACTCAACAGAGATGAAGAAAGAAGTGACGGGGACGTGTGTGTGTGTGGGAGGGGGAGTTACTGCATTTTCAGAACTGGGTACAAAACGATGCGTCTTGTGGGATCAATTGCGACTACAAAAATTTTAGAAATGATCGTAATATGGCACCGTGAAAAAAATTGCACATTTTTGTCGTTTTCTGAACACTTGTATATCCGAAAAGGTGTGCGGAAAAAACGCGAACGGTAAAAGAGCCCATAAGTTTTACTAAATATTGGACATAAACATTCTTTGTTTTGTAATATACATGAGAAAGGTAATTGAAACTTATGTCCAAATTTCTTTTGTTTTGGGGTAAAGGGGTTAACTTACAGTTCAGTAGGTCTGGGAGTGATAAACCTCTTAGAAAAGCTATTGTTATTTGGTTTTCCTAAGCATATAACATATGAACCATAGCAAAAGCGTCGGGAGGGGGGCACAAGGGGTCACGTTCCCCTTCCACCGTGCCTCCCCTAAACTTCGTCTCAAACAATTTGTCAAATGAACATTTGCTTGAAAAATTGAAAAACTTTCGTTTTCTGCTCTTATATTCAATATGTGCACCCCCCCTCCCTCAAAGCTTTCCTGTACCCCTCCAAAATTTCAGTAGGTCAGGACGCAACGCAGTCATAAGCCTTCCTCAGGAAGCTATTGTTATTAGGTTTTTCTAAGCGTATAATACATATGAGCCACAGGTTTTGCGTTGGGGAGTACGCAGGGTGAGGGCACGTATCCCCCCCCCCTTTGCCCTAATTTCGTCTCAAAATCTTTTAAACAAACACATTTGTTTTAAAATTTAAAAGATAATTAGATTTTAAAAGAAAGTTCCCTTTTCTGCCCTTAAATTCAATAGGTGCCCCCCTCAAATCTTTCATGTGCCCCTCCACATTTCTGTTGGTCTGGAAACAATGATAAGCCTTCCTTAGGAAGCTATTGCTACTAGGTTAGGTATTGTTTTAACCGTAAAATACATATGAACCATAGACATAGTGTCGGGGGTTACAAAGGGGGGCACGTGCTCCCCAGATAGAATAAACAACAAAGTTACTTTATGGTATCGAATAAATTTTTCAGATCATTAAATGTAAATGCATACCAAATTTTACTTTATGTACAGCCCTCTTACAAAAATTCCCAAAAAGTAAAATGCGCCCCCATACATTAATGAGGGACGATGCACAAAGTTTCAGCCTTTCTCATAAAAACGCTTAGAGGTATGTTTAATCAAAGTTGGCGAGGGGCAATACGCTATACAATGTCAAAGAGTAAAAGTATTATTATTAAAACTATTCGAGCAAAACTATTAATTTTAATGTTATTTATAACCAATATCTGACATTAAGAAATGAGTTTTAAATAATTTTAAACAAGTTTCCTTTAAAATGTTCCCTTAAAATCAGTTTCTTTTTTATATCATTTAGAAATGAAAATTTGTTTAAAAACATTACATATTCCACTAACATTTGATTTAAAGAGTTTTCTTCTTTCTTTCTTCCTTTCTTTTTTTTTTTTTAAGAAGTTATTTCTGATTAACTAATTTAATTCTGGAAAATATATACTATGTATATATTTGATTCTTTTAAGTACAGAAGTAATGTTTAAATTGAATATTTTCAAAATTAGAAATATATATGTAAATTTATAATTATAAATCATTCACTATTCTAATAATTATTATTTAAAACCGAAGAACTAGCAAAATAAATTACCATGAATCAGAATAAACCCTTACACTTTTAGAAAAAGAAAACCAGTAATCATAAGCGATATTGTATTAGGAATAAGACTGAAGGTTAGAGTAATTATGGCGAACGTGCATGTTAAATGTGTGGGTCATATATTCTGTTTTGGGGTTGTTTGGTAGGTGAGAGATGGTACTTAAGATTTTCGAAACTGCTTCAGTTTGTTGCTGAATGACTAGTTCTGGTCCTTTTCCTAAGAATCCAAACCAATTAAACGATCAATTTATTCAATTAATAATTAAGTAATTCAATTATTTCTTTATTTTATTATTTTCAACAAAAGGTCCACAATTTATGCATAAAAGAGAGCAAATTTTGTGTGTGTGTGTTCTATGACAAGCCTACACGTATGCTTCACTATACTTATCCCTCTCACCCCCCCCCCCGCCTCACCATGGCACAGTGGTTATGTCACTGGAAATGGTAGACGGGCGATGTGTGAAGGTCCCGAGTTCGGGTCCCATCGCGCGCTCGTCGACCTAACCGTTCGGAGTTTTCCGTGGTTTTCTCCGAAACTTAGCGTAAATACGGGTTAGGACCCCTTAGAAAGACCCCCGCGGAGGGCACCCCACCCATCGGCCTAGAGCCCACGCGCAGCTAATCGGCCGTAATCCCCCAAACCAAACCAAACCAACCCCCCCCCCCCGAAAGATTTCTGAATACACTATTCCGTATTGGGGCTATTTAATTTAATCAAAATTTTATTTGCGCAACTGTCCTAAGTTATGCAGAATTTCTAACAAAATTCAAAGCTTTATATACAGTAAAGCACCGTTTATACGCTTCTCGTTTATACGATTTTTACATTTATACGTGTCCCGCAGTGGTCTGTGCTCTAAACTCTGTTCCCATAAGAACACGGCAAGTGAAGCAGCATCCGGCTTGGCCAGTGCTTGGGAGGGTCAACTCCCTCTTGACTCTACTGCTGTGGGTCCGTGTACGCTCATGGGAGCGAGTGTTCGTAAAATCCGTCGTGGCTCCAATGTCCTCCAAGTTGTTAAACGATACCCCTGGGGGTGCCTATTTCAGGGGATTGGTCCCTCCTCTGGAATGGGTTCAAAATGAGGGGACGCCAGCTAAAGTTGGATTTCCTCCCACTTAGGCTCATTAAAATGGAAGTCACCCCTTCCGCTCATCACCTATCTATATGGGGATCTGGTACCGCTCCACGGTTGTCAGAGTGCATTACCAACAACATTTATACGTCGCTTTCATGAAGTCCCGATTCATTCCTATTTATTTTAGCAAAAATGCTTCGTTTATACGACGCCGATATCGGTTATACGTCGTTTTAAACGTCAACACTTTTCTGTCTCAGCAGTTATTTTCCTGTTTAGACAGACACTTTTGTTATATAGGTCAAATAAAGGATGTATGGAGGGTTGTACCTTTAGCAACCTTCTTTTAAAGGCGCAGTTGACAATATTGAAGAATTTAGAATGCACTTTGCTTGTCAGAACACGAAGGAAAAAGCATCTCATTAACTTCATTAACAGTCTGTAATGCTTTAATTAATAAGCATAGACATCACATCAGGTGACTAAATGATTTATTAAATTCAAGTTCTGTAACAAAAAATCATAATTGTTATTCACTCATAATTGTTATTCACTGTAAATACTAAGTATATGCGGTATTTAAGAAATAGTACAATAAAGATACAATTTGTTTCACATTTGAGATTTTTTAAAAATCTAGCAATTGTTTCTATTGTAAAAACTAATATGAATAATTTACAATTACATAAATTTGAATTAGCAATGTTAAACCGGTAATAATCAAAGTTTTTTACTAATGTTTCATGTTTGATTTATACCATCGTTTCAGTTCGGTCCCTTGAAAAACCTATAAACGGTGCTCTACTATAATTTCAAAAGCAAATGAAACTCCTATCCACCATACATATAATTACGCAGTTACTGGAATAAATAAATAAAAATAAATACTATACTTTCGGTGTGACATTATATATACAGATTAAATTTGAATTTATTTTACTTAAAATTCTCATACGTACTAATATGGTTACCAGTGGCGTAGCCAGAAATTTTTCATGAGGGTGGGGGGAGAGGGTTGTGACTACTGCAACTCACATATATGTATACGTGTGTGTGATAAGGGAGTGAAGAATATACATTTTGTATGGCAAAAAATTCCTCATGGAGGGTGACCCCTACCCCCCCCCTTCGCTATGCCCCTGACGGTTACTAATATATGTACTAATGGGGCTATATGTAACTAATTGTTATTATTTATATTAATTTCCAATAAAATAGTATTAATAAACTAGTAAAAATATGGTAATAAAATCGCAGTCCTTAATTTTGCGAGACTCGCGAGACGACTCGCGTCTCGCGCGAGACGAGACAAGCAATTTCTCTGCGAGACGCGAGACGAGACAAAGTGTTTGCGAGACGAGACGAGACGCGAGACGAGACAGAGGTTTACCACTGCGAGACGAGACGAGACAGCCCCGATTCTCGTTTCGCGTGTCTCGCGTCCATCCCTAGTCAAATGGGTAGTAGGTGGGAAAATATAGGTAACAAATAAAAAATAATCCAATGAAAAATTATTAAACTTTATAAAATGATATTTATTTCCTATCCTGACTTACAAATAGTTCAAATTAAAAAAAATTATGGCCAGGGGTGTCAGAATTAGGTTCTGGTTAAACACTGTATTCCGGCATGTTATTGTTACAGGAAAAGGTGAAGAAATGTGCAGGTATTTCTCTTTGATATCAAATATCAATAATTTTTTTAAATAATTCTTTATTTTACTACATTTTCATGCATTAGTAGGCAACATTTATAATCACTAAAAAGTTTATTGGGAGTATTTGGAAACATATTAACTAAGCCTAACTGTATACCCATTGTAACTTAGCACACTGAAACATAATTATAAAGAAATTTATTAAGAATTCTTACATTTTGTAAATAAAAGGTGTTTAAATCTTTTCTAACTGAAGGTAATAGCAGAACATTTCGAACTTTCAAGAATGTACGAGTGTTTTGAAAGTTTTTTGAAGGCGCAAGAAAAGAACATGGATTCAATAAGCAGATAAAAGCTAATATTATGTCTCCTAATGCCATTAATAAGCAAAATAAGGATTTTAAATCTTAGCCAATGATTGTTTGAAATTATAGTCTGAAAGACAAATATAATTAAAAAAAAAGTATTAATAGATTTTGTTAAAATGGAATACTTACGCACTTTATCCCGCCATACCCTCTACAGCCAGCTGGGTCAAAAATCTTTAGCTTTGTGCCGCCAGATGTTCGATTAGATCGAATGCCATGTTGTTTGTAGTTATATGGATCGCTGGCAACGGCTTAACTTTTTAACCCTTTAACGCACAGTGTTCTCGCTCTGGGAACACCAAACTCTGAGTTTTGATATCTATAAAAATAGTTGCGGGGGACATAGCTCCACGAGAATCCTTTAATTTTTAGCATTTCCCGTAAAAAAAAGTGTCACGATTATTTTTAACAGCACTGACATCTGCTGAAAAATGGGAGAATGCGAGAACAGCTGGATAGATTGCCCAATGCTGAAAAAAGGCCGTCCGTTTCCATCGCTCGACTTAACTACCAGCAAGACGGCGGACGATCGAAACGTTCATCGCGTGCCACAGATCTAGAGACCCTTTTTTGACGACAGCTGGATGTGCGGCGATGGCAACGGCTGCATTTTTTTCAGCATTGGGAAAGGGTTGCGCCTCAAAGGATTAAGCGTTGGGACAACGAAAGTGAAGCACTGAGATTCACGTCAGGTTTCACGTCATGTTCATATTTATGGCAACCACCGCCCCTTAAAGGGTTAACATCGGGGATGGCAACCGGTATGTATGTTTCAAGAAGGCATTTTCGACGCGAACGCATCCCTTGCATTTCTTCGAACTATCAAGGACGTGCGATTACGAAAGCTCGACTATCAAGTAGTATTTACAAAAGGTCTATCTAAAAATAAGTTATAAGGTCTGGAAATAGCGTCATTAGCGGAACAATTCGCAGAAAATATGACTCGCCATTTGGGTTATGCAAATTGAAGCTTATTGTCTGTTAAATGGGAAGAAAGGTGGAGGCGAAGTGACATTATAAAGAGCTGGAGATACATCTGATATCATTTGGGAGCTTTTGTTCTGTTTAAAGAGTTAATGGGATAATGAGAGAGAGAATAATGTGTCTACCTTATAGTGAGCTCTTTGTTGAGAAGCTCTTGGAATGTGCACGGTTATTGCAGGATTTTCTGAAACAGAATGTTCACAAATGAAATGGAAAGGAATTAAGGCAGTTAAATGAAGTAATATTAATGGAATTAGTACCGTACTTAAAATACTTAACTTGAACTTCAAATGAAATATAAAACTTTAAACTTTTCCTTCTTATCTTGACAAGTAACTTTCCGAGTGAATAAGACATTTAATACGGTTGATGGTTGAAAGGGGTAGGTCCAGGGTTATGGCCTACCACGCGGCTGTGCTTCTAACCATCAGGATTTTTGGGTTTTTTTTTTCTCTAAATGTAACGTGAGTATGCGTTAAAATCCCTTAAAAAGTCCTCTACATTTCGTACATAGGTTTCATGAAAAACTAATTAATTTTTCGAAAATCGCGCAGTTTGAAAGAAATATGTGAGAGATTTGTTACTGACGACATGAAAAATTTATTATTAAAAACTATTATTTTATACTTGAAATCGACATGGGAAATTTGACTTGCACTCTAATTCGGCAGTGAACGTGTTTAAACCCTTTAATGGGCGGTGGCCAATGCAAGGGGATTCCAAATTAGATTGACAAATTTTTAGGAGGGGTAGGTTACAACAAGACGGTTCAGAATGACATAGCAATGTTGGGTCGGAAACGTCGTCTTCCTGTTATAATCACTTTAGAAGTGTTCAAGTATTAGTGAATTTTCCGACCACGGTTTTTCAAAAAACAATGAGTCTTTCACACATTGCGCTTGATAAAAATTGTTAACGGGTTATTCACAAAACTATTAAGAAATTTAACTTACACTCAAATACCTTTTTGTAGCAAAAATAGTTCAGGTCTTAAAGAGATATACCTCTTAATAATCACTTTGGACGAAGTGTTAAAGTGTTCGCCTAATTTTTTAACCAAACGTCATAAACAAGGGGATCTTCTCCGAGAATTTCATCAGTGTAATGAAAAAGAATTTCTCAATTAAAAAAGGCTAAATGCTTCGAGTTTCTGACGCAATTAAATTATTTTACTGCCTGTTGAAATCTGCATATTTTTTCTTACAGAAACAACATTTATTTAAACCCATTTATGCCTAGTATGCCTTTTTTTGGACGTCATTTTCGATATCAGTCGAAAATGTTATTTATTTTTCAAAGCTTTTATTCACAAGTATTGAACCTCAACTCCACAAAATATTTTAACATGACCAAGTAGGATCTTGACATTTCAATTTTTATACATAATGATTTTAAAAGAAATCATCCCTTGTTCAAGAAATTAGTATCAGAAATTTATCTACTATTACTGGTATTATCAAAAATCGTAGACTGTCACAAAAATATCTGGGCACAAATGATTTAAAGCATACACCGAGAAAAATATGTGCAATAATTTCTTTTTTAAAGGAAAAACTCCACAAAAATTATTTGCGTATACCTTGAAACTTTACAGCTCAGTTTTTAAGTATTATGAATTATTATTGTTAAATTATCTTATAGTTTGTAAAGTATTTTGTCACCGATTTATTCGCATTTCAAATAAATAAATAAATAAATAAATAAATGCACAAATTTCTAACATAAACTTTTTCTCAGAAACTTTAGTTAAGTCATATAATAGTATAATTATTTTTAAAAGAATTACAGCTCGTTTTTTAAAGGAATAATTTTATATAAATACAAAAAACAAGCTACTCCATATAATGGTGAGTAAAACAGAAAACACACACAGTTAGGCATACCTATTTTTTATTTATGAAAAGTAATTTATCTAATGTACTTGAAAAACTTTCATGTACCTAAAAATAGAATAGAATTTATTTTTCATTAGTTAATGCCCATAATGTGAGATTTGAAATGCTTTTCTCCTCTTGATATTAAAGCCAAATATGAAGAATAATTTTTAAATATTTTTTCAGTGTATTTATTTTAATAGTTATTTACATCTTAGTGAAAATGTAATTTAGCCTTACCATGGCCGAGTGGATAAGTCACTGAACATGATAGATGGCTGACATGTGCATACGGGCCCGCGTTCGGGCCTAACCCGTATCTGTCGATCAAACATTCTAGAGTTTTGTCGGTTTTCTCATGATGTAACGTGATTTTAACATGGATTTAATCAGCAGATAAAAGCTAATATTATGTTTTGAAATGCAATTAATAAGCTTTTTAATAAGTATAATTCTTGACAAGAAATGTTTGAAAATATAAGCTTAACAAGGAATATTAGAAAAATCATTTTTATTTTTGATCAATATATAATACCTACCCATTTTATCCTGCAACCTGTTTTACCTCACAATACCCTAGCGGAAAAAAATGAAGAAAAACTCTTTCTTTTGTATGTAATAAAATACGACGCTTCTTAAACGAAGTACCGTAATTTGTTTTATTAAAGAGTAAAACTGTAATGCCGTTTTTACTCCACAGTACTTTAGGTCGGTGGAGTTAGGAAGAAAGGTGTGTTGTGTTTGGATATAAATTTTTACCTCCATGTTAAAGTCGGATTGGGGATTCACAAACCAATGTGGAGAAGCAATGCAAGAGATCAGGAATATATTTCTTAGCCATGATGAGAATGATAGTTTAACCCCTTGGGCGCGAATTTATTTGAAGATATTCTTGCCTTCGGAATGTCCAGATGTCATGTCCGTGTACAGATATCATGTTCAGATCCAGCCACAAAGTGGCTAGATTCGAAAGAACCTCCAATTACAACTGTTACTAATCTCTTGTCATGAACAAGAATGTGCATGCTTAATTTTGTCCCAGTTTGAATGACGAAACACACTCGTCATCTGTTATTTAGAAAAATCAAGTTCATGACGCAACGCAGTCGTCAAATGTACTCAAGGGGTTAAACCTGTATTAAAGGTAAAATACGAAAGCCTCTGAGTTCAACTACTGAGCACGAGTGTCATCTACTACTCAGCTGCTTATTATCTGAAAACTCTACTGGCAGTTTTATCATCATAAAAATAATAGACACCGTTGAAAGAAAATCTAATTAGAGGAGATCATCGCTATAAATATTGTATAATTTTACGTATCAGCCGTTAAGAGGGCTGAACCATTATTATATAAATCATTGACCATCGTATATTATGCGTATTAAACTTGCTTGACGTATCCAAAGTGTAGTTTGACATCTCTATTTAGCTAAACAACATGCTTGGTCTTTTATAATTAACTCCTTCTATTTGAAATATTAACAAAGACATAAAATTTGGTAAAACTTCTTTTTAAGTTTAATAAGAAAAATATACACATTTCATGAAATCTACTCCATACATTATATTATCGCAGATAATAAATAAATGAATAAATTATATCTATTAAGTTAATACTATAAAAAATCTTCATTTCGAAATAGTATGTGTACTATCATACGGATTTACAAATATTAAAATATTATAAATCATATTGGTATATGAATGGAAAGACATAAATGTTGAAGCAAGGCTATAAATTTCAAAAATATTTTTGCCACGAATATTCTGCCCGGGTATTTTCGATTGGTGAATACAACCTGTTTGCATTCGTTTCTTGCATGAGGCGCCGAGAATCTCCAAGGATCTGTCTGTGTCGACATAATAAATGACCGACGGACATTTCACTAGTAGTTGGCTATTCTCTGCTATTGATTTTAATGCGTCCTTCAAACTACTACTTGAATTCCACAGGCAGATGTTGAATGATTATCACGTTTGATTTGAACAGATATTTTTAATAACATTTTAATTTATGTATTTTGATTTTCGGTATAAAATCAGTCCAAATGTATTATACACTTTCGGTTCCCGTTTTAATTTTTTTAAATCTTGATTTTTAACCATTTTACAACTTTGATCAAAAGAGATTTGAATTTTTATTGCTACACGGACAAAAGAAAGGCATTCATTTACTTTGAAAAATGTTCCTATAGTAATGTAAAAGAGTTACTGGAGTCAGCGAAGGAATCCCATACATATTAAAATAAAATGCACTAGAGTCACATGCTCACTCCATCAAGACTTTAAGTACACAGTGGACTCGTGCTACACCGTCCACTGTGCGCCACGCCTTCGCGTCGATTTATCTTACGCGAGTCTTTCAACAGTACTGTATCTCAAAGGTATAACGTGAACTCCTCGCCTGCAACGCAAGATTTTTTGTACATATATTGTACATACAGTACTGTACTTCATGTATTTCTCTCACTCTCTCCTACTGCTAATTAGTTTTGTGTATTTACAATGCTATACCGTTGAATAACACTGTTTTTTTAATGCAGTATTTATTCATTACTTTATGTAGAAAATTTTAACACGAAGTAAAAGAATAGTTTAAAACAGTTCGAGGGGTCTTTATAAGTGTCTAAAATAATCGTGTGTATGTTTCAAAAAGTCGTATATATAACCAGTTTCACAACGCGAAATTTTCACATACGGGAGGGGATCTCCACTGTGTATGAAAATATATGAGGAAGGAGCAAGGTGATTTTTACTGGTAATTACAGGAAATTGCTTAATTACATTTTAACCTCCACAGTCCTCGTTCTAGAGATCTAAAACAGAATAAATATAAAACTGTGTAGTTAAAAATAAATAAATTCAAAATAAACACATAAAAAAAGGTAGCAATTAGCCTAATTTTTTAAGCTTACATAAGCTGGTGAATGAAAATGTACAGTATTTAATATGAAAAAAAAATGACGATTGATTTAAATCAGATTTTAGTATCCAACAAATTGAGTGCAACCATAAAGAAACATTTGCTAGCAGAGAGCAAAAATGTCCGGAGCAGACGTAAAGCTGATTCCGATAAGCGAATTTGCGAATTGCATTATGGAAGCGAAGCCTTGAGCTATAGTGACTTGTTTTCCATGTTTGTGGCGCATACCCATCGTCACAACAACGCGTTTCGCTGGCTCTATGCAAAGACCGTTACACTGGCTGAACACACTGCACTACGGAGTTTTTTTTTTTTTCGGAAAATCTACCATTGCACACAGGGCCCTGTTTTTAATTAGCCAATCATCAGGTGGAATACGAGCTATTAGTTTCTAAGGCAATAAACGTAGTGAAAAATGCTCAACGTATCATTTTCTGACATTTAGAGCCAAGTCCACATATGTCAAGGGCCACAAGCAGTGAAACTTCTCAGAAACGAACACTCTCCTTTCTAAGAAAGAGCGGCCGTTAATAGAGGTGGACTCTCAGAGAAATATAGCTAGTTTATAGAGAAAAAAACGATAAAAAATATTGTTTCTGTTGTTATTTATGAGACTGCATACAAATCCATAAAAGTAATTAAAATAACAAAAAAAAACATATATTTTTTTTTTAATTAAATTTTTCTATAAACACAAAAATTTCGAATTTTTTTCTCTGGTAGTACTTCCCTCTCCATTTTTTTTACATCTGATAAGACAGCATTTATCTTGATATTCTTTATTATTTCCTAATATGCTTTAATAAAATCCATATACGTTGAAGTCTCCTCAGCTGTCATCATAAGTTCGGCCCCGTCCAATCACGTCATCAGGTGGACTCTTCTCATAAGACTTTGTATTAGTGTCTGAAATACGTAAAAATACAAACACATGAGTAACTTCATCAACATGACCAGTGAAAAAACATAATAAAATCGAAACATCTATCCCATTCTTATACTGTGTTATCGACCCTCTTTTGGCGTGTTATACTAACAAGGTTAGAATTTTCCCACCGCGTTACACAAATCTATCTTATATGAACCCGCGTTATAGGAGGGGGGGGGGGTCTTCTGTACTCTGACCTGCTGTCGATTTGAGGTAAAGCGTCTGGTTTGTAATGTGGGTTTTTGTTCACTTTACTCAGAGAAAAACTCAAGATCAGGATAGGGAACTGGGATAAATCGCTTATAGAGTTGTGCAGTCTCTTCTAGAGGACCTTTTAAGATAGGGTAAAAAAAAGGTGCCTCAAAAAATTGGTCGTTGGTGGAGTTGGTCGCTTAATAGAAGTGGTTGCTCATAGAAGTTGCACTCTATTCCAAAGAACTCATAAAAGACAGCAGTTCATACAGCACATTATTAGCAATACGATATTGGGCATTCTCTCGGCACATTGAATGAAGCCCCTTTAAGTCTTTATATTTAGAGCCCCGCCAAAATAGGAATCTTGCCAGAAAGAATTATTCGGGAGTATATTAGTCTATTATGAAGAATGATTGCATTCAACTGAGTCAAATTATCCAATGGTTGTTGGTCAACACTGAGTAATTGCAAGGAAAGCCTTGGGGTGGTTTCAAAACCACCTCCTCTGGGAAATCATGCGTTGCACCTGGTTTTGGAAGGTATGAAAAGTCCAAGATGTTATTTGAGGTTGAAATCAATACTTCATTGCAATAGTTCAGAATTAGCGGATTAGAGATCTTAATAGATTTTAATCAATGTATCTCTGTTGCAACCCCATGTAATTGCAACCAATGTTTTAAGAATAGGGAGCATTTTGTGTTTAATATGGCATGCTCAGCAGGCTTTGTTAAACATGGCATGCTCAGCATGCTTTGTACTGTCAACACCAATCTCATTGTTCCATGCTCCAAAAAGGAATTTACATCAGATATTTTTGAAAAGGGTATGCAGACTGCAATGTCGGAAAGTAACCTTGTCCATGCATATACTGATGGCTCAGCTGACGAAACTATTCAAAAAGGAGGAGCGGGTGTACACTTTGTACTGCCCACAACGGCTTAACTACGAACCATTCACTGGTTCCATTGCTTCAAATTTCACCAGTGAACTTAGAGCAATAAATTATGCATTGCATGAATACATCTTACTCAACAATACTGACAAAGCTAATGGGCTCGTCATCTTTTGTGACTCCAAAGCTGCCTTAGAAGCATTAAATAACGGTCAATCAAGGCTAGCCCACGACATCCTACACCAATTGAAAGAAATTGACAAATTAATCAAGATATGTATTCTGCTGTGGATTCCTGCGCACGTTGGCATCGCTGGAAATGAGGAGACAGATCAACTTGCCAAGGAAGGGAGAAATCTCAATGATGGAAATATCAACAAAGTCACTGTTGACGATGTGAATGCGGTTGCAAGGTACCGTCTAAGAGAAAACACCATTAAAAAAGACTCACAGATTTGTGAAATAAACGCTAATAGAGACCTCACTAAAACTATTACTCGCCTTAGAACAGGCCACTATCGAAACATGAAGATCCAAAGAGATGGCAATAGAATCTACCGTCTCTGCAATAATTGCGATAATATTTCACTGACTCCAAAACACATTTTTGACTGCCCTGCCATTTTAAGATCTCTGGCTCAGTTCGGGGTATTCTCGCTCTTTGACATCGAAAAGAGTCTATACTCCGAAAACATCGAGGCGATAGCCAGCTCTTGCACACTCATGGTCATCTATAGATCTCCCCATGGACACGACACCAACCAACCAACCAGCATGCTTTGTTCATTTGGATTTTCTGCATAAGATGATCCCCAGATCACTTAAGCATCCTTATGTTGCAGAGTAGTACCTCTACAGACAAGGCTGGGATTGAAAGACTGCCTGTTTAAGGTAAAAAACTTTAGGGGTACTACTTACTTTCCCCTCTATAGGGTTAATGTTACTTCGCGTCCGTGGTATTTCGTTAGCTACACGTGCCTCCTGGTTAGTGCGAAATGAGTAACAGCAGCTGGCTATTTTGTGAAAATTGTATAACTATTTTTTCGTACTTTCTTGAAGAATGAAATTTGATATTATGATGTGTGGGAAGATTATTTAAACTGTAGGTATCAAAATTGCTTTAAATATTATACAGATTTTGGGATTTTGTGAAAATCGTGGAAATATTTGTCCGTACATCCCTCAAAGACGGCTGAAAAGAATATATATATATATATATGGGGGAGGGGGTGGAATCGAGGGCGAATGAAATGACATTAGGTAATATAATAGTTAGCTATTCAACATTTAAAAAATGGTGTCATTTTTTTTCACCATTTTTATTGGGTTTTTTAGGTTTTGTGAAAATTCTGCTAAATTTTCTTGAGTCGCAATGTTAAAATATCTACAATTAATTAAACAACATTTAATTACAGGCAAGGATATTGCTGAAGCTGAATAATAATGTTTGAGAGTGCTTGAGAATTTATATAAAAAGTAAATAAAATTTTAGAGAATATTTAAAATTTTGCCTAAACCACTGCATGAAAATAACTTAGCAAATGAAGCGAAATTTTGTTGTATAGTAGGTGTTTACTGGATTTAAAATACAGGGTTTGAATTTTCAACAAATTTGAATGCTTTTTTACGTATGACGTAAACTCTACGAATTTTTTCTCCCTTAGCAAGTAAACTCACCAAACATAATAAAATGAAACGTTTCAGTGCTAAATGTAGATTGCTTGCAATGAGAAAACAGTTTTCAGACATTCGCTTTTCAATTTAATATTCATTTTTAACATCTTCTGCAAATTTAACGACATCTTGACGTTAAAAGCACTTTAAATTTAAAGAAAGCATTAATCGTGAAAATAAAAAGTCTATTGCAATTTGAATCAGCAATTTTTCACTCTTCAACCAGTAATCTTTTTAACAATACATAGAAATTATTACCCCTCTTTCTATGTTTTTGCAGATACATTAATTCCAATTCAGTAGTCCTACAGTCCGAACGTAAATTCACACTATCTGTAAATTTGCATTACACATTAACCCGTCAACGGCGGGTACTTCGAATAGTATGCCTATATCTGCTATTTATTAAGTTCTTTACTTATTTTAAGATGTTTGGTTTGCAAAATATTTTACAATTCATACAATTTTGTTTTACAATTTTTTGTGAGTAAAACTGAACTTTCTTCTTTGTTTATTTTATGATTTTTCATTTTCGTACTAAACATGATTGTTCAACAAATGTAATTATTTTGGTATTCATAGGAGCAAGTTATTGGGAACGTATTTTTGTTGGAAATATTGTTTTTGTATTTAGTTCTACAGTACTTCTCAGGAAAAGAGCTACGTTCAGTATATACGTGCAGCAGCCGTACTATCGTCTTCAGACATTCTGCCAATAAAAAGATTTCCCACTGCCCGTTTAAGCTGTTGTACTTATTACATGGTCTAGTAACCCTAAATACGATATTTCGCACCCTTGTATGTTTTTGACAGCCCATTTATTGCTTCAACAGTTTCTATGAATGAGCTGACCAGTTATTTAGTTATTTCTTTTTTGACATATTATCGCTTAAATTGGTTAGATGCATTCGTCTAGTAGTTTGTTGTGTTTTAAGGAAAAACTACTCGAGAGCTGTCTAACTAGGGGGTGGGGGTGCCTTGGTTGGAGGACATTTTAAGAGGCTCTAACGCGTATTCACTTTACACCCGTTGAAAAAATAATTCCGAAACATTACATCATCATATGAGGGGCCCAATGGTAGGCCAGAACCCTGGACATTCTCACTTTAGCCATCTATCATGATTGGTATCTTATGCACTCGGTGTACTAGGGCCTTGTCCAGTAGAAATTCTAATAGTGATATTTTTATTAGTTCACTTCTATTTTAATTCATTGAAACATCTAAAAAGTAAAAGAATGCTCTATAAAATTATAATTTATCAATTTTTAGATCAAAACAGACATTGTAAAAGAAAAAACACAAAATATATTTCTTTTTTGCCCAAATTAATCGTTATTGAAGTTATATGTTTTTCAAAAATATTAAATACTTCAAAAATATCAGATGCAGTTTTCAAATAAAAAAAAAGACCTAAAAAATTGTATCTAAACATGGTTAGAGTTGAAAAACGCCACGAAGAGACCGTAATAAGAAAAACAAGAAGGAAATTAAATAAGATTTTAACTGAGTGAAATATTTAGGAACGTGTCTATTTTCAAAATGTATAATTTATGTTTTCTCTTTCAAAAAAAAAAATTAAAAGTGAGTTTAATAAGTTAGATTATATAATCTATAAGCATTGCGTGAGCAAATTTGAACAAAAGTAATTGCATGCATGCACTGTAGAACAGTGCTTAGTTTATCATTATTCTGTAGAATTGAATCTTCAATAGCGTTGCTATACAAGTAGATTGCATGCGGATACAACATTGAATTTAGAAGAAAAACATTCTAATTTATATTCAACATTTTCCCCCGAAAATGAATCAAATGTCCTTAAAAACATTGAATGGAATTTACTACAAAATTGATTACTCTTAAAATGCTTAGAATAAAAGATATTTCATTGTTCATTTTGGTATAATGTGCTTTGTAATTGAAATAATAATTTATTTGAATTTGAAACGCAATGTGCAACAGAAAAAGGAGAATTAAGTTGTCAAGTATTTTTTGGCAATATAAATACTTAACTATTTTGTCTGAAGCAGACAGTATCTACTCGATAGAATCTAAATCCATATATTAGTATCAAAGCAGCAAAGCTGCAGTTGCAAAGGTAGGACATATTTTAAATTGATTAAGTAAAAATGTTCAATTTTTTTTCAGCATTTTTTGGGTAATATTTAGTGCAAGTAGAATACCTTTTACTGGTTTTTAGTTTGATATCTTGTGAAAATTGCGTTCTTTTCTGGAAACATATGCGGTATTTATTAGGTCTATGTAATTAATATAAGCAAATATTAAAAATGGGGTTGGTTGTCACAAGTTTCAGAGGTGGTTGTAACGGTGTGATTGTTACAACCCCCTCTGAAACCAGGCAATATACCAAGCTATAGAAAACATCGTTATTGAAACATTGTTATTGAAGATTACTACAGTAAATAAGCTAAATAAAGTACATTTTAAATTTGCAGAGTAATAATTTATGTGCGAGATACTAAATTTTTTATAAATTAGAGCATGCAATGTATTGAATGCAATGAAACGTTATTTTCAATTTATTTTTGCATTTCGTATTGATGTAATATTTATGTATTTGAAACCGATTGCACTAATAACAACATGACTGATCAAGTTTCAATAACACGTGAATCGTGATATATACGTTTCAATACATTTGATTAGCCTATCCAATGATTTACTAATTTTTCGCCAGCTTTACTTTTAACCAAACAATGGAAAGTTCGACTCTAAATCCAAAAAATGTAACTTCAATGGCAGTTCATGTATTGCCCTCAATGTTATTTCCAATGAGGTATCTATACCTATAGATATTAAATATCCATCCCTGCATTTTTATTGCCAGGAATTAAGAAAGCGGTCAGTCAATATTTAAATTCACAGGAATTTATCTACTATTTTGCCTGAGGTAA
The DNA here is from genome assembly GCA_038373885.1 of Cheiracanthium punctorium. Classification (NCBI taxonomy): domain Eukaryota; kingdom Metazoa; phylum Arthropoda; class Arachnida; order Araneae; family Cheiracanthiidae; genus Cheiracanthium; species Cheiracanthium punctorium. Next base: position 132,120 of record JAWZYV010011965.1, on the reverse strand, counting down.
TTCTCAAATACTGATCTCCCTCCTGCATCCATGCATGATCGTCTTCTTAAGCAACAAGCCCTACCCGATCCTGAAAATGTAAGTCTAGCTGGCTATCCTCAAAGAAATTTTCAAGACCAAGGAAGTATGGATTTTCCAGAGAATACTGAAACAGCTTCAATTATTCAACCAGAAGCAATTAATGAAGCATGCCCAAGTTCAATAGAGATCATTATAATCTCGTTTAAAATTTTTGGCTGAAGTTCTGTAAAATCTGCGCAGTATCATCTGAAATTCATATGAATAGTACAGATGCTACTGAATGATACTCATGAAATTGAAATGAAGTTTATGAGACGTTTGCTTCCACGAATGAAAAAAGTTTCACTTTTGTATTCCCGAAGAACAACGATAACGATGTAGTGATTAGTCTTCCATTGCCGACTCCTGTTGGTTCAAGTACTTTTTAATTATACTGTGCAGTAGGCTTATGAGACAACCAACCTCAACAATTGTGGCAACCTACATCTCTATGGGATTAGTTATCTCATCCCGAATTTGAGTAAAAAACCATGATTTTCAATAGGAAAAATTGTTTCTTGGTTTTCATGTTAACATGAATCTAAGACAACATATGACTAATTTATAGGTTACAAATTTTATTTAAATAATATTGTTACGGGTAGAGTTATTTATAAACATTCGAAAAGTGAGACAACTTACCACTCCTTTTCCTAGACTGGATATGAATAAATGAAATTTCCTTTTATACGTATTTATTATAATTATTTAGGATATAAAGCTAAGGTAATACTCTAAAAACGGTAGAAACTTTTACAAATATTATTTTTAAGAGAATGTGATAGTGATATGAATAAATATGTAATTATTTGTTGCATATCCCTTATGATAAAAATATATAGACAATAATGGTAACAAAATATAATAATTTATATTGAACAGGTCGAAGGATATTGTATAAAATGAGCATACACTTACTAATTTATTACACGTACACTCCATACTTAACATTTAAAACTTATTTTTTATTCGACATCCACCCGCAATAAAGATGTTCCAGTTTATCAAATTAAAACTTTATACGTGTATATTGAAAAAAATTGGTCAGATTCCTTTTTTACGAAGTTTGTAAATTCAAACTTTTAAATAAGATGCAGTACATACATTTATGCACCTACCTGTCTTTAATATTTTACTCTTAACTAGACTTACCATTTATTTTTTGTGAAGTATTTTATTAAATTTATCTACAAGTAAAACGTAAAGTTGAAATGACGGACTAAATAATATTCACGGCTCTCCTCAAATATGCTTTTACTCGAAAACACAATTCAGTTATCCAATGAGCGTGCTTATTTAAAACAATTCACACTGATGTGACAATTTCGCAAGCAATCGCCTGTATTAAAATGTCATTTTTATCCGTAAAACTGCTCACACGTGTTCAAGAAGCTAGATTGAATCTCTTCAAGCTATTGATACTGTGTAAAATGTCAGCTCTTTTAAATGCTGGAAGCGTTCCAGGACGTGTTAGAGCGCTGGAGCATCATTATATTCTTTAAGATTTTACAGAATGTAAGAGAATTATGTTGCGATATGTTGTCATATAATTAGGACAGTTGAAAGTGTGTCGTTTCGAGGATTATTAATCTTGTTTAAAGTCAGCCTCAGCTTTTGAATTTGTCGTTTAAGTATTGCTAAATACTGAGTATTTGTTTTCACTAGAATTCAATAAAGTTTTATTTCTCGAGAGGAGCTCCAATATTAATTGTATTTATCAATTTTATTTTGATATTCCTCTTTACAGCCAAACATAAAAATAAAATATTTATTAAAGTGTTATGAAATTACTTGGCACGCAACTTATTGATTTTTATCATTAAAAAGAGTCTTACAGCGTACACTTTCGGCAAAAAAAATGGTACAATGAATAAAGTTTTTGAATGACCCAAACGCGTATGTATACGATTATCTCTGCATTTACACTTATGCAATTATTTATCAATATTTTATGGCTGTAAGTTAATTTTCAATTAAAAGTAACCCTTTATTATGCATTTTTATGCGATTGTGTTGCATTTTATAATTCAAAATTATTTCTCAAAAATTAAACTATAAAAAAATCAATAAAGTGTTGTTTGAACTTGCAGCAGGAAATTGGAACAACTTGTTAACTATGTTAACCATACTAAATCACATGCACTAAAAGCACACAATAAGAGACTCTAGATATCTTTATTAAATTTCATTTTGCCCCCAATTCAGAATTAATATCTTTTCTTAGAAAGCCTTTAAAGGTAAAGGAAAGAGTAGTACACATATACTATATCTTAAACTGGGGACTGTTTGATGAACTCCAGTTTTAGATATCTTATAGTTACAACACCAAAAAAACTTAGATAAAAAAACAAAGCCTTCATATTGAAAAACTTTCATATTGCTTTCACGTGAAATGTCTGACTGTTCAAAAACTTTTCGAATAAGTTAAATAAGGAAATTTTATTTAATTTGAGGGTCTCCCAAATTTTAGCTTCCGGAAGCCTCACTTGACTTCTATCAGAAGGTTTTTACTTTTTGTTTAACCATCACCAGTTTCATTAAAAGACGAAGAAAACAGTAACTAACAACTCTTATTAAATCTAAATAAACAAAATAACACAACAAGGATTATCATGATTTAAATTATAAAGCACCGGATGCAAGAGCCGCCAAGGTACGGTCGGGCATTTTGCACTCAGCTACAAGCTAGCGATAAACAAACCATGGAGTGGACAAAAATTATGCTGCTACGAATGCTGCACGTGGAAGCTTTCTAATACTCTTCAGTATTTGCATGCTGCCTGAAGAGCAGTGAGGGTAAGGTGGCTCTCGGCTCAAACCTTATGAGCCATGGACACGGGAAAGGCGTCTGGAACGTCGCTAGAGTTGATTCCGACGTCAACTCTCGGAAACGTTGTCATCCAGTTCAGTTGGTGCACAAACACTGGTAGCGAACGATAGACGTTACAAATTTATTCATTACTAATGTACTTTCTAGTGTAAAAGACTGAATCTTAGTTTAACCCAATTCTCATCCAATTTGGGCGATAAGCATTAAATATGGCAACCTTTGTGTTCATATGATAATCCTTGAGATCAGCCACCATTAATTCTCCCATTAATGCTTTAAAAATAACAAAGTCATTGCTATTTTATGTGCGTTCTGATGTTTTTTTGTGTTATTATGACGACGTTACGCATGGGTGATCTGCATGGAAGGGGGGGGGGCTGCCTTGGTCGGAAGATTTTCTAAGGGGTTCTAACGTGTATTCACATTTCATCTGGAGAAAATCGACTAAAACTCCAGACCGTTAGATCGACAGCCGCACGATGGTGTCCGAGCCGGGGACATTCACATTTCAACCGTCTACCATTTTGAGTGCCTTAATTTACTCGGCGCCTTTCGAAAGGTTACAGTTCCTGGAAATAAAGAGGAGAAATACGCCAAAATATCAATTTTTTAAATCTTGCCAAGCGTTGGGTCAAACCAGGCATTAACCATATAAAATGAAAATTGGAACATTATCAGCCATTTAGATTTGTTTAGTTGCGGTAACATGACAAACATAATATCATCTGCAATGTGCCAGTTGTGAGCAAAAATTAACACACCACAAACAATTTGTCATCGAGGAGCGCGTTCAGATTGTAATTTTTAGTAACTCGAGCGACTCGGGAAAAACTCATTCGTTCATGAAGACCGACTTGAGCTAGTCGAGGAGATAAACAAGGTATTCATGCTGCCAAACTGAGTATATCGAGTATTAAGCGAACTCTCGAAAGATTTTCCTTGGAAAGTTGAGGAGATAGATCACATGACTTTTACAGGTTGTTTACGTTGCTTCCCATTAGCTCAGATGGGTAGTAAATACGTGTCGCCATGCCGCCATGTTTTTTTTGGTATTGTTGTTGTTGCTAATACCCTCTGGCAACCGCGGGGCGGTGCCAAATCCTCTATATAGGCAGGCGATGGGCGGAAGGGGCGGCTTCCATTTAATGAGCCCCAGTGGGAGGAAGTCCGAACTCAGCTCTGGGTCCCCTAATTTTGAACCAATTACACAGGAGGGACCAACCCCCTGAAATCGGCAACCCCAGAGGTATCGTTTAACAACTTGGAGGACATTGGTGCCACGACGGATTTTACGTGTACCAGCTCCCATTAACGTACACGGTCCCACAGCAGTCGAGCCGAGAGGAAGTTGACCCTCCCAAGCACTGGCCAAGACGGATGCTGTTTCACTTGTCGTGTTCTTATGGGAACGGAGTTTAGCGCTCAGACCTGTGGTGTAGAATCCAGTGGGAGACATTTTATATTTGCGAAAAGTAATTTATGCCATTTTATCATATAGTGGAATTTAAGCAACAACCAGGAACTCCATGCCGATAGCGATATTTTATTGACATTATCAAAAATTACAGGTTATATAAGGTTAGTGCAGTGGCTGGCAAAATAGCGACAAGAAACGTGACCTGTTGGGAAGAGATCAAAGCATGAAGTGTGTATTAAAAAGGTCCGAGAACCGAAAGCCAACCTGGCGATGGAGCTGAGCGCTAAAAGGAACTGCCGCCAAATAAATCGCCAGATTGTAAAAATTGAAAGAAACGTTGGGCCTTACATGCGTATGCTAAAATTTAAATGTGCCACGCTACAGGGGGGATCAATAGAGATAAAATGTAACCTATGCAAAATTATTAAAGCCCCGTGGGAACGAAGAAAATAAAAAAATTCTCAGACGAAAGGCACCAAATTGTATTGCACATGCTAAAACCAAAGTAATTTAAGAAAAAGTTAAATAGCATTATGGAGAGATGGGAGATTTAAAAATGGCAAAGAGTATTAAATTTAGAATAGGTGAAGGGAAAAAAGTAGTAATTTAAATGTGTGAATTAACTGTAAGAAAATTAATTATAAATATGTGATTAACTGCATCGCAAGACCCCTACGGGACTTTTTTTCGTATTAACTACTCAAAACTGTCCAAGATGTCAATCTCCCCGAGTTGCTCATGTTTTACTTGAGATTTACTCGAGATTTACCCAAAAAGTGGCAGTCTTAACGCACTACAGGTAAAAGAGGTTCAAGCTTTGATATAAATTAACAGTTTTTGCGATATAATAACCCAAAACACTGCTTTGACTTCTAACAGCTTAATGGTTTGATTCAATTTTAGGCTCTTCATCAACTGTTTCTTTCTTTAAATATGCTTTACAAAATACATTTTGAAGTTTCGAGATCCGATGAGCAGGACTTTTTAAATCCCAATAATTGAATTACATCTTGAATACTGACACTGCAGAATTCTCGATTAACTTCAGTTGAAACTATAATTTATATACATACGTGTGTGTATAGATGTATGTACTAAAAATTAGTTGCTTTATTTTTGCGAGTTACACTTTGAGACTTACTTTTGAAAATTGTTTTCTTACGTTTTCTAATATTTAAAGCAAGTAAATTTATATATTCCGTCACGCTTTAAAACTCCCTTGGCGAAATCATAATTGCAACAATTTATCATGAGTATATGCATTCGTTGTTAAATTAAATCTAAGTGATGAATGAGGTACTACAAAAAATTGCTTACATTTTCAGATTTTCCATTCCATTACACCGGAAAGAAGTTACGTTTTCTGATATTTCTTGTTTTCTCCCACCTTTGAATATTATTCTCTCTCTTAAATAATAATAATAAAAACCCCAAGAAAAATATTCCTGAACAAGTTTAACTCTTGTACGTTCACAATAAAGCTCAGCACACATTATTAGCTCATTTCTTTTATATTTTGTGTGTTTTATTTAGATGGCTTTAGTCACTTTGTTTATTTTGTGTGTTTTTAGAACAAATATGATTCGTAATTTTTTTTAAAAATCGGATGCTGATTTTATCGTTACATTAAAAAAGTATTTTTAGACTTTTGGTCAGGTAATTTTAATTATTTATTTCTAGCAGTAAAATTTTCACCCAGTGTGAAGTGCATTTACATAGTTAAATTTTGATAATTCCAAATTAAATTATTTGAAAATTGATTTATATATAGAATTTTTTTTTCTTTCGGTTTGTGTTTATAATGTGCAAAAATTATAACTTCAATTGATTTATTCATGCTTATTCAAAACTTTTACTATTTTTCAATGGTCTCAAAGTTTATACATGCACTGTAGTTAAAAAAAATAGTGGTCTTAAAGCGCTCGAATATTTATTTTTCACTTCTTTTTTCAAAAACATTTATTTTTCTAAATAGTTATCCCACAAACGTAGTTTTGCGCGGTTGAAAGTCTCATGAATGTCCCCCATTAAACAATAGAATGGGTTGAATGCATGATTTTGCAGATATAACTGATGAAACTTCGTTATAATCAATTATTCGGGCGGAACTGTAAACAAAAGAACCAGCATTGTGGCCTTTAAAACTTATTAGCGCAGAAAAGCGACTAAATTAGTTTACAGACGCCAGGAACAATTGCCGGCATTTAGCGTGAGTGATGATTCTTTTCTCTTGGCACATATAAATTCATTAGGAGCAGCTTACCCAGCGTCACTCCGTGCGCTGTCTGGAGGTAGCAACCTGTTATGCAAGTAAAAATTTAAAATTGTCTTTTTAAATGTGACATACTATCTGATACGTGGGTAATTCGAAGCAGTACACTCACAGAGCAATCGGTTTTAAGATATGGTTAAATTTTGGTTGAGAAAATAATCGACTTTTAAAAACAACATTGTCATTGAATTAATTAGATTTGATTATCAGTAGCAGAAGAAAACTGAACTTGAAATTTATTTCATTCTCTGCACCGATATAGTTATTATTGTGGTATTGTAATTCGTATCAAGTGCATTAAAAGTACATTCATGAGCATAAAACAGATCTATTCCAAGCAAAGTAGCACTGTGTTTATTGAATTCTTTCACCAGACTTCAATAGATACACTAGCTATGAAAAGGAAGAAACTTACGCATTTTTATCTTTTTCCTAAGACGAAAAATAACTGAAACTGTTACTTCAACAAAATTGCACTTACATATAACATAAAGGTTGGATTACCTAACAAAAAGAAGAACAGAATGTAGTGATCATAACAGAAAGTGAAAAATATAATTTGCTTTGGGCTATTTTCTTTTTCTTCTCTGCCTGTAGATATTTTGGAGGATCTGAACACGTAATTTTAGATTAGTTTTTATAATATTCTGAAGTAGAGAATAATTTAAGGCTTTTAAAACTGATAAAAGTTCTGATAAATTGCATGGCATCATTTTGCACGAGTCTGTGGAACATATCTGTATTACTGAAAACTATTTTTCTTAATTTATCTATACAGAGCAGGCGAGTAGGAACACAGTTCTATCCTCAAAACAAGATACAAAGTACTGGAAAGAAAAAGAGCAAAAAACACAAACACACAAATTAGCTGTGAAAGTGAACTAAAATCAAGATGTCAAACTGGATAAAGGTTTTCTGGCCTCCCAATAACGGGTGGAAGTGGATTCTTCATAGCTAGGCAGAGAGGGAGGTGGTCCGCAGTCATCAATGGTCGCCTCAGCACAGGGGGACACAAGACTGTTAACTATCTTAAGTCGATACAGATGCGCATAAAGATAGTCGTGCATAGTTGTCATACGGAAGCCAGCGACAGCCTTATCTGATAGCTGCTATTGAAGAAAATAAAATTCCTTCTTAGAAGAAATTTTTGAAGTAGGGGAAGGTGGCCCAAAATAATCCTAGCGGGCAAAACGATCCGTGTATGTTTTCTTCTACACAGGCAGCGAGATAAACTAGTTGTGCCAAGTCAAGAGGAAGGAATGGCGATATTCAAACGATCGGTGTATTACGTGTCTGAGTATTATTCTTCAAAAATCTAGATTTTATCATATCTCTTATGAGGTATGATCCTTTGGACTTTTTTTCTAAATTCTATTTTTTCGTTACTCAGTTTGGGTTTACTGAGATGAAAAATGCAGTACAAAATATTATGAAAAAGGGTCAAAGTTTCAGTTAACATGTATGCTATTTTATGCAAGATTTCCCCTAAGGGGTTCATTTTGGGCTACCTTCTTCTACGTTTATTATGTGACTAAAGTTTGTGAAAAATAATACGGTTTATTATTGAATAATTCACATTATATATACTTTCAGTCTCGAGGCAAAGCCTAGGTTATAATTTACTCATCTTATTATAAACCAATTTGCTTTATAATAAGATGAGTAAAGCTTGCTTTATGAGCTTTGCTTTATAACAAGATAAGTAGCTTTATAATGTATGTTTTGAGACTTGCTTTATAATAAGATGAGTTGCCAAAAAGATTTTATAATAAAAGAAATTAATGTTGCTGGAGTCATTTGCACATATATACAGTGTGCCCTCTAAAGTCCGTTGTAACCCCAATAATTTCTGAGCGGCAAGAGCTATAGTCATAAAAGTAGGAGTAGAGTAAAGCTGCCATGCGCTGTGCAAGGAAACCGCTTGCATCTCCACCTGGTGGCTAAATTTGGAGTTAGTGTTCTTATTTTAAAAACAATCTGATATGCGGGGAAATGGCTTTTTTCCGGCATGATTCAGCACTCGATTTAGTAAGAAAAAAATACCTTTATTTGCAAATGATGCTCATTAATTCACAGAATAAAGCTGCGGATGGAAGGCATAAAACGCATTTGTTTCGTCGAATTTTCCAAAACTGTACTAATCTGACATTAATTTCATTTACCCTGCATGCTAAAAGTGTTTTCCGGCAGCAACAATGCACATCTGGAGGCTGCTTTGCAATTTCCGCTGGAAGTTGTACAATGTGGCTGGTGAAACGTTGGCAAAAGTAACAGTAAAACGTTTTTATTCTTTGCATTTTAAGGCTTCAATTTTTAGCATTAATATGCTCAAGATGTCTTTTCTTAATAAATCGTGAGCTGAACAACTTTGTAATTCACTTTTTCCCGTACCTCGTACCGTTCTTGAGATAAGAACGCTAACTCCAAATTTAGCCACCAGGTGGCACTGTAAGCTGTTTTCTGTGTAGCGCATACCATCTTTATTATACCTAGCCCCCACTTTTATGACTACCCTTTAGCTCATATGTTTAGAAATTATTGAGGTGACGACGGACTTTAGCGGGCACATTGTATAGAGAAGCAAATTCTATTATTTCAAATGCACATCCAAAGTATACATTTACGCAACGGAATGTAAAAATTTACTTTTCATTTTAAAAAGATTAACTGCTGTCTACGCATTAAAATATATCAACCCAAGATTTTTTTTTTTTTTTTTGGGCGGGGGGGGACAATGTTGGTCAAAAATTGCAAAAGTAGAAATACAAAAAAGAACTTATATCTACCTGATGTGTAGCCTGCAAAACAAAAAGTTGCTATATAAATACACAAGAATAGAAGAATTTTATAGTTTCTTTCGACAGCTTAATGTTGGTCCCCAAATGCATTTTTGATGTGCATCTGAATGTATTCCAAGAGCGTAAGTTCTTTTATTCTTGGCTGGTGTTTCGCTGTGTTACAGGGAATAAATTTCAGATTGGAACTGATTTTTAAGTCTGTTGATTCCGCGAAAGTATTTGGCCGATTATCTTCTAAAAATGCAGCATTCTTAATTACCTAATTTATTTTTCATGAATTGAAAAATTAATAAAAATTAATAGTATTCTTCAGTGTGTTATAAAATTAAGAAAAACGGTTTTTAAAACCTTGTGACTGACGTGCAAATAAGTGAAACTGTAATCTTGGTTCTTCTGCTTCATACAAAGTATGAATTATTGCAAATATCAGACACTGTATATATTTTTCTTTTTAGACAACGCTGAAACTGTAAAACGTTTGTTAAAGCATATCTTTCTAAAAATTAATCAGCTAATTGTTAGAACAAATGCTTCAGAAGGCAAATAAATCCATTAAAAATGGTAAGAATACTTAAAAAAACTGTGTTAAAAGGTTAAAACTAAAAAATAACTTTGTAAGTAACACAACTAAGGGCAAGCCTAACCTGATAGCGGAGGAGAAGGCTAGAGGGGCCATTTCCCTACATTCTGGCATGCATCGCTTCGACACTCGTTTCTCTTTCCAAATATTTGGCTGTCAATATCACAAAGCAACCCAATCACATGGCAAATCCTCAGAACTCAATTCCCTCCAGCAAAAAAGAGGTCTATCACTGGTCAAGCGTCTAGGAAGGCATTGCATCTGATTTATGACTTAATTTCCTTAATCTTTTTAATTATTGCATTCAAGTAACACAAATATGCAATTATTTTATAACATACACTTTATTTTAGCCTTTAATAGATGAAAAATGCTTTAGTTTTGTAATAAGCTGGACAAAAGAAAAGAACTATTTCAGAGCGGCGGAATCACACGATCGATAGCTTTACCTCCACTATCAGGTTAGGTTTGCCCCGAGTAATGCATAAAAATAAGCAGCACGGAGCCTTTTGAGGGTGGTTCAAAGGGCTCTGAACGAAACAGAACGAGAGCATATTCTTTTGATCCAAACTTAATAAGATATTTGTAGTCACACACACACACACACACACACACACACACACATATATATATATATATATATATAATTAAGCAATACGTATTGTTTCGGGGTATACAAATTTCACTCTTCTTCAACTACAAAAATGTTCCTCCTTCCACAACAGCAGAAAATGAGAGACGGGTGGAGCGGCTGCAGAGCTCCTCCTCAGTTCTCATCCCATTTATTAATAGCTACAGCTTTTATTAATCAGTTATAGGTTATGAGACCGTTTATGTGATCTTGATCCATTTTTTCACAATGATATAGAGGTTATGGCGTTCACGGTTCTGAAGCGAAACGGTAGTGAAACGGTCGTGTCATTAAGGAATGATCACGGAAAACCGCTAAAACCGAATGGTTGAATACTACGGCTTTTGTTTGCTAATTGCTCCAAGACTGTTATATGTGATCATGACCAAACTTGGTGCAGTGATAGTGGCCATGCTGTGCATGGTACTGAAGCCTAGCCGTAGTGATCGGTCTTATCGCTGAGAAATTATCACTGAAAACATTTTCCCCACTGGCTTCTCCTATTGTTTACATTGTTGAAGTCTCAAATGAGATTTTTTCAGCTATTCTACGAAATAAAGGCAGCAAGTATTTTCGAATTTTATCTGCAACGCCTGCTAAATCTCAGTTATTATGTGTGTATTTAAAATTTCATCAGTATTATCACTCTTGCGCATTAATCTAGAAATAGATTAATTAAGGATTCTCCTTTTCAATAAACGGTTGGGTAGAACTTGGATATTTTCCACCCTGGCGAGATGAAACATTTCACGAACCTAAATACATGAATCTGCTAAGGATTATGCATAAGAATGTAAGGATGTTTTAATAGCAACCTTAAGGGGAAAGGATTATCAATTTTGTGCCATGTACCAAACGCCAAGGAATTAAAAATCACCAATATTATCAAATGTCCAAGTTGTTACAGAGGTTGTTTGCAAGTAGTTTGAACAAAAATTTAGTAATTATATTTTTTAGTTCCAGACTGATAGTTTTATGGGATTATTTTCAAATTTTGTTCACTTCTCGGAAGGAGACCATTATATTAACATATTCTTTTACCCCTTCCTTCTCGCTCCAGTGATATTTCCGGGCTGGAGCTTCCCAAAGTTATATGACCAAAAGATTGTAGCATTTCAATTTTTATGCACGATTGATTTTTTTAAGTATCAAAATGCTCAAAACCTTAAAATGAATGCATATATTGTACATAAAAATTTTTTATACAATATTTTTAAATAAAAAATATGTAATTTTATGGCCGTTTTCTTAAAAACAATACGACCTTTAATGGGTTAAACAAATGAACACTGAATTAAATAAACAGGAACATTGCATTATATTCGCAACAAATGAAAATCTTCTCAAATTATCTTCAGACATATATTTTCAGACAATAAACAAAAAGTAATAATACTCTGACTTTATGAGAAACTCTTCTGCCAAGAAAGAAAAAAGAAATACATTTAATGCAACATCCACACTATTAAATAAGTTATTCAGGTGGGTACGCATAAAATGCAGGGAGAAACACTTTTAGTGCCTGCATTTTTCTTTTTCTTCGTACTTCAGACATCGCATGGATGATACAATATTTTCATATTCATCAGGCAGCTTATTTTTATAGGCAAAAATTCGCTTATTGCACAAAAGTATCTTTTCAGGTATATTTTATTCTCATTTAGCGTTCTGAGAGTGTGAAGTGCAAAATGTCGTCGTTCATTTGCCTCCAGTTTTTATTGCAAGCCATCGAAACTTTTCTGTTTACAAAACATACGCATGACATACACAATTTCCCAACTTTGAATTTGAAATCAATTTTGAAAACCGATTTTATTTTAATTATATTCCTTGCTATTCAAATTTATTGTTTCCTTTTATTGTGAAAATTTGCCTAATTTAGTCATCTGTGCAATATTTTTATATTGATCGATCAATATTCTTATTTTTACTCTTGAATCCAGCTACAACGCATGCATGTTCACATGAATAAAAAGACCTGAAGGAGAATTCTCCTTCTGTGGTTTGTGTTACTTTACAATATTCCGCCTTAAGCATGCGCAGTGTGGATATCACAGAAAGATCTAAATACTCAAACAGCCCAGCTAAAAAGCAACTTGGCGTACTAACCCTTTGAAGCGCAACCATTTGCCAATGCCGAAAAAGTGCAGGCATTGCCATCGCTGGATTTAGCTACCAGCAACAGGGCAGAGGGCGGATTAAAAGGGGGGACCGCCCCCCAAAAGAAATAAGTAATTAATGTAAACGATCCTATTTTACTTCCATAAAATGGATGTATATGTCAATCTTCTAACTAACCCCCCCCCCCGAGAAACTTGCATTAATCCACCACTGAACAGGGCGGTCGATCTAATCGCCCATCGTGTGCCACAGAGCTAAAGAACATTTTCGGCACAGCTGGCTGTGCGACCACCATGTACTCATGTACCGGGTGTTTCAAAAATGACCGGTATATTTGAAAAATCAATAAAAACTAAACGGGCAGTGATAGGAATAAACCGTTTGTTGCAATATGCTTGGGACAGCAGTAAATTTTCAGGCAGACAAACTTTTAAAATTAGTTACAATGTTCCACAACAGATGGCGCTGCAGTCTGGAAAAATCTAAACTACGACATTTTTCACATATTTACCATGCACAGCAATAATATGGCCCGTATGTGCCAATTCTGTTTATTGACGAAGCCGCCCAGGTAAAAATAAGCTTCGTTAGTAAACCAAATGCTGCCCACATGGATATCGCCGTCATCAACCCTTCGCACCATATCGTTAGCGAATGTCTCTCCTGCATTAATGGAAGCTGCGCTGAGCGGTTGCCAAGTTTGAATTTTGTATGGATAGAGGTGTAAACTCTGGCGCATGAGACGATACGTGGACGTTGCCTTAATTTGGACCGCAGCTGTAACACGGCGAATGGAAACCGGAGGCCGCTGTTGGATCCCCTGTTGCACAAGCTGAGCATTGCCCTCTGTGGTTGCCGTACGCGGCCGCCCTACCTTTCTAGCACATTCATTCTTCACGTTCCCAGTCCGTTGAAAATTTTCAAACAGATCCTTTATTGTATCGCTTTTCGGTCCTTTGGTTACATTAAACTTGCGTTGAAAACTTCGTCTTGTTGCAGCAATACTGTGTTTCGGTGGAATTCCAACAAGAAAAATCCTCTGTTCTAAGGAATAAACCATTTTTTCACAGCAAACTTGCAATCTGTGAACAGCACACGCTTACAGCAGGACAAGGGCGACGGCGACTAACAGAATGGCGAACTCACAGACTGCGTTTTCTTCTATACCTTTTAAATCGCATGCAATGCCATCTGTTGTTGAAAATTGTAACTAATTTCGGAAGTTTGTCTGCCTGAAAATTTACTGTTGTCCCAAGCATATTGCAACAAACGGATTATTTCTATCGCTGCCCGTTTAGTTTTTATTGATTTTTCAAATATACCGGTCATTTTTGAAACACCCGGTACGTATGGATGTTTGTATATGCATGTGCGATCCATTTTGACCTACAGCGAGTCCATTTGCATTAGGTTTTTCGTGTCGTCTGTGCGTATGTGCGTAACTTGCATATCTTGAAACCTGTTAGCCAGGCCCGGCCTTAGAAATTTGGCGGACCTAGGCAAAGTCAAAGTAGGCGGCCCTGGTCAAAATCGAGATAGGCGGCCCTGTACACATTTTCAAACATTAATGCCTCCATACATATACGTACATATACATAAATGCATTGATACATGTATAATAGGTTCACTCATTGTGAAAAAATATTCACACACAGTTTGGAAACCTCTGATTTATACAATATTTTTTTTTTTTTTTTTTTTTTGCTTATTTGTTTAATTTATCTTGGTTAGGACCAATATAAAATACGATTGTTAAGCTTTAGTTCAATAAAACAGTTCTTGCTTCCTTTAGGACACATTAAAATAATGCAAACAAAACATAATTTAAAAAATATGAATAGAAATTATTAAATTTTAATAGTAAAAAAGAAGTATACATTTCTAAAAATAGCTAATTTACAGTTGATCGTGAATTGGCAAAAAAGATTATTTGCTAGTTTGTTTTTAGGGTTTATATCAGTCAATCGTGTTAGTGTAATGGATTAGTGTAATATCAGTCAATGGAAGAATCTTCTGCTGGTTGATGAAGACTCATTCCCAGAAATAATTTGAACTATTGGCTTTTATATTTACTCAGCTGAAGAATCAAAAATCAAATAATGCATTAAATCTTCTTCAGAAGATTGTTTAGTGGCATATTTTATAACGGGATTTTTCGGGCCTTTTTATTTGCAAATGTAATTGAGTAAACGCGCTCCGTGTAATTGAGTAAACGCGCAATGTCATTTTCAATTGATATTAGAGACAATCCAACTAACCTTTCTTGAGACATAGTTGATCTTTAAGTTTTAATGAGCTTTAGTTTTGAAAAGCTGCGTTTAGCAGATGCAACAGTAATAGGCATTGTTAATAAAATTCTCAGTATGATGCATAAATTCGGTAAAACTTCATCCAATCCTGTTTCAAGTAAATATTTTAAAGTACTTGCAGGAGACATATTATCTGCTGCGATGTTTCTAAAAGTACTGAGCTCCGTAAAAAGGTTCATTCCATCAATATCTTTTTCTGTGTTTTTATTTGTAAGCAGTCTTTCTGCATTCATACATTTGTCTTTGTGCTGATCAGTATTATTTGTTAAATCTTCTGCATCAAAAACCGACAAAAGAAACCCCGATTAGAAAAATTGTGAAGGATGAAAATTATTTCGAGATCGTTAAAGAAGCTTCTTTCAAGAATCAGTCATTAGCGGCCCTAGGCAAAAACTGGGAACGGTAAAAAAAATACAAAAAAAAACCATGCATTTAGATTTTTATTGAAAATTATTTGATCGGCGGCCCCCTTTAATGGGCGGCCCTAGGCGGTCGCCTAGGTTCGCCCAATGGTAAAGCCGGCCCTGCTGTTAGCTGTAGAATATTGAAATTTTATAGGTTTTTAGGTTTGTTGTAACATCAAGTTTATCATTTATTTTTTGATTGCAATCCACTTGGTAGTTTATTTTCAGGGCCACCCAAAAGACTTTAATTACAGTAAGATCGAAGGACACCTTCATTGTATTAACCCTTTGAGGCGCAACCCTTTCCGAATGCTGAAAAAGGGGCAGCCGTTGCCATCGCTCGACTTAACTACCATCAAGATGGCTGGATGTGCGCGAGCACAGCCAGCTGTCGTCAAAAAAGGGTCTCTAGATCTGTGGCACGCGATGAACGTTTCGATCGTCCGCCATCTTGATGGTAGTTAAGTCGAGCGATGGCAACGGCTGCCCTTTTTTCAGCATTGGGCAATCGATCCAGCTGTTTTCGCATTCTTCCATTTTCCAGCAAATGCCAGTGCTGTTAAAAATAAGTGACAATTTTTTTTTTTTTACGGGAAATGACGTGCTAAAAAGTAAAGAATTCTGGTGGAGCTATGTCACCCGCAACTATTTTTATAGAAATCAAATCTATTTTTCGCGACAGGCAACTGTCAAAACGTCAGAGTTGGGTGATCCCAGAGCGGGAACACTGCACGTTAAAGGGTTAAGTCTATGGACAGTCATTGGACTATACCCATAATCTCGTGCATTGTGGTCAAGTTTGGTGAGTTTTTTTTCCGAAATATTCCCAAATTTGGTGCCAAAAATAAGATCGTATCTCGTATCTCAAAACCTTTTATCAATAGAACTTTGAAATTTTGCAGGTAGAACTTTTGCAGTATGTCGTTGTGCATCTCCATTTTCGATTGCAGTCGACTGGGTAGTTTATTTAGAGGGCCACTCAAAAGACTTTCAATACATTAAGATCTACTGATAGCATACATAATGCATAATAACAACAAATACAAATAATTCCAGAGCTAAATCATGTTTCTGTCCCCCCCCTCCAAATAAATGCCCATGCAGTTTTTTCTGTTGAAAGAACCGTTGGGCATATTATAGAAGGCCTACTTATCATTTAGTTAGTTCTAAGGCGCTCGTTGAAAAATGATGAATAAAGCAAACGCTTTTAATTTCACGAAATATTTTTGAACACGGTACAGTGTGCTTTAATCCATATTATCACAACAAATCTAGTATTACTACTTATTACTTATACCAATATACTGTCTGCGTTTCTCTTCCTTAAAGGCTCGATTTAAATATTTAAATCCTACACGATTCAATCTCATGATAAATTTCGAACTGTATCATCTGGAGGAGCTTTGTAGAACGCACAAATGGCGAATATAAACTTTGTGACACTTTATGAATCTCCTGTCATTTTTAATTTTTAATTTTTACGTAACATTTTTGACTGCTGTAAAAGAAACCAAAGTTAGTTGAGCCAGTTCATTCGGTTATTTCGCACACGGTTAGCTGTGATGGAATAATACTAGAACACGATGCGTTGGAGAAATATTTTTCCTTTACATAGGACCTTATGTAGAAATGCTGAAATTATGTTGTAGTATTAAATATTTTAAAAAAGAAATAATAAACGAGTAAACTTTCTCTTTAATAAATATACTTTCCTTCAATCATTTTTTGTTAACTGGATAAACGCAGTGACTTTTTCGGTAGATAAAACAAGTGTCAAGAAAAACCTTCTTCGATACCCTTGACTGTCTGTCGAAAGAGGTTTTTTTTAGGATAATATCTTGGTAAAATGTGAAAGAGTGTAAAGGTGAAACGTGCTACATTGAAAGAACAGCCTCTTGTATGTTTATCTGTTCTATGCATCTGTTCAATCTCTTCCAAAAGCACGATGTACTTGAAAGCGATCAATAACTTCTCTCTCTCTTTTTTTTTTTCCTTTGTACAATTATTATTTAAAAAGTGAACAAAGTAAATGCACACAAAATGATGGTTAAATCAGAAAAACGTGTTAGCTTGTACTTCAAAATGCAATATATTAGTGCTTGTTAGATTAAAAAATAATGTTTTTAAAATTGGGGTTGTAAATAGAATTAAAGATACGGGGTAACGTGGGGTAAAATGGATTGAAAATTGGTATTTTTTGATTCATTGTCTGCTTTCTATTACAGGAAAACATTTCGGGAGCGACCACCCTTCGTTCCGCGAAATACCTATCGTTAAGAGAGGTGGTCGCTCAAAGAAGTATAAATATTTGGTAGCCAGGAAAAAAAAAATGCAAAAAAAAAAAAATGTTTATTTTCTTATTTATAATACTGCATAGTAATACAAAAGTAATTGTGCAAACATATTTTACAAATTTAAATTTTAGTAAAATATTTAAAATTTCAGATTGATTGATTCATTTTTCTAGCTCCGACTATACTTCTCTCTCTACTTCATATTTTACATCTGACCTTTTACATCTTTATACCTGATATACTTCATATGCATTCTGAATTCGCCATAATAAAATCTATTTGCTTTAAAATTTGTTTCTTGGATTTTCTCACAACCATAGGTAGCCGGAAACTTCCTTTCCTAATTTCCATTTTCGTGTGACTCGATCACATCAATGCGCTTCTTCAATTGTAAAATCCCTCGTTTCTTAGACATTCCACTTCTCTAATCTACAAGATTTGTACGTAATGTCTATACGTGTACTTGCATCTGCATTCGATTTGCAGCAGAGCGACTCGCATGGAATGTGGTTTTTGTTTTATTCCTTCCTTGAAAATGCAAGAACATTTTTGGACAGGGAATCGAGACCGGTCCCTTATATAGGGTTGCGTGGTCTCTTCTAGAGGGTCTTTTAACATTAAATGGATAGGGCAAAAAATTGGTGCCTTAAAAATGGGTCGTTGGAGGAGGGGGTCGCTTATAGAAGTTGCTTGTTTATTAACATTATTTTTAATATTATTCTAGTATTTCACTGTACTAGAATAATTTTAAACATGCAACTTTCCAGTTATTTTGTGCAATGCATTTGTACACGCTGCTCGACAAACCCTGACAATTGCAAGCTAAAAGTGCTTTCCATCAGTAGACATATTTATTTCAAATCATTCACAATTTGTGCTATTTCTATAACTCAACAAAACAGCACAAGAAATCGAAATAAAACTTTGAAAACGCAATTTGTCGATAGCAAATATTACTTCTACTTTTTGAGGACAACAGCTGGCTTGAAGATAAAAAAATATATATATAGTTTCTTGGATTTCTTCGCAACGTGGAGCATAATGTTGTTGTATTTGGATCGTTTATTTTCGAACTTGTTTGCTTGGTTTCAAGAATCTGCCGAGAAATTCTTGTTGAATTAGACGGACAACACAAGGATAGTTTTGACTAGCACAGAAGAAAAAAATTACAGGAAACAGGACAAACACAATACCAGGGGATGAGACGGAGATAGGTCCTAACCTCTCATTTTCCAGCTCCCCTAGCGTCTAGCTGTTATGCAGTGAACTCTGGATTAACTGGGACGGGATTATCCGGGTCATCTCAGTTTATTACATTGAATTCTGCATGGAAATTAGTACTAAGCACTACCGCTAAAATATAATGTAGGGCAGTTTTATTGAATGAGGAAAATGAAATAACCACAGAAGACGATAAATATATTCTTTGTTTCTCATTAATTAAATTATTATTGCCCTATTGCATAAAATTTTTACATTTTCTGTAATTTTTTCAAGCATCCTCAGCAAAATTTCAAGAAATTTGGTTATCCGGATATTAGCTTATCCAGAATGAGAAATTTCCCAACCATTCCGGTTAATCGAGAGTCTATTGTACTCCAAAATCACTGCTGAGCAGGAGAGGTGAACCAATGTTTTTTTTTTTCTTTTCGGTGGACTATCCTCTTGGCGTATGCAGCGCTCACTTTGTGATAGCAACTGTTTTCGTAAAAAGACCTCGACTGTTCGTCAGCAGAATGAAATTCACGCCACTCATGAGTTCCCTTTACATCTGAGAAGATTTTATATAACTATAATAGTTTTAAATGCAAAAACATTAAATTTTATAAAGCACTGTTTTTCTAGTTAACTTTATAAAGCATTAAACTTTATAACTATAATAAACTATTAAACTTTATAAAGCACTCTTCTGAAGGTGGGGTAAAATAAATAAAAAATTTTTGAAGCCATCAAATTAATGCACTTTCTTTTCAAATTTTATTTATTTCCTCTCATGAACGACATTATTAAAATTTGAAGATGTTATGGCCAAGGCTGTTAAACTTATTCTCTAGATTATCATTGTTGCATGATAAGGTGGGGGTAAAATGATTAGTCATTACTTTTTGGTAAAATAATTTTTTTTCTTTATAATTGCGAAACACTAGCACCGAAGCAAATTAGTTCAAAAGCTCTCCAGTACTTCTTAACAATTTCCTTACGACCAGAAAGTTCAGCACAATTGTTCAAATGTTCCCAATCATAGGCTGATCGAAGTACCATCTTGGCAGATTCCTTTTAACTAGGGTGTACCCATAGAGGAAGAATATGTGGAGCGAGTAACTGTTATCCCCTAAAATGAAACAAACATAGAAATCAGGTGACTTATGGAAGTAGCACTGCAAAAATTATTTCTCTTCACTCTCCTTTTTCGGGGGAATAGGTGCTTAATTTTGCCAATCAGATGGTGATAAACAGCCAAATCCGTTAATTTTCTTTCCAGACGTAGTTCGCTCCAACTTTCCTTAGGAAATACAATTGGACGCTCGCTCTACCTATATCCCCTCTATGGGTGCACCACGAAGTTTCCATCTGCAGCGTTGGTCAAAAATATAAATTGTGTTTTTTAAGTAGTTTTTCTTAGCTTATATTAGCGGACTTTAGTAGGCAACATATATACATGTTAAGAAGTTTATTAAGAGCGTTTAGAAATACAACGATATTTACTAAGCCTAACTGTATACCTATTTTATCCTAGCACCCTAAAATATTAAAGAAAAGTATTTAAAAAATTCATCGATCGTGCTAGAGAATAATTACACTTATGTAGTATATTGTATTTCTCAATTACCGATGCGTTTGGAGCATTTCTCAGCATTTGACTTCATGTTCCACTTGTAGAGACAATGGTTCGTTCTTGGTTGGCACGTGAGCGATCTAAAAAAAGGTTCATGTATTCTCTTCTGTTTAAAGTATCGCAGGATTTATTAGCGTAGGCTTACTTACGGGGGCTTACCTCTTTTTTGTGTGCAATAACTTCTAGAATTTATTTCATCAAAGTTCTTAAACTTGTCAAATAATAATATTAATAATAATAATAATTATTATTATTATTATGATAAAATAAATAAATAAATAAAATATAAAAGAGCTACTTTATTCTTCAATTTAAAGCTCTAAAATTGTATTTAAAGCTCCAAAATTGTATGTGTTTTATTGGAATAAACCCTTACTCTTTTACTTATAACAATCAATTTGCTCTCTTTTCACATGCAAATGATATTTTGATAAAAAATGAAAGATTAAAAATGAAAATTCAAGATTATTCAATTACTTTTACGAAGTACATTTCTGTATGTGACTGATATTCAGAAACCTAAATCATTTTATGCTGCCGAAAGTCGCCAAGCATGGCAACCATTATTAGTGTTTTTCGATTTTTTGCTAATATCTTCCAAAGTAACTCCAATTTTGAAATTTAAATCAACAGACAGACATCTCAACTTTTCACGATTTGTCACATGCTACTATGTAGTCTGGTTCCTGAATAAATGGCATAAAAAAAGGTTCTGAAGTAACCCTATAACTGCAACAACGTGGAAAGAATTTTTTTTTTCTTTACGAAGGACTGTTAACATTTTGAGGCGCAACCTTTTCCCAATGCTGAAAAAAGTTCAGCCGTTGCCATCGCTCGACTTAACTACCAGAAAAATGGCGGACGATCGAAACGTTCATCGCGTGCCACAGATCTAGAGACCTTTTTTTTGACGACAGCTGGCTGTGCTGGTAGTTAAGTCGAGCGATGGCAACGGCTGCCCTTTTTTCAGCATTGGGCAATCTATCCAGCTGTTCTCGCATTCTTCCATTTTTCAGCAGATGTCAGTGCTGTTAAAAATAATCGCGACAATTTTTTTTACGGGAAATTACGTGCTAAAAGGTAATGGATTCTCGTGGAGCTATGTCACCCGCAACTATTTTTATAGAAATAAAACCTATTCTTCGTGACTGGCAACAGTCAAAACGTCAGAGTTTGGTGTTCCCAGAGCGGGAACACTGCGCGTTAAAGGGTTAAGGAGGAAGTAATCCAACGTCAAAACAAGAATTTAGGAGTTACACACCTCGACAGAATTCCAGAAGAAACACAGCGTGTTCTATTTTACAAAAAATACCCTCATTTCCAGTTTTGTCTGCCGCCCAGGTTGGTAACAGAACCATTCAATCACAACTTGGGTCCGGGTTCGATTTTGGACTTGGATGTTTACCTGTCTGTACCTTCTTAGGGGGTAACGCTGGCTGCTTCCATAATAAAATGGCCAGTGATTCCAGTCTTAGTAGTGGCAAAATGCTTGATGAGCAAGTGCCCGCCTGTTGGGTAAAAAAAAAAAAAGTTTTGCCTGTATTCGTAAAGCGACATTAATTTTAGAGTTGAAAACTTATTCTAATTTACTTTATTTTATCTTCAAAAATTACTTTTAATTTGCTATCAGCGAAAGTTTGAATAATTATTGCAATCGTTTTTTTCATCTCCTCTCATGTTCCGAGTCCGTTAAGTATTTTCCTATAATGAAGCGCAAATGCAGCCGTCTATTCCGCATTTGGACGAAATGAATATTGAAATATCAGAAAACTATGTTGTACTAAAAATAAATGCAGGTATTTACCTGATAACTATCATAATTTCAGATTCGCTTTATGAAGATATGATATTGGTTTTAAATTTTTACAACGATATCTGCTGACGAGTGAAGTTTGAAAAAAAAATATCTATAACAAGTTTATTGTATTTTTGAGCAGTTTAATTTGAACTTTTAGAAGGTGGAGTTTAAAGGAGATTCTGAAAGATTGTTATGATAAATAAACATTTTTCAAAGTTTTCCATCTTAACTGTTATATAGTAAAAAGCGGCACTAGCATAGTATGCAGTTTAAGTTTTTGATGAGTCTTAATGTTTAAAGTTCCGTAATGAATGCAAAACACGATTTTTTTCAGCGTGTGTATAAACGAATTAGATTTGCAGCCAGTTGACATTTTTTTTGGAATATGGACACTTTAACTAAACTCATTTTTTTCACTTTCGCAACTGGCAAGGTTGGGCCAAAATTATTTACAATATATGCCAAGCCCAGAAAATCCAGAAAATATTTCTTAGTGGTGCCCAGAAGGATTTTTTTTTTAAATAGGCTTGATTAATACCATTTTGTTAAAAAGTTCAAACGCTGTAAGTACTATCAAGAATGACAATTTTCGCGTCAAGACAAGCATAGCGGTGGAAGGGAAAATGTTTTCGAAAAAGGTGAATTGTACATAAGATTTGTGTCACACATCAAGAAGAAATAGCAAGACAATTCGCACAACAATGACTCAGAAAGCCATTTCAACACCATCTATTCTGTATTTCAGAACCAGAATAACGCAAGTCACACTAGACTAACTTTTCAGGAGGGCACCAAAACTGTAAGAAATGAACTCTAGGTCTGGTTCCAGAGCTAATAATTGAATCAGTCAGCAATAAATTATTGACATTATGTATTAAATTTGTACATATACTTAACCCATTGATAGGTGTTTCGTTTAGAATCAACGCTTTAACCTGAAAATTGTAATATGTATTCAGGGGTCGCGCTGGCTTTTTTTAAAGTTTCGCCAATCCATTCGCCAAATTAGATTTTGCCGGACATCATTAAGAAATGCAATTGCCAATATTTTCGCCAAACTAATTTTATTATCGCAATTTGCGACGTTGGCGATCGACAGCGCGACCCATGTTTATTTACATTCGTCTTGTTCTGGGGTACAGTATTAACACCAGCACAAAATTCAGGGAAAGAGTGTTTTTTTTTTCCTTTATCCCCAGGAATAAAAGGTAGCCTCTGCATTAATTAAGGGTACAATCTATCTGAATTATTATTATCATTCCGATCCGTCAAGACTTATGTGAAAGCGCAGCAGACATATAATCTGACAAACTTTCACCTTTATAATATTAGTAAGACTCAAAGTTTTAAACCATAAGTACACTAAACTGAACACGGATGTGGAAACTATTCTAACAGTGACGTATAAATGCTTGAACTTTGCTTAAGTGTGGTAGACAAATTCGAATACTGTTGCAGAGGCGAAGCTAGGGTTTTCAGCACCTGGGGACAATTGAAAATTTTGTGCCCTCTTTACTCCCCAAAATGCAATGGAGAAGGTTTTATATACAATTTGGCACTCCTTAGGTGCTTCGCCCGTGTACAGATGCCCCTCTCTAGCTACGACACTTCTCTGTTAGACTTTTGCAATTTCATTTGCGAAGTAAAACAGAAATGGAGGCGTAGTATGTTATTTAATCCTGTGATAATTTTATTTTTGCAAAAGATAATTTAACTCAATTTTTTTACTTCATCATTCCTTACAGAAAATGCCGAAAATGTTCCTGCGCAGATAAAGGTTTTACTGAGAAATTCAGCGAACATTGAATTAAAACAAATCATAACTGAAGAAACCTCGTTACACACCAACAATGTTGCGAAATGTGCCAAAAAACTTAGTTCGAAGTGTTCACATTTGCGTGTTTCAAAATTATGGCGAACATTTTCAAAATTTATTGTAAGAAATGATAATGTAAAAAAATTGAATTAAATTATACTTTTCGAAAATAAAATTATCACTGGATTCCGCTGGAATCGCTGGATTCACGTGCGCCTCCATTGCCTTTTTATCTAACAAATAAAGTTGTAACAGTCCAGCAGTGTTGGATATTATCTTTCCCACTTAAACAAGATTCAAACAATTATATTTCAGTGTTACAACAGTCGTTGCACATCCCTCAGATTTATGGGTAATAAGAAAAACCAATTGATCACCCTGTGTATTCTTTTTAAGTGTAAAAGTTTTGTTTAGTTTAAGCAAAAATAAAGCTCTTTATCGGTAAGCTGCCGACTTCTTGGGGAGGACTGCATTTTTTTCCCTTTGATATAAAAGTCTATTTGTATGTGCACGAGGAAATAATTATACATAAAATTGTATACAGGATGTTTCAAAAACACTCTCTCCTAGGATTTTACTCCTTAAACATTAATCACAAGCATATACAATAAATTGAAAAAAAAGTATAAAAAAAGAGTACAGAATTCTATGGTATCAGTTCAGATTTTTTCAGGACATTAAATCTAAATAAATACAAAATTTAAACTTTTATACGGCCCTCGTACGAAAAATAATTCCAATTAATAAAATATGACCCTAAATTAATAAGGGGATGCATAGAGCTTGGATATTTTATTCGAAAATATGCCAGAGATGTAACAATAAGTGATGCTGAGTTATACCACTTTTCGATGGCTCTGCAGGAGGAAAAAAAAATAAAGTCAAATAATCGTATTTCAGGAATTGTAAATAAATTACGAAATTACCCAATTATAGCATATAATACTTTTGCTATTATTTTGGTACTCTGTACCCCCATACCTACTTCAATAACGATACATCTAAACCTTTTTATGACAAAAGGCTAAAATTTTGTGCATCACATCATTAATCGTGGGGCACATTTTGCTGTTTGGGAATTTTTTTCTACGGAGGCGTGAAAAATTTAAATTTTGTATTTATTTAGATTTAATCCCTTGAAAATTTTAACACATTTCTTAAAATTTCATTTTTTAAAAACTTTTTAATTTATATGTCTACTAGCTGAAGTACCCGTTCTTCGCACGGGAATGATTGGACTTTTTGATATTACGATTTGTGGTGATTACTATTTATTGTAATAAAGAGATATAGCAAAATGGATATCGCTTTATATTGTGTTCAATAACCATGCATACCAAATTTCAAGGCAATCGTTTGTACGGTGCAGAAGGTCATGCGGCGTAGCGCAATCTAGTGGCGAGTTTTAGCAAAACGGATACGACGGAAATATTCTTCGCATTCAGATATCGATGAATACGAAATTTCAGGACAATCGGCTGGACAGCCCTGAAGTTCATGTGTTGACGCGACATCTAGTGGCAAATTATATGGGAAAATGGATAGCGCCAAACTCTTCCCCGTGTTCAAATATCTATGTATACCTATTTTCATAGCGATCAGTTACCATCTAGTGGTCAGTTAACCATCTAGTGATTAATTAAAGTAATGATTTGCTACAGCGCCGTCAAGTGGCGAGTTATAGCAAAATGGATAACGCTAAAATATTCTCATTGTTCAAATAGCTATGTATACTGATTTTCATAGCGACCGTTTGAATGGTCAAGAATTTGGCCTGCTGCAGCGTCATCTAGTGGCGAGTTAAAATAATAATGCATTGCAGTGCCATCTAGTGGTGAGTAACATCAAAAGGAACACAGTTAGAATATATTCTTCGTGCTGAAATGTGTAAGTATAAGAAATTTTATGCCGGTCGTTCGAACGGTATAGAAGTTGATGCGTTGCAGCGCCATTTAGCGGCAAGTTACAGCAAAATGGATAGTGAAAAATATTCTCCGTGTTCTAATATCCGCGTGTACCAAGTTTCATCGAAATTGGTTGGACGATATTCGCATAGTAAACGGCTAAACGGAATAGAATTCGACGTCTGCTGAACCACCTAGTGGCAAGTTAGAGGAAAACGGATAGCATAAAAAGCTTCTCAATGATAAAAGACTTAGGTGAACCAAATTTCATGGTGCAACGGTGCTAGAGTTTTTCAACCTCATACACACATACCAACATTCATTTTTATATACCAGTCTCATTATATATCCCAGTCTCAAATAAAATCCAGTTTCAAATCTAAGCCAAAGTGCCAACATACGCCATTTTGCAAGAGTTTTTTCAGGAAATCATTCAAAGCATTGACTTAGCAGCAATCAATATGGGAAATGGTTCGGCCGCCAAAAAGTAAAGCAAGCATTTATTTGAAAAATGGAATCCCTTAATACAGCCGAATTTTTTTAAATTATCAACTATAACGTGTTTTATTCATCGTTACTCCGATGTACTAAATGAGAAGATTTCAATTTTCTGAAATTTGGTGGAATTCCCCCAACTTAAATCAATGTACTCAATCGGCGAATTCTGAAGATAGATCGCTTGAAATCCCTTAATAACTGCATTATTTCTTCACGGATCATTAAAATTTAACGCTGTATTCTAATAAAACCTTTGCACTTGTTTTCAAAATTCTATTTCTTTAAGCTTTCAATAAATTGCGCCAAGCCGAAAACTGTGCAAACCGCTAGAACTCACTTTCTCAAAATCGGCATTTGAGCCATTTTATTTTTTCGCCAAACTAAAAAAAATTACATATTAGCCTCGGAAATCTTCAATTCTTATTGTTTTGCGTATAAAACATTTCATTCCTACTCCGATTTCCCATGATCACGATATTATAATAAAAAATTAATAATCTTACAAATATAAACTAACAAAAAAAATCATTATTATTCTTTTATTTTTACTTTGAGAATTTAAAACATCTTATTCGGCAAAATCGCCACACATGGCAACCACGATCCTTATTTCACACTTTTTTCACTGCAGGGGTTACAATTACGGAAAGCTTTTTGCGTGGAGAACAAAAAATCTCTTAAATTCCGGGAACGGGTGGACTTTCAAAGTTTTAAAGTGGACTATGATTTATTCTATATTATTTTACATATCTGTGCAAAATTTCAGGCTGATATGTCCATTTTTGTGGATTTGTATACAACTCAAATCCACAAACAAACAAACAAACAAACAAACAGAATTTCATTTTTATTTATAAGATGATCAAAACTTAAGATATAAAATGCAAATGGTTTTAGGACACCATGTAACTAAGGCACTTATGAATGCATATAAGTGTAATTCTGTATTCCTATCGCAGCACGCGCAGTAACCGTTCACTTTTAATAAATGTACATAATCGTATTTTTTCTCATCTGACTTGAAGGGCATTAAATATCAAAAGTTAACGATAATAAGTAGTCCAGTTGCTATTTGGTAAAATTAAACTTCTGTAGCGTAATTTAATTTTTCTTTCAGAAATCTCAAGCATTATAAATAGTAATTTTGCAATTCTATTTCTTCTAGAAATAGAATTGTGTGTGTGTAAAAGCATTTTAAGCAATCTTTTTTCTAAATATCACCATAAGTTGCATCATGCAACTATATTCCTGTTTACAATAAATTGATATTTATATTTAGGAGACTAAATTGTTTAAATATATATGTTCTGGCTGCTTCTAACCATGGTGCACATCCTCCCCCCCCATTTTAATGCAAGAAACGGTTTCATTTATATACCTAAATTTTTGAAAATTCAAAATATTACTTCGTTGCAGGGTTCCCGCTAGAGTGCGAGACCGCGAGAATCTCGCATAAATTTCTTAAATCTCGCGCAAAAAATATTACAGCGCGAGGTATTCTCGCACTGCAAAATATTCGCTACCTGCGCGAGATTCTGGCACGCTTTTTGAAAGTTTAAAAGCGCCAGTTTACAAATAGAAAAATTTGTTTTTACTCTACTATTGTCGGATAACGAGCGTGCCTCGGCCGCAATGAAGCGCCCCCCCCTTCCTCTCTTGAGTTTCTGTTCAGAGATAACACTGTTAAATCATCGGAATACAGAGGGGGAATATTAATTAATGCTATCGGTGCTGAGCTGACGTGTTGATTTTTCTCCTCCTGCTTGCCAGCTGTAAAATGATTTGTTTTTGTATATGTGTCCATCGTATATGACTTTTGAGAGCATTTCATCTGTTTTTTTTTATATACCACCACGATTCATGGAATTATTGATTACCTCTGGCAGTTTGAAATTTGGACCCCCCCTTCCGTTCTTAGTTGTCATTCACAGTAAGAGTTAATCAATCTTTTAAGAAGACCCCCCCCCAAAAAACTGGAAGCTGAAATTTTCCGGTTAAATGCCAGATAATCTAGCTTATACTGTAGTAAGAATTTGAACTTAACTATATCTGTTTTAACTTTGTCACACATATTTGTATCTTACCAACTTTGTAGTATAATATAATTTAATATTTATATAAATATATTATATAAATATTAAGCTATTTTATATATTTTTATTTTACTAGATAAAATATTATAGTTAATAATTCTTTTGCTTAGTTAAACTGGATGTGATTCTTTGAATAAATTTGAATATTCATTAACTTTGAATATCCATTAACAATTCAAGTGCAAATTTCAGTGCACTTTCAAGTGCAAATTTAAGCAATCTTATTAGAATAGCTGATGGAAATATCAATTTAGAAAGTTTTCTATATGATCAAGCTGTAAAATTTTTTAATGAACGGAACAATCGGTGTTATTGAAATTGTAATAAATAAATAAAATGATGTTAAACAATATTTATGTTCTCACTTAACTTTCAGAAATCTCACTCAAAATTTTTGGATGGGTGAGAAATCTCACCCAATTTTTGGATGGGTGAGAAATCTCACCCAATTTTTTTTTCTAATGGGAACCCTGCTTCGTTGCAAATATATATTTATAATTAAGACATTACGAATGAAGATTAAAGTTTTCAATATCGGAAGAGAGGATTCGTTCAGAGAAAACAATTTTGTTCTTGTCAAAAAGGCGTTGAAGTGCAAACGGAAGAACTGAAAATCATTCTAATAATATTCACTGGTGAGGAAAATTATCGATACAGTTAAGAAGAGAGGCAGAGGACATGAATTGAAAAAAAAAAGTCCAAAATGTTTATTTATAACTCAAGCCAGAGTTATTACGTTGTCCATAGAATTAAATTTGAATAATATGTGAATTTCTTACAGTGAACTAATTCTTGTAGCATTAGATTAAGGAAAATATAAAATTTAGAAAATAATTCAGAGTGTCTCTAATGAGTAAGGAGTTATTAAAATACCAATAAAGTTATAACATATCTATGTAATCGTTGTTTTCTTTCGAAATTTGAGTAAAGCCCCTGAAACGCCCCCTTAAGAACTATTTAAAATAGTTTAAGTCAACGTATATCAATTTTCGTTCGTCTGAGCCTTTTTATGTTGAATAGCTGAAAATTTGTGAATCACCTAATTAATGAATGGAACATATTTTACTAAGTGAGAATTTTTTTCTACACGGTCGTATAAAAATATAATTTTTTTATTTGTTTGAATTTAATTTCCGAAAAATTTTAATCGTTACCATAAAATTCTGTACTTTTATTCTTTACATAACTTGGTAACTTATTGTATACAAGGTGTCCCGAAAAACTGTTATCGGGTTTTAATTCTATATGTATTAGAGATAGTGGGCAATGTAAATCGAAAAAAAAAAAATTCAAAATAAGCTCAGAAATAAGACTCCGCCAAGAAAAAAATTCTTCTCGTTAATTTCAAAAAGTTATACTTTTGAAATTTGCATACAGGTGCATACATTTGCAGAAAAGTGTAACTTTCTGAAAATTAACGGCAGGAATTTTTTCTTAACGAAGATCTTACTTTGTAATTTTAATTTTTTATCTTACTTTGAACAGTTTCTTCAGTTTACATTGCCTATTTATCTCTAGTAGATAAAGAATTAAAGCCCGTTAGAACCGTTTTGGGACGCCCTGTATGTCGATGATCAATATTTAGGGAATAAATTTTTGGGACACACTGTACATATTTATACACACAGAAGATCCATTGCATTATAACCACCCACGGATTTTTCAATGAGCTTGTCTGGATGACATGGAGAGTACTTAATTAAGTGGGAATCGTATTAAACTGTTGCTGGAGAAGATAAGGAATCATTCTTGCATTTACGTTCGTGAGTGATGGGAAAGGCTGTTGATCTAAGTGAATTAGATAGAAGGTAGATTTTAATGGCCCGAAGACTCTCAACGTGTACATCCGAAACTGCACGACTGGTCGGTTGTTCACGATCAGCCGTTGTTAGTATTTATAAAAAGCGCATTGATGACGGTGAAACCAGCAATAGACGCCGAGATGTTGGGCGTCCACGCATCATCCAAGAAAGAGGACGCCGGAGACTGTCCCGCCTAGTACAGCAAAATCGGCAGTAGACAGTGGCTCAACTGACAGCCCTATACGATGCAGGTCCAAGTACAAGTGTTTCGAAACACACAATTCAGCGGATACTGTTGGATATGGGACTGCAGAGCAAACGTCCCACTCGTGTGCCTCTGCTTACCAAGCGTCATTGTCAACTATGCCTACAGTGGGCACGGGAACATCGAGACTGGACCACGAATATGTAGAAAAGAATTGCCTGGTAGGATGAATCCCGGTTTCTCCTTCATCTCCTTGGATGATCGTGTAAGGGTACGTCGTCTTGCAGGAGAACAGTTGCTCTCCTCTCCCCGGCAGCTCAGAGCTCTATCACCACCATGCTCCAATATCTAGACTTTGTGTGGGCACTGCTTAAATATTTGGTACAACCTGTCTCCAGTATCCACTAAGAACTCGTGGTATAAATGCCCAGGAGAGTTGCAGCTGTTTTGAAGGCCAAAGGAGGCGCAACGCGTTATTAAGTTGTTGATGATCGCTAAGCCTAATGGTGTAATGTAATGGTCATGTGGTCATAATAAAATGGTTCTTCTGTGTATGTGTGTGTGTGCATGTGTGAACTCACACGCACGCACGCAACTTCTGCAAAACTAGATGACAGATGGCAGATAGATGACAAATACCTGGATGTGATGCGATGATTTTACTGAATATTTATTTTGTTCTGTTATTGCACACATTTTTTTAGAAAATCTTGTGACTTTTGAAAAACTTATTTCCTTCATGAAAACAAAATTAGTGGTTAAGATATTATCTAAAATTTGTTCATTGTTATATTTTGTTTATGATATCATAAGCTCATTTCAAAGATAGGGTTAAAAGAAAATGAGATCTGATAGGTGAATAGGAAAAATTTTGTTTTTCTGAGATTTTTTTTTTTTTATAATTATGTGGAATATAAAGAAGTCGTTAAAGGACTATGAATAAAGCCTTTCGAGCAATGTACTATTTAAGATTTTCCCTTATTATGATACCCCCATAAAAAGAACAATGCCTCAACAGAACATATTTTCCGATAATAGAAGATTTTCGATGGTACAAGACAGCGATAAAAATGAAAAATCGTTGGTGGAAAATTGTTTTTGTGATGCTATATCTCTACAGAATAATACTTAGGCTTTAGTAGAAGAAAACGCAGGAATTGCGGTTCGGTCCTGTCATTTATTGCTTCTAATAACAATGACAGAAATAAATGATTCTACATGTAGGTGTAAAAGAATAGCCTTCATTACTCCAATATTTTATTTCCCTTCATAAAAGTGTTAGAAACGAGTTGTCCTCGTCGAGGTTTTACCTCAAAAAGGTATGAAAATCAATTCTAAATGTAAAGTAAGCAAAAAATAAAGTCTTAACGACTTTTAAGTATATCTGTAATAAAGTGTTTACCTTTCTAAAATATAATATAATTTTTTCTCCTATACATCTTAACCCTTGCGAAAATCACCCAACACACACCGTATTTTCGAAATAGCTGGCACCACGGTAACCACATCGAACAGCTACGGTCTCCATTAGTCTCATTACCTGTCACCAATTTTATAATCAAGTAAAGTGTTTGCCACTTATATCGGTCGGTGATTTATCCAGTGCCCTATTACCGGCAGGGCAGGGGCGTAGCCAAGGGAGGGGGTTAGGGGATCATAACCCCCCCCCCCATGAGAAATTTTTGCCATACAAAATGTATAGTCTTCACTACATTATCACACACGTATACATATATATGAGTTGTAGTAGTCGTAACCCCCCCAATGAAAAATCTCTGGCTACGCCCCTGCGGCAGGGCAAACGGGGCAACTGCCCAGGGCCCACAGATTTTAGGGGCTCAAAAATCTTACATCTTACACTTTCATAATTTTACAGTTAAATTACAAAGGATAAAAAAATTATAAGTTAAATGAATTTTTAATTATAAAGTATGAACAAAAAAATGAAAATATAATTCTAATTTACATTTGTATAAATTAATTAAAACTTAGTTTTAATTCTTCGAAATGCTCTATAGTCGATGTAGCATACCATTCTGTAGGAAAATAACTAACCACATTTTGAAAAGAGTATTTTTAATGTTAAAAATATGGCAAAATTCTTGAATTGTTTGGGTGAATTATTTGATATTTAAAAATATATATATACAAAAATAGCTGTTTACAAAAAGTGGTTGTATTTCGTTCGTACATGTTGGCAACTGTGATATAGCACTTCGATGAGCATAACAAGCAGTTTCGTTGACATCGTGTATGTATATTCATTTATTTCAGATTACTTAAAACAAAATTTGTGTTTTAAAGGGGTAAGGTCTATTTAAAACTTTCAGTATAAACCAATCATAATCTTTTTTTTAAGGGGAAGGGTATTGCATGGGGCCCAATTTTTTCCTTCTGCCCAGGGCCCACAGTTGTCTTGATCGGGCTCTGGGTTTATCCGGCGAAAATCGTTATTGTTACGAATTTTAGGGGAACCCAGCTGTTCTGGGGGTTTGAACTAGGTGAAAGTTCGTATTCTATGCGTCAAATAATTAAATTTTGCATTTTGTTGCATCACAATAGGTTAACTAGAACACGAGACATGGAGTTTTGGGTTTCCCTATTGGTTTATATAGGGTTTTCTAGAAATCTCGAGAAATATTGGTCCTAGGCTTTCGCTAACGGCATATTTGGGGACATATTTTTGGTGCCAAATTTAGCGATATTTCGCCAAAAAATCGACAAGATTGGCGACATTTCGGTCATTTTGCACGATTTTCGCTGTAAAAAACGCCTGTAAAGAACCCCTGTAAAGAACGCCCTGTAAAGAATGCACGATTTTTCCTTGCCTGTAAAGAACGTTTTCCCGCAATAGCATTACAAAATAGCCTAATAATACTCAATTACTCTTCTATTATGCAATAAAAATCGAGTTTGTTCTACAAGCTTCCGGGGATAGTTTTCTCTAGAATTTTTCACGGTGTGTCGTAAACTATAAAAGCACCGTGTTCCCCCAGTTCAATTAGTTGTCATCGAGCTTCCGATGAGTTAGTACGCTGCATTGCTGTGTGAATTGTGCTATAGTTTGCTTGCTTTTGAAGCCTTGTTTTAAAGTGCTGAGTGTGAATTTTTCAATGCCGAATCTTGAGGGACAGTTTACGATTTCCCTCGTAAGTTTCCACTGAATTTTTGCCTGTGGAAATGTTTTATTTCGTGTGAGAAATACAGCATTTCTGAAAGCTTCTGTACTAAGCGAACTGTTATAAGCATGCTACTGTCTGATTGTGCTTGTGAATTTTGTACAGCTGATTGTTTGACTAAATTCTAGAAGCAATTAAGTCCGTGTTCCATCCTGACAAGTGGACTCTAGAACTTTCTACAACTACTGGACTTCAGAACGACGAAACCAGGAATCAAGCAGAGTTTTCTGCAACAGTATGAACAGAACAAAATAACCAAATTGCGGCTTTTTAAAAAATAAATATGCATATGTATTTTTCACTTCTTTATTCTTAAATAAATAAGTGCATACTTTAAACTAGTGACTAAGTTTACAAACTTTGATTTAATTTACTGATTTTTTTTAATGTCTCACTTTTACTTTGGTTCCGCCGTTTATTTCGGGTTTCGTTTATTCCGGTCAATCACAATCCGTCCCGATGTGACAGGAATAAGCGGCGACCACTGTAATAACTTACTGCACTACTCGAATAATAAGTAATAATAATAAATGATTAAATGAAAAATAAATGATTCACAATAGTAATAACTATTATTACTATGTTTGCTTATATTTGTTAGAATAATCATTTGCAATCTGTACGGACAAGGGAGACAAAAATGTCGGTTTGGTACTATTCGGCGGGGCTGGTTCGGCGCGACCGTTTCGGCGCGAAACTCATTTTTACTTTAAATAATGTACAAAAATAAAGATTGTCTTTATTATAAAGTTTTTTTAAACTATTTTAATTCCGTATAATACAATATAATCAGTGGTGGCTCCTTTGCGAGACCCAAAAAAATCTGTGGGTTCGGCCATTGCTTCAGAGTAACCCCTCGAAAATATGTTAACGCTGGCCCTTTGCGAGACCCCCAAAAAATCGCTAACGCTGGCCGCTTTGCGCGACCCAAAAAAAACATCAGTGGGTCCGGCCATCGCCTCAAGGGGCCCCCTCGAAAATATGCTAACGCTGGCCCCTCTGCGAGACCTAAAAAACATCAGTAGGTCCGGCCATCGCTTCAGTGGGCCCCCTTGAAAATATGCTAACGCTGGCCGCTTTGCGTGCCCCCCCCCAAAAAAAATGGGTCTAGCCCTCGCTTCAGGGGGCCTCCTCGAAAATATGCTAACTCTGGCCACTTTCCGAGACCTAAAAAAACATCAGTGGGTCCGGCCATCACTTCAGAGGGCCCCCTCATGCTAGCGCTGGCCTCTTTGCGAGACCAAAAAAAAAAAAAAACATAAGTGGGTCCGGCCATCGCTTCAGAGGACCCCCTCGAAAATATGCTAACGCTGGCCCCTTTGCGAGACCAAAAAAAGCGTCAGTGGGTCCGGCCATCGCTTCAGAGGACCCCCTCGAAAATATGCTAACGCTGGCCCCTTTGCGAGACCAAAAAAATCATAAGTGGATCCGGCCTACGCCTCAAGGGTCCCCCTCGAAAATATGCTAACGCTGGCCCCTTTGCGAGAGAAGTTGAAGCACTTTAAATTATACAAATTTCTATTCATTACAATTTTTTTGTTCATGAATGAGAAACATAGATTTTCACCGAGAAGGCCGCGTCAAAATGACTTTCGCGCCGAAACGGGTTTCGCGCCGAAACGGTCGCGCCGAACCAGCCGCGCCGAATAGTCCCATCCCGCAAAAATGGGTACCTTAGTGCCTGGATTTTGAATAATGTTATTGGAAAGCATAACACATATAAACTCAACAATAATGTTTCCCTAAAGGGGCTAGAATGATGTTTAATTCTTATTCATGTAAGTAAAGAGGGTTAAAAGCAATTTTACGTAGGCTTAATTAGAAATGATTCAATTACCATGACCCCACCCCCAAAAGGTAACCGGGTACCCAGTCATTGATATAAGGGTAAAGTTCGATTAGATTTACCAGTGAAGCAAATTCTCAGACGATCGGCCAAACGGTCTGCACGGAACTACAGAGGACTAACACAAGTGGGTTGTTCACGCCTGGATTCACTGCAGCAAGCAATCAAGTAGTCACTGGACGTTTATTACTTAGAGTGTTTTTCTTCTTACTAGGTTTTATCATCGTTTCTAACTGTCTCAAAAGAGAAAAAAATCGAATTTGAATACAAAATTTCATAACATTTTTAGAGAATGACCTGCAGGCGATTCTACAATTACTGGCTGATTAATTCTAGATGCATGAAATACGCACACATTTTAATCGAATTTTTTCATAGTGGGCAATGCTTATAAAAATTAAAGTATTTGTGCACATCCAGTTGATAAAAGTTAAATTTGAATTTAAAGCATCGTTTTTCAATTCAAGACTTTTTCTTACCCATTGAGCCGTAAATGTCACAAGAAATTC
Source organism: Cheiracanthium punctorium (assembly GCA_038373885.1). Lineage (NCBI taxonomy): Eukaryota > Metazoa > Arthropoda > Arachnida > Araneae > Cheiracanthiidae > Cheiracanthium > Cheiracanthium punctorium. Next base: position 95,918 of record JAWZYV010011965.1, on the reverse strand, counting down.
AATATCAGTCAACATTTTTTCATCAGAATTTTTTTGGACAAAGTTTATTTATTTATTTATTTATTTTTTGGTTAATAATGACTGCAAAATCGCCTCAAACTCAAAAACCGTGCGAGAGGCCAAAACTCTGAATCTGCACAATTCAGCCATCTCCCAGTGTTCAGTGTCTGACACACTCGGCGATTAGTCGAAATTTTCTTTTCAATGTCTCTTTTCCAAAAGGTGAATTTATGTTTTATAAAAGAAAATCATTTTTAAGTAACCTATTTTAAATTTACAAACACTGCATTATTACTAAGTATAACGATAACAATTAAAAAGTACGTTTAAAATGCTTGATAGTCGCAACCTTTGTAAAATTCTTCATTCTTTACAGATTAAAATTCTTAATATTTTTTAATACTTTTAATTTATTTTTGAAACTAACATACAGCAGTTTCGATCCTTCAAGTAAAAATAACACCCCTCCATTTTTCCCTAATTTTACTACCATAAATAGTAGCCATTAATATGATACAAGAAACCTTAAACAAATCCTGTTAAATTAAACTAGTTTTAGAGTTAAAATACACAGTAATTTTTTACGCTGACAACCTAGCAACACCTTTTGCGCAGATTGCCCACTTTATCCAAAATGCAAGTGAGCGTTCTAATTTAAATGAATGGTTACCACGGGCGACCGACAGACCCCCTCCAGTTACGTCATTAGCGTAGTAACCCCCCTCCCAACCTTTCATACCCACAGATTAAAGAGCAATGCCCAGACCGGAAGTCAAATAAATCTTGTGGAGTGCAGAGACCTACTCCCTCCTGCAAATCACGAATTTATAAATGAATCCAGTGGTTTATGATTTATAACGGTGACTGATTTTCTGATGAGTGCATCTCCTGAGTTTGGTGAATATTTAGAAAAAAAAAATTATAACTTAAATTCAATAATTAACCTATATACTAAATATAATTACCCATTATATACATCTTAATAAGCATAGAAGGTATTAAATATTAAATAGTAAGCAAAGGTTAAGAAATAAAATCACAAAATTTAGAATCGTTTCCGTTAAAGTAAATTAATCGATAAAAAAACAAAAACAATAGAGAAATTACATCTTATACATACGGATATAAACAGCGTTATACTATCATAAACGTCTATAAGAAAATGTAGACTAAGTACTATAAATGATTCCCTCGTCTCGCGGTGGTCTTTGTGCTAAACTCCGTTTCCATAAGACGGCAAGTGAAGCAGCATCCGGCTTGGTCAGTGCCTGGGAAGGTGCACTCCTCTCTCGGCTGGACTGCTGTGGGACCGTGTGCGCTAATGGGAGCTGGTGCACTTAAACTCCGTCGTGGCTCCAATATCCTCCATGTTCAACGCTACCTCTGAGGATGCCGATTTCAAGTGGATGGTACCTCATCTGGAATGGGTTCAAAATTAGGGAACCCCGAGCGAAAGTCGGACCTCCTCAGAATAAACAAAGAAGAATAGAGAGGTATCAACACAAAAGAACTATACATGAACTACAGTATTACTACGCATCATAAAGTGATAAAAAGTACGAATGGCATTAACCCTTTGAGGCGCAACCCTTTCCCAGTGCTGAAAAAAGGGCAGTCGTTGTCATCGCACGTTTCGATCGTCCGCCATCTTGCTGGTAGTTAAGTCGAGCGATGGAAACGGCTGCGCTTTTTTCAGCATTGGACAATCTATCCAGCTGTTCTCGCATTATTCCATTTTTCAGCAGATGTCAGCGCTGTTAAAAATAATCGTGACGATTTTTTTACGGGAAAGGACGTGCTCAAAAGTAAAGGATACTCGTGGAGCTATGTCACCTGCAACTATTTTTATAGAAATCAAATCTATTCTTCGTGACTGCCAACAGTCAAAACGTCAGAGTTTGGTGTTCTCAGAACGGGAACACTGCGCGTTAAAGGGTTAAAAGTAGTACTAAGTCTAAACGAAAAAAACAAAAGAAAAAACTATACAGAGATATCGTAAATATAAGCTTTACTTTTAGTTAGAAAATATTACATAATTAACTTTTATGTTTTCTAATTTTTTTAAAACCGTTTGGAGGAAAAAGCGGGGCTGTAAACTAAGATAAGTAGTTGAAAGACGATATGCATACAAGAGTGTAAGTTCGTTAAGGAAAATATAATTTTAAATGATAACTTTAAATTTATTACTTATGTAGATATAAACTGTATTAATTATATAGTGTAAGTGAACGTATATGTGTATGGTAAAAAATAGGACAGCTTTTTGGTTGTGAATTTTTTGGACGCAAGGCCGGTGTTTGGGCAAGTGTCCTTGGATCACTCTCAATGTGTATTAGAAGGTGATCAATTTAAGAGTACCCGCTGGTGTTCTTATTGCCATAAATCTGACAGATGTGCCAACTATTCTAACACTGTTGTATGAATAACCTTGCTTAAGTGTGGGAGGCAATTTCCAACACTGTTGGACTGTTGCAAATTTATTTGTGAAGCGCACGATGTTATTTAATTCTGTGATGATTTTATTTTTGTAAAATAAATTTAATTCAAAATTTTAACAGGTAATTATATATACCAAGTATTACCATTATTACCATTATATATTACTAGGTATACCATTTAGATATACCAGGTAAATCTAAATAGATGTTACAGCGACTATCTCTTAAACCGTAAGCTACCAAAACAATTTGTATTAAAAAGATTGTCAAATCCAGTGTAGCTCTTAGATATGGCAAATTTTACAAGGGACTGTATGCATATTAAATTCCAAAAAGTAATTTTTTAACATTTCCAATCACTAATATTTGAGAAAATATTGTTCCATTTCAAAAAAATGTAAATAAAGAAAATAGCATGTCTGTGGGTGAAATGGTTAGCGAGATATTTAATATTAAAAATAACGACTTACGCCACTTATTTACCTGTTGAGTTGGCGTTCGTTTTCAGGCGAAAATTGTTTTACTTTAGCGTATCAACTTTCAGTTGATAAAATTTAAATAATGATGACTTTCTTGAAAAATAGCAATTAAACGCACTCAAGCTCGTGAAAAATAACGGGTTTAGTTTTACCTTAACTGATAGGTACTGTATTATGAACTTGCAGATAATTTAGTTCTTTCTGGGTCGTCCACCAATTACGTTGCTTTTCCAGAGATGTAATTTTAAATTGTAATAGAGAATGACAAAGACATTGGTGCGGGTTAATTTCTTCTAGAAATTGCCAAACATACATGAAAGGAAAATTATAGATAAAATAGGATTTCCACAGAAATCAACTGTGTCGAATAACCACTAACTCAAATGAAAGTCAGTTGAAAAGTAATTTTATTTTTCTCCCTTTTGTGACATCCGTTAGCATTTGATGACAACTGGTAAAATTTTTGATTTGGGATACCTTGATAACTGTTCCACTCAGTGACAGAAGATTTCTTTTATTTACCTTTTTAGACACAAATAGCCCCAAGTGTAACTGAAATTAACCAAGTATAACTTGAATGCGTTTAATTCTTTCCCAAGTATAATTGAAAGGAAATTGAGGACCGTCTAAAATTTAAATTTCGCATTTTAGTAGGTATACAAACCCTTGTATAAAAATTTTATCTGCAAACTACTCGAAATTTTACAAACATTTTTAATTCGAAGTATGTTTCGACCATTTACGGTTTAAAACCCTTTAAACCTTTCCGGCGCAAGAACTTTTATTGTATTTTCTCATTCACGTTGATGCCTTGAGTAATAGTTAAATTTCTGATGTCAATTTAATGAAGCATGGATAATTTTTCTGTAAAATATCTATAACATTTTTATGAATATGCATGACACTTTACCTCCTAATATCATTTTGTGCAAATTTCATTATTATCTGGTAAATAGACATAGGAAAATTGCCTAATGCTTCTGAAATTTGTGATGTACACCATAAGTAGGTGGCTAGAACGTCTAGCCACCGACCGCGAAAGGGTTAAAGCGCGGTATCCTCGCCGTGAGGACACAACTCTGACACTTTGACTGTTTTGATACACGAAGAATAAATGTGATTACAATAAAATACTTAAGGAGGACATAGTCACAGGAGAATCTTTTTCTATTTAGAACATCATTTCCCCTAAAAAGCATCAATTTTTTGTAATATGGATGTCAGAATTATTTTTATCAGTACCGGCATCCGCTGAGAACTAGAGAATGTGAGAAAAATATTCTTCGATATATAAGGAAAACTAGATAGATTGACCAGTGCCGAAAATTGCAGCCGTTGCCATCGCTCAATTTTTAAATCGATGGATGGCAACGGCTGCACTTTTTCGGCATTGGGAAATGTTTGAGCTTCAAAGGTTTAAGAGATATTCCCTGTAACCTCTATTTTGAATCACCCGTTATGCAGGGTGGTTATTAAACTTCCCCTTTAAACAGCGTGCTACACTGCAAAAAAAAAACAGTTCCAAATAACGATGTATACTGTCAGCAGTGGGCCAGAGTATATATACCGTAAATTTCATATATGGTATATGTACTGTAAAATATTTTATAGTATATGTACTGTAAAAATGTATATATACCGTAAAAGTATATGTACCATAAAAGGCGTTTCCAACTGACAATTTATAGTTAGCTGTTCATTACCTAACTGCGATGCATATTAATATTTTTAACATTTCTTCTCGTTGCCCGATCTAGAATCAAACCCTCGATCTACAGAGTGAGCGATTGCTGCTCTTATCCACTAGACGGCAGTCGACATACTAGGGGCACTAAACATTGAAGTGAAGGTTATTTTAGTCTCAGAATGATCAGAGGCTTGGATTATTAACATAATCAAATTATTGGGTTGGCAAGAAATTACTTTCTATTTTCACAAATGTATGTTCAACATTTACTCTTAAGCTACTTGACCAGTCGATTTCGAATTTTTAAAATAGGCTGACAAACATTGAAAAAAAAACAGGAAAACAAATACATTGGCCGCTAAAAATATCTGAAATTATCCTTTTTCTGATTTGAAATAAAAAAAAAAACAGAAATTACTAAGCCGTTCCAATATTTATAAATGAAATTTGATATACTCTTTATAAAAGTGAATTCTTTATTAAATTCGAATTTTCCTAACTCTCATTTCATCCAGAATAATTTTTTAATTTCGACTTGATGAGCCCTTCCCCTCTCCCCCAAAACAAAATCCTGACTACGCTCTTATACATTCTAAATACTGCACATGCACATATGAACTTTGGCATAAATTAACAATATATCTTCCACACATTAATAGTAAAATCTGTTATTTTACAGTATAAATGCCGTTTAGAATAGAAGCAGCACATATACCGTATTTTTAAGGATCAAATATTGTAGAATTACGGTAGTTTTACCGTAAAGAAAAAAATGGAGAATACATATACTGTACAGTTGTGCTGTAATTTTACGAAATTCTTTTACTGTGTACAGTTGAAACATGTGAGCAGATTGCTACCAAATTTGGCATATGGACTATACACGAACACGAGATGCCCACAAAGAAGTTTTCTTTTTAAAGTTTGTTTCAAAAAATGACCGCTAGGTGGTGGTTTGTATGATGAATTCAACTCTAAAAATGAGCCAAATTAGTCAATACATGCTCAAAAACAATTGAATAAATGTTGAAATTGTCTGCACATCTTGAATATCCCATTCCTATTATTAAATTTGCTAACTTTTATGCAAAACGGTAAACGTTTTTTGAGCAATTATTTTTTTAAATACATTGAGCTCATCTCATACGTGATCTATATACCAATTTCAGTTACAAATCGTTCAGTTACAATTCGTTTGCAATTTTAACTTTTTCAAACAAATTATAACAAAAGTAACAAAGTAAACTGGAGGAAGAGAAACATTAAAGTTTTTAAAGGAAGTTTAAATTTGACTTTTTGCTCCCGTACTTAAATCATTCTTCAGCATATGCACGGAAATAGAAAACCCAGTGAATATGCAGTCAATACACAATGCCTTTTTTGGTCAGCATTCTGGTCATATATGCAGGTAGAGTCTTATCTGAATTTCGTGTGAATCATTTTAGAGAGAAAAAATGTATTGCTTATCTTCTGGTAAGTCTGAGAAAAACATATTTTTGCTAAATGTTACCATGGTGATAGAGTAGGTTGTTGAAAATTGGATTCCATCGCCTCTCAAGCTATCACATCGTTATGGCGTTGCTATAAATTTGAGGTTTTTTATGTTGCAGATGTGTGATAAAAAATTATTGTTCACGAAAATTTGAAAGGCATAAATTCTAAATAAGTATTGCTTAAATCATTTGTATACGCTTTTGCGAAATGAGTTTTATTTTTTTTCCACTTAAAAAGAATGCAATTTTCCAACTACTTTTGATTTGCAGCTGTTATGTTTTAGGTTGTGGTTGAAACACTCAAATTTAAGATTCTTTTAAAATTACATTTTCCTCGCAGTTCATTTTTTAGATGAGTAAGCTGTTAATTCTCACGATATAGATAATAATATAAAAGCCAGGAAACAGTCACAAAAGAAAATGCGTGACACAAAAGTAGCCAATTAAAAATGTTTTATGGGGGAAAAAAAGTTTCAGATAAATATTCCTTAGCTGAACAGTTTGCACAAGAAAAAAAAAAAAGGAAGAAAATCTGATCCCACTTATTACTTTCAATTATACATTATTTATCACAGAAGAAAATGGAATATTGCTTTGGAATGAATTAATTATGTGCAAATAGTTATATTTATACATAATGAACAAAAACAATTCAATAGGTAACTTAAAAGGTTTGTTTATTGAAAGTTTCATTGATTTATATTTTTTTGTTCGATCATCTTAATTGCTAAAATTTCAAAAATGTGTACGTGGTTCAAATCAAGGTCTCGTTCGTTGACTTGGGTGGTAGAAGTTTTCCGTGCTTTTCTCCGAAACCCCCCATAAATACAGGTTAAGACCCTTATAAAGACCCCTACGGCGAGCTTCCTCCGCCCACCCTTCGGCCTGGATCCCTTGAGTAGATAATCGGCCGTAATCCCACAAGAAAAAAAATCAAAAATGTGTGTATAGCTTGAAAAAGTGCATACTTTATGTATGTAAAAGACAATAATAAAAGTTACTTTGTTTAAATGCACATTCGTGATTTTTAAAATCTAAAACTATATTTTATATATAATCGCAATGAAATAAGATTGCCATTTCAAGAATTTTTAAAAGAAATACTTTTGCAAAATCTCCCAAAAAATATTATAAAATAAAATCTTTTCTCTCATGCAAGATTACTTTTGACTTCTTAGTTCAATTGAACTTGCTTTTTACGAGATTTTTGTTTTTTCAATTGCCATTAATTCAAAAGAATGCTTTCCAAAGTAAGGTTAATCAGTTAAGACTTTTTAATTTGCATTTACTGACAAAAGTTTTACTTAAGTTAAATGAAATTGTATCTGAAAGTCAATAAAAGGAACCAAGTTCGTAAGCTGTAATTTATACGGTTTTCAGAAATAATTATCTTTTAAACTGGGGAAAAAAGTGCTTTATAACAACAACAAAAAAAATTAAAAGTTAAATAAAAGCTCTTTTAGTTTTAACATTCTTATAAATGTTGAATTGGGGTTGCTTTTTCCATATGCCGATATTTCGCTTACCCTACTGAAGCTAATAATACGAAATTTGGAATGTATGTTTTTTAATGTAGGTTCTAGATGAAATAGATTTCCTAAAATAAGAAATATGTATTGGATAGAAAGCTAAAACGTTCTTTTCATCTATCTATATTTATCGTTCTGAAGAAAAAAAGAGATATCCATGAAATTCTTGCCGTAAAATACAATACTTAAGAATACTTAAAAATAAATTTCAGGACACTTTGAATTTCATTCTCCAAGAAGAGTAGATGAACACCCTTCCCTTTTTCCAAACATCTTTTTTAAAAGAAAAAATAAATTTTTAAGATTTTCTCTTTAAAATGGAATAAATATGAATCCTAAACCCATTGCTCCAGTCTCCTTAAAGCTGAAACTGATGCTGTCACAGGAGTGACAATCGACTCAGATAAGCCCCCAGTATCCAACACCACGGACAAAAATTCCCGCAATCTGATGTTCAACAACCCAATTCCTCAGAAAAAAGAGATCTAAAAGAAATCCAAAAACGCCAAGGCTGCTCCCAAAACACAAATACAAAAAATGAAACGATGCGAAATCAACTTTTATGAGCGAAACTCCCTTCTCCGAGACACCCAGCTATCGGTGGTGATGGATATAATAACAGCAGTCAAAAAAATTCCTAGCATGATCAACCTACAAAAAAGGATGAAATTCTTCAGAAAATAGCAAACCAAACCACCAAACATACTACACCTGCGGATGAAGCTTTTGCATTCATTGAGGTCTTTACATACGTCACATTAAGAATAATCATGACTCTAAGCCAAAATAGCATGCGTATTAATTTCTTGAACGGAAAAGGCCTGCCCACGTGCACACTAAGATCCACGAACTCTGTGACTTCTTGTCACATGATGAGGTGAAGTCTTCGATGTTGGTACTTGAAATCACCAGACAATATTTCTTGATTAAATAAAATTTAATAACAGCTGTACCTCTTTTATACGCACACACACACTCAAAGAAAGAGAGAGAGTTAACATTAAATGTCGATCAACAGGAAAATTACGAGGCGAGTGTTCATGGTTATGTCAAACAGTGCATTCTATGTCACCTGGTCACCGACTTACTCTTTAGCATCCTTGATGCAAATTCAATCATACTACAATGCACTGACGGCCCAAAAATGATCACTTCCGCTTACTTCAGGACGGAACCTTCTTTGCCGGTGTGCGACCTGAAAAACATCTTAGTCCACTGCCAGGAAACATTAATTCCCGTCACTTCACCTGCAACAAAACCAGAAACGGTATCTGTAGTGCAAAGTTTCTTAAATTGATGATTGACAGGGAAGCCAGGCCGACCTTCCTTCCCACACCCACGCACTTCTGCAACACCGGGCTGACTTCGGATCTTCTATGATCGACATGGCCCTTCATAAGAATTGCTCAAGCACTCCAATGTCATACGATAAACAAATTAACTTCCGATCACTAACCGGTTAAAACGGATGTTTCTGCCGCCACAAGCAACAACAACATCCCACCTACACTGAAAACTATCTGGGTGACTTACACAAAACCTTTAGCCAAGAATTGAATTCTCATGCTGCCTCTGAATTTGGCCAAGGATATCCAGGCTGAAATCCAGAGAATTAAAGAAAACAAGCCCATAAATCTTCCTCCATCTCACCTCTGTTCAAAAGGATTGCAGTTACAAACTACCACTGAACATCCAGATGAAAATAAGTTCCAGAAAACTCTGCTAAAAAGCCTTACCTTGTCTCCCGCTGCCCTGTTGAGAGACAAAACTACTGCTGTCTCTGTGAGGAAGTGAAAAAGAAGATTTCGATCTAACTTCAAGAGCGAACAGTGGCTTTCTTACGTAGAATCTCTCTCTCCGGACGAAGACTGACTTTTAAAAGTCATCAAGAAACTTATAAAAAAGAAAACCTACCCCCCGTCGCTCAAGAAAGGACGCAGTTAAGTACTCACTAACAACAACAAAGCCAACGTTCTATCTAATAGCTATTAAGTATGATTCTCGAACAGGCAGCACAATATTAACTGGAAAGTAATGTTGCGAACTTTGTGTCAACGGCTTTTTCCTAACCGTTCCGTCTCAAACATTTCGTCCTTCTTTTTCGTTATAAAATGTAGATATTATAAAAAAATGAAAGTCAAAAAGTGCCCACGTGCTCACTGCATCACGAACTCGTTGATTAAAAACATATATCTGCCTGCGTACTCTCTTTGAGATCTCTGGATTTGTCAACGCCAGTTTTTTTTCCAAAGAGCTAGAAATAAGCCAAAGTGATTATATCACTTGTGTTCGAACTCAAAAGGTTACATCTTATTGTCTTCCCCATTACTAAGCAGTGGCAAGACCTGTCAAACTCACCTCCATACTGACCTTTCGGTCTACTCGGTGTATTAAGTGCCGAAAGGATAGGATTTCATTGTATTAATAAGCCCCTCCAAGAACCTACATCATAATGCCAGAGCGATTTGGCTTCCGCTCTAAGCATACTGTCTACCAGCTGCTATGGGTTGCCGAAACCATCACCGAAGCCATTCAAACCAACGACTTTACCGTCATTATGCTTCTCGTTCTCCAGAAAGTCTTCGACAAGTTCTGGGACACAAGCTTCGTTTACAAGCTCAAAAAGTGTAGAATGCTAGACGCTCTCATTTACCTTCAACATGAGTAAGAACATCCAAAGAAGGTTCTTCAGGGTTCGTATTAGTGACACACTCTCATACCCATTTCTATTATGAGAGGGACTTCTGAGGGACCTATCCTCGGGACCTCGCTATATTCAACGACATCTCGTTACCCTATTATACGTCAACGACGTACCGCGTCATTACAAGATCAATTTTTTTTTTTTTGATTTAATCTAAAAACGAAAAAGACATTTTCCCCCCCGGTACACTTAATATTTCCTTACATTTACGAATTTCTTTTCATAGGTGAGAACTAAAAACCAGTAGATCAAAAGTTAGAGTAGGAGGTCTTTTCGAATCAATAATTGTTTTTCATTTATTTTTTCTTAAGGGTGCAGGAAAATGTAAGAACACTTCGACAGGCTAGAATTTCACGTATCAAAGTTAGGTTAGGCTAGGTTCGGGATTAAGGCAAAGCTACACGAGAGGGAGTGATGCTTTAGGCTGAGGACTTTTGAAGGAGTTCTAACGCGTAATCACGTTACATCTGGAAAAACTTCCAAAACGTTATATATTTACATCAACAGTTGCGTGAGAGGCCAGAATCCTGGACCTGTGCACTTCAGCCACATGTTCAGTCCAGTGCTCAATGGCTTAACCAATTGACATTTAGGTTCAGCTGTCAAGATTTCACAGTAAAGATGCGCAACAAAATATACGTAATACAAGAATAAAAAGGGAAATTTTACAAGTTTCGGTAATAAAAAATTCTCTTGTCACCCGTACAAAATTAATACAAAGTACGATTTGTAATTTTATAAACTTGAATTCTATTGCCGTTATTTTCTAATGACACACTACCTTTCCGTTTAGTGGTACTGGGTAGTTTAGTGATTATATCACTTGCCTTCGAACTTTCAGTTCGAAGGCAAGGCTGAGAGGCAAACATCCACTTTCTAATAATTTCGAAATTATTTGTCGTTTTAGAAGTTTTAAATTCTTAAACTGTGCGCACTAGGGAATGGAGTGCTGCATAAGTACATATGTTGTCGTGATTTGAACTTATACTAATTTTTTAAGTCCCACCACTAAAATAAGCCACAAGCCGCCACTGCTTAGGTTGCACAGGAGTTTTTAAATAGGGGAACATTTGTCAATTGTTATCTAGGAGTGTGCCTAACAAGAGTCTTAGTTGAACGAGCTTAAAATGAAAGCACTTCTTTCGCAGTCAACGTCACAGTACACATTATAAGGTCTTTTATTTGAATGCCTTCGACGTTTTCTCTCATAAAAAAGCATCAAAAGCAATTTTTTTAAAGGAAACCTAGCATCCCCCTCTTTGTTGACCTTCAATTCAACAATTTAGCTCATTAATACTCGGATTCTATTCTTGCAACCATGAGAGACATACTTTTAAAATTTGAATTGATGGGCATCAAAATCGTCTTATAAAATTGGTGGGTCCTTAGCAATAATCATGGTTTAAAAAAAATTCTTGTCTCTGATGTTACTGCTTTCTAAATTTTAAAATAATGTTTATTTTAGAACAGTAGTGTAAAAAGCACAGAAAATATTTTCTATCCAAGGTAACGACCAACAAAACAATCTGGATGGCCTAAGACCAAGAATGAGTCCTGAAGGTCTATAGTATGCTCAACCAATACATACGTACTTGATGCATTTCTAGATAGCAACCACCAGACGCAGACGTTTAGGTCACTAAAACCTGTCATTGAGAATGGATATTACAATACAGACCCGATTTTTTTCTGCATATGCAATGTGGTTAGTGTACATTTTCATACTTATCTTTGCTATTTTCTTTAAAACTAAATCATGATAAACTAACTTAAGTGGCTATAACTAGCGATATTTTAAAAGTAAGTAATTATGAATAAAACATTAGTAAAAAGATGTGTGGTACTTTACAAAAGGTTTCAGCATCAATTCCTATTTATTTACTTTGACTGCATTTTCTATTCATTATAATCAGTCTAGATAATATATTCTGCGTTGATTATATTTTCTATTCATTTAAGCCTATTTAGTTATTATGTTCTGTCTTGCTAGTTTAGAAAAAAAAATATTTGTAAATGACTTTAAATAGGATTACTGTATTTCTAAATAACTTTCTACATTTTAATTTTCATTGTTAGGAATAAATAGTGATGATGTGCAAATGAAATTCCTTTCATAGAAAAAGATACAAGTTTTATTGTCTAATGAAACGACTTCACTGCGCAAAAAATGCTGATTTCCTTCGTGGTTTCTATTATCCTTTGAAATCACAAACTAGAATTCTTTGGTAGTGTTTAAGTAACAACCATTTCAACTTCAAGGGAAACTTGAAAACTGCTATTGAAATAATCTCTTATGAAGAACATTTTGTTTAAAAAAGTGTAAAGAGTTAACACTTGATGGGAGGAATAAGTAGGATTCTATACAGATTCTAAGTTATTTCTTTTGTATTGTTTCCCATTTGTCAACTGGCTCGTAGAATTTTATGATAATTTTATGGGAATCGTTTGCTTTTCCAAATGATGATACTTTGTTGACCCGAATGATAGTTTTACATTTGCGTAATAATTTTGTTACTTAATTGTTTTCGTGATTTCAACGAAATAATTCTCGCAAGTCCTTTACAGTTAAATAAGAAACCAAAGCTTTCCAATGTTCTTATCTGAAGCAAACTAATTTAGCTTATGTTATTCAACGTAGTTTTATAGAAATGAGACTGAAAACTATCATTATTTTTAGTTTTGAGAGTGTAAGTTCTGTATTGATAAGAGTATTGTAAAAACCCTAGAACCTTATTAAGCAATAAAATAAAATCACATTTTATTAATTCTAAATGAGACTAAGAAAAAATTCTAAATGATCTGGAGTTGAATTTTATATAGGAATGGGTTTGTTGCACCAGACGAAGGGAGAAAAGGGCGAATTGCACCGCGGATGAATTTAATCCACAGGCGACTTGCACCCGCGAAATGGAGGGGAGGGGGACAATCATAAGGGAACCCTGCGGTCTCGCAAGGGGCTAGCGATAGCATAGTTTCGAAGAGTCCCTACAGGTATGGCCAGACATAGTGATGTGTTTTGGGTCTCGCAAAGGGCCAGGGGTAGCATATTTCCGTGGGGATGCCTACAGTGATGCTTTTTTTTGGAGGAGAGGAGTCTCGCAAAGGGACTGAGGTAGCACATTTTCGAGGGGCCCTTTACAGCGATGGCCTGGCCTAGTGACATTTTTTGGAGTCTCGCAAAGGACCAGCGATAACATATTTTCGAGGGGCACCTTACAGCGATGGTTGGACCAGCCCAGACAAAACAGCAAACTTGCATCAAACTTGCAGCAAGTTTGATTTATCAAGTCAATAAGCTTGAATTAAGCTTGAAAATTTCAAGCGTGTAAGCTTAATGCAAGCTTGAATCAAGTGTTCTAGTTTACACTTGCCCAGATTGCATTAAGCTTGACATTTCAAGCTTGAATCAAGCTTAAAAATTTTTCCTAAATACACGGGGCGCCGAACTCGCCCCACATATTTTACTTTGCCACGCATTTTTCCCCTCCACGCTGAAATTTCAATTTAATTTGTTTCCATCAAGTGTTCGTGGCTGGAGTAGAACCCGGGTCCTTTCGGTTGGGAGTCGAGCTCGCTATCCGTTCAGCTACCGAGCTTCACGCAGATATGACTAAAGTTTGAAGTGACTTATCACGCCGTTTTCTCACCAGATTGATAAGTGGGCGATGCGTTATTTGTTTCTTTTATTTTTCCATGGGATGCATCAAAATTAAAATAATGTTATGTGTGATTTAGAGACTCTAGTAATAGGGAAATAAACATAATATAAACTTAAGAGCAGCACACGTTTTAAAACTTTCAGTACCGCAACACTCATGAGCAATACTGCTGGCCAAAATCGAGACAAACGTCTGATTTTGAAATCAATTTCGTAGTATAATTGTATTTTATTTGAAGAATTTCCATATTTGGAAATATAGAATGGGTTTACTTACTTAACACAAATTTTGTGTTAAGTAATCTGAAATCAAAGAAACAGATAGTTAAACGTTACTTCGAAATGCTATATCACAGTTGCTAACATGTATGGAATACAAACACTTTAGTCATTTTTGTAAATATTTCTTAAAATAACAAATAATTGAAAAATTTTGCTATTTTTTAACGCTAAAAATTCTCTTTACAAATGTGGTTAGTTATTTTCCTACATATTGGTATGCTATATCGATAAAGAGCATTTCGAAGAATTAAAAATAAGTTTAAATTAATTTATACAAATGTAAATTTGAATTATTTTCATTGTTCATACTTTATAATTAAAAAGTTATTTAACTTCTGATTTTTTTTATCCTTTGTAATTTTTTTTTAACTACAAAAGTGTAAGTTGTAAGAATTTTGGGCCCTAAAACTGTAGGCCCTGGGAAGTTGCCCCGTTTGTCCTGCCGGTAATATGGCACTGGTAATAAAATAAAACACATCTTTTACGAACTTTCAGTAAATTTGAGGACGCTAGACAATTGATGTCCATTCTCTTTCACAGATGGCGCCATCACTGCGCACTTTGAAAGCTAAAAGTCAAGCTTGCATTAATACGTCAAATTCAAGGAAATGCCAAGCTTGATTTAAGCTTATGTGCTGTCTGGGAGTGACATTTTTTTGGGTCTCGCAAAGGGACAGCTGTAGCGTATTTTCGAGTGGTCCCTTACAACGATGGCCGGGCAAATTGATATTTTTTGGGTCTCACAAAGGATCAGCTGAATCACATTTCCGAGTGGCCCCTTACAGTGATGTAGGACTAGGGAAAGTAGGACCTAGTGAGGTTTTTTGGGTCTCGCAAAGGGACAGCGGTATCATATTTTCAAGGGGGCCCCTGCAGCGATGGCCGGACTCAATAATGTTTTTTTTTGGGGGGGGGACACGCGCAAAGAGCCTGTGTTAGCATATTTTCGAAGTGCCCCCTTCAGCGATGGCCGGACCCAGTGATTTTTTTTTTTTTTTTTGGTCTCGCAAAGGGCCAGCGGTAGCATATTTTTGAGAGGGGAGCAAAATAATGATTCCGGTGCAACTCACCCCTCGATTTGATTGATAGCTGATGGCGCGGGTGCAACCGACCCTCGTCCCTTTATACAGGGTGTCCCAAAAAGCTAGTAAAGGGCTTTAATTCTTTAGCTATAAGAGATAAGTGGGCAGTGTAGCTTAAAAAAGTGTTCAAAATAAGGTCAGAAATAACACTCCATTAAAAAAATTCCTCTCATTAATTTTCAAAAAAAGTGACATTTTTTAAATTTGTATAGGACCCTCGTACAAAAAAAAATCATAATTAGTAAAACGTACCCCATGCACTGACGTACATGAAGTGACGTACAAATTTTGATAATTATATACATTAAAAAGCGTCAGGGGTAAGAAGATAAATATAACGTTGACTTAAACCACTTTTCAATGGCTCTCGAAGGGAAAAAAAATTAAGGTGAATGATAGCATTTCAGGGGTCGCACAGAAATTACCAAAGAAAATCTTTTTTTCCCACTGGGGATAAATGTTTGTATTCGAAATGATGTACAGTACCGATCATCTTTCATTAAAGATGTCTCTGTGACGATGAAAGGCTCACAAGTTTGTTGCACCACCTTCTTAGTATATGGGGCACATTTTACTAGGGAAAGTATGTAAGGTATCCTCACTAGGGAAAGTATGTAATAGTTCTCAAATTTCATACTTTGCCTAAAAACGTCCGGCATTGTATGCAATGCCTACGCATTCTATAGAATGCCGGCATTTCATGCTTTGCCGGTAATATATATATATAAATCAATAACTACAGTTAAAAGTGATTCGATCAGCAAACAGCACTCAGGGACTTATCCAGAAAAAAGGAATCAAAAAATCTTAAAAGCGTTACAATATTTTTTTTTCTCGCCTTTCTCTTTTAAATATGCAATTGACTTTACAAAGTATGTTAATATTTTAGTCTAAATTTTATTCATGTAGCAAATGTGTTGGCAGTAACGTTGTGGCACATTTTGCCTCACAAATCTTTGAACTCAGCAGTCTTTCTGCGACGACGTCCCATTGTGCCAAACATGTGACGTTCCAGAATGGCGTCATTGTTATGTTTGAGTAATTTCAATGTGACCGTGTGATAACCATGTTTTCTGCTGTGTCCATGTGAGCCACTAAGACCTTCATGATGGTCACCGTGCGACTTTACAAAAACTGACCTAGTCGACCATTTGTCCGTCGCCACAACCCCTCTGCGACGATCATTGTTACAGTGAGACCAGTATGCATACGCAAACAGAGCTATATAGGAATTCGTCTGGGCAAGGGTGGGGTGTAGCTTGTACAGACGTGCCCCTCCCTTTATCCGCCAATAACAGTGTTAAGAATCTGGGTTTAGAATAAAGTGTTTAGAATATGTGACGTAGCCCGATCCTTTTAAAATCTGTTCAAAAATTGAACTTCTTCTTTTTAAGCATTTACCGTTGGAAACTTTTCACTGCACTACTCTTAAATTATCAGTGGTTTTTGAGATTTTTTTAACAAGGTTGCGCTGCTAAATAATTTTATACCTTCAGAAACCTGAACACAAAAAGCACCAATTTATTACGGACATTTCTCCCCTTCGTGATTGCATTCGTTCAATATTTTTGTCCCTCGGACAGACGGAAAAAAATAAAAAATAAAAACAGCGACAAACTGATGTGGGTCGGCGTGAGCCTTCTCTTCTTTCGCAGGCCGTTAAAAACACACCTAAGGCTTCAAATTCCTTTGGACGGTGTCCAAAAGATGGATTGATTTAAAAAAAAAGGATATCCCAGCTTTAGAATGAGATCATCGTATTTCAGGGTGACTGGCACAGACCCTTATTTTTCATCTCTTCAAAAGTGACACAGAAGAATTCATTTTCGTACACACCACTTAAAGATAAAGGCATAGTGGAAATTTATTTTCACACTTTCTGAATTAATTCTGAAAAGTCTGGATTTTTTATCCAAAAAAAGTCCATTTCTGTTGAATAATGTTTCATGGAGAAGATAAATTCTCATTTGTACCTCAAACTTCAGAATAGAGTGCAATTTTAGACTAGAGTTAAGTTTAAGCTTCGTTTATCAATTTTGATTTGCTCCAAGTGGAACAATAAGAGGCAATTCAAACAACTGTTTTTCGCATTTCGGCATCACGTATTTAGTTAGGTAGCAACTAGTACACCGGTGTCCAAATAGAAGTTACGAATCTACCACGAATATCTTGAAGCGTACTTACAGAATGGTATGGCCATCGAGGTCTCCTGACGCCAGTCCTATAAAGAAGAAATCGGAAATTGTTTTGTCTTGGGTGCACCTAGTGTCAGCAGAGATTAACGGAAGGCAGCAGCACCTTTCAAATGATTGCATTTATTAGTAAATTTTATATTTTAGAAATGACATAAATTTTATCATGATAAAAAGGAATAAATATAGCTGCATGCAAATGGAATTTTAAATTCACGTTAATGAGACAGATGCACTCTGTCACACTTTTTAATTTTTTTAAAATCAGGCATGAGATTGCTTGTTGAGATTCTCATCACAGCTTCCAAGTTAATGTTTGTCAAACAGCATCTGCATCTACTTTTGTTAATCTTCTGAAAGAGAAACTCACAAACATACAAAGGGCATTCCATAAAAACTGAGAGTAAAATCATAAAAAATCAAAAAATATAATTACAGCAAAAAATACATCATTCTTTTTCAAAATACCTTCCGTCAGATGATACGCAACTGTCCCATCATTCAACCCACTTTTCAAAACAAGTAGAGAATCCCTTTTCTGGAAGCTGCTTCAAAGAATCCTCCACTGCTGAAATAACTTCAAAATCTGTCTTAAATTTTCTGCCACGGAGCCTCTCTTTCAACGTCGGAAAGTGCCAGAAATCGCATGGTGCGAGATCTGGACCGTAAGGGGGATGTGGCAGAATTTTAATACTGCATTTATTAAGATATTGCTGAGCAGAAGTAGGGACATGCGGACAGAGCATTATCGTGATGTAATGTCCAATTCCCTACCAGTTCATGACGCTTTCTCGATATGTGTTGTCGCAAAATTTTCAAAACTGAAACATAATACTGTAAGCTTCTTTCATTAACTTTCATTAACTGTTTCTGGAGCTGTTTTGCCCAAACGATAGCAAAATTTTATGGCACAACGCATTTCGTTTTTTAACTCTGAATCACTCATCTCCATTTCTGCAGGGCACATAAAACAGTTCTTTAACCAAGCACAGAACTAGGAAAATAAAATCGTCTCCTGCATTTAGAATTTTGTATAAACGTACAGTTAACAGTTTGAAAAAATCGCCTGCACTTCTATATTTTAGTTTCGCGGTGTTGCCACTACGTAAAAAAATAACTCTCAGTTTTTTTGGAATGCCCTTTGTATGTAGACCCAAACATTTTCCAGCAAATTTCTTCCTTCGTGAAAATTTTTCATCATACAATGATTCGTAAAGTTCAACTAATGACAAAGCATTAAACACTTCTTTCACAGTATGATCAACAAATTCAAGCTGCAGCACCTCAGATGCTGTGTCAATATTATCAGTGATGTGAGAAACAGCAAATCAAATTTAAGCCCAATATTCTTAAGTCCTGAAATCTTTAAGTGACCTCACCCTCTAACATCTGCAGAAAATCTCTAATTTAAACAGAAACACTTTCTTCTAAGAAGGTGTTTTAAATTAATCTTTCAGTCTTGGTGATAATTATGTGTTTCAAAAATCTCGGTTTAATGGAGATTTTTCTGTTTTTGCAAGCCATAAAAAAAAAATCTGATGTGTCCAACACATGACTTCCTTGCACGTCTATTAATTCAAAAATGTTTTTTACGCACTTCCTCTAAACTTATTTGTTTGAAAGAGATAAAATATCAATAATAGTAAGGTATAGCGATTTCTAGCCAAATATTTCGATATCGCCAAGTTGAGTTAAATTTGAAAGATTTCCTTCTGACACTTTATTTGGCGATATTTCACCAAAAGCCGACAAACTTGAGGTAGTTTGCGAGATTTTGGGGATAGCCAAAGTAGTCATTGACCACTGACTTTCAATGAATTGAATGCATTCATACACCTTAATGTATTTAAAGTCATTTGGCTCACCCTGTAAATAAATTCCTAGTCGATTGCTGTCAAAAAAGATATTGAAAACAGTTAGATATTATAATATAGCTCTAAATACAAAAATTCAAAATTCTACGGGTTAAAGTTTTAGAGTTATACAAAATACGAAATAATTTTTGGCGCCAAATTTGGCGATATTTCGGCGAAACTCGTCAATGTCGACGACATTTGGCGAGATTTTAAGCATGGACCAACAATGACAGATTATCGCCAAATTTGGCGATATTTCGCCAAAACTCGCCAAGAACGATGACAAATGGCGATACTTTGGGCATGGACCAAATGACTGATTATCGCCAAATTCGGCGACATTTCGGCAAAACTTGCCAAAGTCGAGGACAGACGGCGAGATTTTGGGCATGTACCAAACAATGACTGACTACAATTGTATTATATTGAAAATTTCCATAGACATTAAAGTACTGAAATTCTTTTTGGTGGTCCTGTAAAGAAACTCCAGTAGATTGGAACCAAAAAATCGAGATGCACAACTAGATGTTACAACAATCTTACATATGAAATTTCATAATAGTTTTTGAGATTTGAGAGTTAAATATGCACACACGTACACCAAAAGTCGCCAGGCTTGGCGACTTTTGGCATAGTTCTTGAGGGAGGCACGTGACCGTGGTCGGACCATTACCTAACTTATGTGGTAGGACGGTATTGTGCTTGAAATGGATGAATGCCCCTAAAATTGCCATTGATCGTAATGTATTGGAAATCTTTTGAGTGTTCCTGTAGCAGAACTGTAAATGATAAAGACACTTTTTTTAATGGAGAAATTCATTTTCTAACTCTTTACAGCATATATCACTCCTGAGTCGTTTGAAATAGCCCAAAACCTCTAAAAAACGCTTTGATGAATGTCGGCCCATAGAGCGTAATGTATTTCGAATCTTTTAGGCGGTTCTGTAGATAAACTATCCAGTCGAATGGAACCAATAGGGGAGGTGCACAACAAGATGTTACAACTATCCAAAATATGAAGTTTCGACATTCTACGCCTAATAGTTTTTGAGTTAGGCGAGTTTAATGAATTTCGGCCCATAGAGCGTAATGTATTTCGAATCTTTTGGGCGGTCCTGTACATAAACTATACATTCGATTGCGACCAAAAGAGGAGGTGCACTACTAGATCATAGAACAATCCTAAATATCAAATCTCAACAATCTACGACCAATAGTTTTTGAGATATGCGAGTTACATACATACGTACGTACGTACGTACGAACATACGTACGTACGTACAGACGGCATGGAAAAACTGACCACAATAGACTCGCCGCTGGTCAAAATGAGTTTCAGACGCGTTAATAGGATCGTGCATGCTAGCCTACGATGAGATGCATCGAAAAAATTCTTAAAATTAAATTTAGAGGTAGTCAAAATCGGTTTTTTTGTCGAAATTTGGCCCCCAAAATTTTTCGGGATCACATTACTTCCTTATACTACGTACAAGGAAGTAAAAATAGTTTGCTGCATGTGGCTCGCGGACAGCTATTTCCCCACCCATGCTATAGAGAACTTGTGGATTGCTATAAAAAGCAACATTGCATGCCGACAATTCCCCCCAACAACTGTCCTGGCGTAAAAATTGGCACTTTTTTAAGTATGGCAATGGCTGCCACAACTGACAGAGAGCTGGATGTGACGCTTGTATATAGCTGTAAGAGATGGCCATATCTCTTATTAGACGAAGCAATAATTTTGCCTATTGTGACCAATGTTGATCTCATTTGCATATCAGCCTACATTAAATACCTGGGAAAATATTTTCGTTGCCATTTCCTGCTTTACAGCATGAGGTATTAGTGTATTCAAATCCCATTCATGAAACCTATTTTTTGTATAAAAGTCTACAAAAAGAAACTTAATTTTAAACATCAGCGTATATATATTATTGGCATCACATCAGATCTGGTGCCCAGGAATTATTTTTTGCATTTGGAAGCATTTTTTGCTAATGAAAATTTTATGTGAAGCATTTCTCTTTTTAAAATGTTTCTCTACATCAAATTTCATAAACCTTTTAATTAAACTTTTTAAAACCTTATAAGTGTCTTCGAAATGGAAAAATAATGTAAAGTTGTTCTCACGGTACAGTTTTCATTTAGCTTTAAATTTATAAAAATTAAAGAAGTTTTGCTACGAAAACTTTTAAAAAATAAGCTCCTAAATAAAATAAGCTCCTAATTGTGCACCTCTATTTTTATTGCAATCGACTGCGTAATTGATTTACAAAGTCACCCAAAATACTTTAAATAGATTAATATATATATATCTTCAATTCAATCCAAATTCTTTAGTCAATCACTATTTCGGCTATGCCTAAATTCCGCAAACTATCTGAAGCTTGGTGACTTTTGGCGAAATATCACCAAATTAAGTGCCAAAAATAAATCTTTAAAATTAAACCCCAGCTTTGAGATATGTCAAATATCTGGCTAGAAATCGCTAAACCTTATTATAATTGCAGTATTGTATCTCTTTCAACTGAAAAGATTAGACAAAGTGCATCGAATATATTTATAGTTTAATAGACGCAAGTCATGTGATGCCCACATGAGATTTTTATAATTAAATTTCCTGGTTGTGCATTTTCAGAGATCCATCATTTTGTGAAACTGTATATTTAATATAACACTAAGTACCGCTTTGTATATTCAGAATAACAACTCTTACAGCATGATATTCATTACTCCAGACACCGTTCCCTCGTGCACTTTTAAATTGAAATAAATTTTCTCGCATTTGCTGAAACGTGTTAAATATACAAAGTTTCCTCGAGTGCATGCACTAGAATTAAATTAATGTTATTTTTGAGCTTTAAGTATATGTCTTTCTCAAAATTCAATCGACTTGGACACACTGTAGGTAATTTAGTAGCCTGCAGTAGCAGTTATAACAGGTAAGATTAAAAAGAAATATACTAATACTTGTTTACATAAAGATTTAAGTAATTATTTATATTAGTCAGGAAATTACCAGCAAATATCCATTATTTTGCTAGAGTCCATTTAACACATTCATAGAGCCCATCTTATCCGGGCTACTCCGGTTGAGATGGACCTCATAGTAAATATTTTTAGAGATCACAGAAAAAATTCTTTTAAAGGTATGACTTTCTGCATAAGAGTTTTAATAAGACAAATTAAACGCTATATGTATTCATTGTGAAAAGTAAAATGTATGCAAATATATGGCTTTTAGAGAACGAAGAATAAACGTGGTCCATATTAACCAGAATTACCCTACACCTTCTCAAAAATGTATTGGAGTATAAGCAAAATTTTTCATGCGAATAATTTATGTGTTATCGAAAAATGCTCGAGTTTAGTGCTCGATACTAGTTTAGATATAATTCTTTGAAAAATTGGATTTTACAGCATTTTTTATAAGATAAGCACCAACTTTCCAATTTATTTAGATAAACATTTTTTCATGTACAGAAGTATGGTTTGGTTTATTAAATGGAGTATGGTTTTAAATGGGAATTACACTTTCTAAGTGTGGTATGTTTCTCGGCGTCATTCGGTAATATGAACTAAAACGGGCAACCATATTGCAAGGTAAAATGATCTATCGGCTGAAGAAAATCCGGTACCGGGTCCTAGCCACAATGGCAGCCCTGTAAACGCTTTCAAATGCGTGACTCCTAAATCTTTCTCCAATAGAAAGTTTGTTTAAGTACTATAGGCTATAATTTTTTAATTATAATTTTCAAATATTTCATTTTATTGTTTGTAACACTTTTTTTATTTTAAATTTTTTATAATAAATTATGCATATTATTTGATTGTAAAATGCATTTATTTCATGATGTATAATCATGATTACTTTTATATAATCTTTTTTGTTGATAAAAAAAATTAACAATTATTTTCAACTGAAGGATCATTTTACCCTCAGCTAAAGGGTAAAATGATCCTTTGGAAATTTTTTCAAAACTTTTATATATTTTATTTTGTCGATAAAAAACAATTTACAATTATTTTAAAATGAAGGATCATTTTCCCCTTTAGTTGAGGGGTAAAATGATCCTTTTGACATTTTTTCAAAATTCTATTTTTTTTTTCATAACTTAATGTCGGTTTAAAATATTATTAAAGTATGTTTATAATGCAAAATATAGGGTAAAACATACTAGCAAAGGACCAAAGTTTTATTTTATTTCACACAAGTTTTAATCTTAAGGATATCATTTTAGGTCACCTTTCTCTACGCTATTTTTTCAAGTACTCCACAATGAATTTAATTAAGCAAAACTATCAGAATATCACATTTAACATTTTTCAAATCCATAAAAAATACTGTAATACAAGAATGTAAAACTAACATGATTATTTTTTTTATATATGTGATATTATACGTATAAAAATATATGGAATAATAAAGCCATTGAAAACATACTGCAATAAAATTCCCCATGAACCAAATTTAACAATTTTTTAAAATACAAGAAATTGATACGTAGAGAATTATGTGCTCAAATTATACACAGTTGTGATACAAAATAGAGCGATGCAAACACATATACTAGCTTCAAAGCAAGAATTTCTGCTCGAAGGATGAAATCATGCACTTAAAGATAGTTTAAGTGACTGCTTTTTAAGCATTTTTTTTCCATATTCTTAAATTTACTTATTTCTCTAAAATATGAAATACCTTTTATTAAAATTACCTATTTGAATGTTATTAGGCTTACTTGTAAAATTTTACTTCCAATTCTCATCACTTATTTAAAAATGAATTCTTTTGTTTCAGGTAAGAATATTTCATAACTAAGTGCAGTTCAGACTATGTATAATTGGATAATTCGGAATTTTGATCATCAG
The DNA here is from genome assembly GCA_038373885.1 of Cheiracanthium punctorium. Lineage (NCBI taxonomy): Eukaryota > Metazoa > Arthropoda > Arachnida > Araneae > Cheiracanthiidae > Cheiracanthium > Cheiracanthium punctorium. The sequence continues at coordinate 71,649 of JAWZYV010011965.1, read as the reverse complement.
GTAATTTGTTTTATAAAATTTTATCTGAAGATGTTGCTCGAGACATTTTGTTTTATTATACTCTTTGTATGTGAATAAGAAAATCTATGATACGTAACTCTCTTTAAATGTTATAGCTATTTCGAGAGTAAATATTTTTATGACGATTTGAAATTTTGTTAAGAATTATAGTAAGCTTCTTTGGAAACGGCATAAAAGAATTCTCGTAGATTAAATCAATTTTTCATGCAAAATTCGTGTTTTTTTTAATTAAATATTTATATATAGTAGTTACTTGAAATAGTTACATTTCATCTTCAAGATTTTAAACCAAGCAATTTTATATATTCTTTTTTTAAATAAAAATTATTGTGATTTTATTTTAATGAAAATATGTGAATGAGAATCAGCAATGAAGTCGACCTTTTATAACTGTTTAATCTGAAAATTTTATATATTTTTAATTCGTTGATACTGTACTAGTATGCTGTTAAACTTACTGGAATATAAGTATGTATTAGTTTGAGTTAATTGATTTTGGTCGGTTAGAAGATTAATTATTTAGGCACATGATCGAAAACGTGATGAAAACTTTTAACCAAAACACAATTTCATTCATCAAATGAAGGCTAGAGAAAACATAATGTTAAATTCCATCAGCAAAGATTGTTACAGGACTCAAATTAACGATTTTTATTTATTTTTTTAAAAATTCACACAACTCCCTTTGCTATCACGATGTATGAATCTTAGCAATAATTAACAAACTACATAAGTGCACGTTTAAATAAAGTTTTAAATTCTCATATCAACACATTTTCTCCTTGATTTTTCAACTTCCAGAAGCCGCTCTGAACACAAAGAAAAATAATTTCAATTCTATTTAAGTGCTACATACTTACTCCAAAACGTTCGTTATTAACTGCACAAATAATAGTTTACCTCGGACAGTGAAGAGAGAACAACGGTTTTGCTTGATTTGTCGTCACTTCATTTTTGATTCAAAATCAGAAATCTGCAAAGCGAAATGTTAAATTAGAATCAACATTGCAGAGTATATTATACATAGAACTTAAGTAAAGAATCCCCAAAGAAAGGGAAAATATGTTTTTAAACGATTACATGAAGGCTATGCACAAAAAGGAAACAATTTAATTTCTTGTTAAAGTAAAGATAAATATGTATATATATATATATACATTACTAATAAGTAAAACACAATATATACTGCAAATATGACATACCTCGAATTAAAAAATAGAACAGCAGAAGCAAGAAGCAAGAATTATAAAACACAAGTGGAAAAAAAATACAAGCAGAGCCAAATAAAGTACAATAAATAATGTAATAATATAATGGAACGGAAATTATAACCACTGGCACCATCGTCAGGAGCCACAACCAGTGGATTATAATTAAAAACAAACAAAATAGATATTCACTCCACACGATAGATAGAGAGATATTCACTCCACACGCTTTAGGTTCTACCCTACTATAAATAAGGGAAAAAAGGAAAACAAAAAATATATATCCATGTTGACCAGAAAAACTAAAAGTAACTTGTCAACAAATTCAAATATTGTCGAATCAAAAAAAGAAATAGATGTTAGTAACATATCCTTGTTATAATGCCGTCTACATATTAAAACTAGCAGAATAAGTTCAGTTACAATTCAGTTTAATACTATTATATTTACAGTGATTTACTAGAGAAGAAGCATCATAATTTTTTATCTCTTAGGAAGAAGAGAATGCACCAAGACTTACATGAAATCGCATAACAACGTGAGGTCGCAAATATTGTCTTTATCCAGAACTTTTCCAGCGAACGAACCAGCGATCACATGAAAATATTTTAGAGTATTCATCAAACTTCACTCCAGTTAGTGATAAATTTTATAATACTGTTAGTAAATAACTAAAAATTAGCGATCATATTACTTTGAATGACTTGGGTTTCATGGACTAGATTCTTTTTTAGTTGGGAACTTCAACTAGTACCACTACATTAATTAATTAAATAAGACAACGTTTCTGACCTTGCGTTTTTCTAATTCTTCCATGTACTTTTATTACACTCTACTCTTCTAAAATATGATAATAATAAGTTCATACTCTTAAGTTATATGAGACTGAAGTTTTTAATATCGCGTTCGAAAACCTCTCAGTGTATTCCAGCTAATAATACATGTATGTACATGTATAACTAAATTTAAAGTTATAAATTTAAAGATCTATTAAAATTTAGAATTATATTACGAAATTAAATTTACAAAAATAAATCAATAAAATAGAATAGAATAAAACAAATATACTCTTGTGTTTAAACATTTACAAAATTTCAGTGGATTATCCAGATCTAGATCTTAAGCAATTTTACTTTTACATATATTGGGAGTTGCTTATAGTGAATAAATAATATAAGAAATTCCAGCCACTTTAAACTTTTTGAGCCGTAAGTTGAACAATAGTGTATTTTAGATGTTTTAATCTTTGTTTAAACGATATTTATAATAAACAGAAAGTTTTTCTGTTAAATACGATGACTAATGAAATTTTAAAACATTTTAAAACTTTAGTTAGAATGATCCCTTTGAAAATGCATTTATAGCCTGAATGATTTTATAAAATTCAAAATCCGAAATTATTTTTAAGGAGATCAACAACAGGTGGTAGTACTACTTCTTTCTTACTGTGCAGAAAATAACAACCTTGAAAAGAATGCATCGTTAATGACATGACAAATAGTTAAAATAAACCAGATAACGGTTTAAGCAGTTTCACAAAACATTTGCATAAAAAGTATCAGTTCCTGCGCAATAGAGTAGTTTTACCTAATGACGTAACAGATGAATTTTATACGGCGTAAAGAAAATTTGATACTTCCATTGAATAAAGGGAATATCATAGAATAAAGCTAAAAACCATCCTAATTAAATCAGCTTCCACACAAAGCAAATTGAGTTAAAATCGGCTCATCTGGTTGGAATCTGTGACGACAGAAGCTTCAAACTTCATACATAGGGAACATTACTCTTATATTAATTATATACGGTTGATGAGATTTTCATCAAACATGGCTAAGAAACATCCTATTCATACCAATTCTAATTACCTTATAAATAAAAGCATAGAGATGTAATTATCTCGCATTGTACTATTCCAAAACAAAACTTTTACTACCATTGCTTCAAAAGAACGAAAAATTTGCGCTCAAAAAAGCGTAATAAAATCCACACCGTTTGTGCGATCGGCCTGAAAATTTATATAATTCTGAAAAAAGTGTATAGAAAAACATCTACGCTACTTTGAAAATCTGAAAATTTACCTGTTTCTTAATTTTTAAGCGATTTTTTAAAATAATTTTCCTCTCTTTCAGTGTCCGATGGTATGACAATAGTTAAAAAAAATGAGATATCGTAAATGAGATGTTCGACATTTTGATGTTAGGAGTTTAAAAATGCGTTTGAAACTCATTTATGTTATCAGGCTTCAAAGCGAAAATTGCGTCACAACCAAAATAAGTTTCCACTGACATCCAATAGTATACAGATGTGAGATAATGCCGTCATAGTCAAAGTAAATTTGAATTTAGAATTAATTTAACAATTTAAGTGGCAATAATGTCACTTCCTTATTAAATATAATATTAAAAATTGAGGCTCAGTTTGGATATTGGTCACTCACTAGCGAGATTAAATATTTAAGAATGTTGATTGCGCCATTATGGCAGTTTTAAACAAAAGAAGGCACAACTTGGATTTTTGCCACCACGAACGGATGGAAGATTTCGCTGTTCTTAGTACGAAAATTCTACAAAGGATTAGCTAGGAGTCTTTTTCTCCTGTAACTATGTTATTCCGTTAAGTTGTATGTTGACTCAAATCCTTTTGAAACAGGATACAAGCCCCCTAACCACTCACCAAAAAGTGCGAATTAGTTTTCTAATTTTTGTTTACGAAACACACTTTTATTTAACTTAATATATCACATAAATTCTATATTTTAATCCAGTTAAATTGTATAAACATATTGTTAATTGTTACAAAATTGATCTCGTAAATAAATAAGCAAACGCAATTAAATTGGCCATTTCATTAGGGAGCTACGATAATACAGACAGACGGAGAAATAAAAGACAATGGGTTCAAACTTATAACACTCCTCTTTTTTTCAGGAGATTTAAAATAATTTTCAATTCTGTGTAAACTGAAAACTGCTTAAAAAATTCAATGAGTTTTGCTATAACTCGACAGTTTATACGAGTTAATTTCTCTCAATACTTTTACTTTATGAAGATACTTTATGCGAATTCCTTTTTACTCTGAAATTATGAATTCTATCGCTTTATCCGAAATACGCTCGAAGTTTTGCCGGGCATGTATTTCATCTAACACCCCTTTACCAGATACACATAATCACGTTCTTTTGGATGATTTATATTCCTTAATGCGGTTGTTGATATGATCCGCACTCAGAGGAGAATCCCCGGTACTATTAATCAGAATCTCGTGGAGTAGTTAGCTTAGAAATATATACTGGCTATGTCACAAGTAAAAAGAAAGGTGATTTCCCCCCCCAGAAATAGATGCAGAAAGTTACTAACAGACACTGCCCCATCTAAAAAAGCTTCAATAGCAGAAGACAAGGAGCGTAATTCTTTTTTTTTAACGCTTTACAACAAAGAAAAAATGTGTTTATGATTTCTATTTGCCTGTCTAACATTTTTTCCGTACTCTAAAAGTGGTAAATGAGTATTAAATATTTGAGGCGCAACCCTTTTCCAATGCTGAAAAAAGGGTAGCCGTTGCCATCGCTCGACTTAACTACCAGCAAGATGGCGGACGATCGAAACGTTCATCGCGTGCCACATATCTAGAGACCCTTTTTTGACGCGCAGGCGCGTCAAAAAAGGGATCTGTGGCACGCGATGAACGTTTCGATCGTCCACCATCTTGCTGGTAGTTAAGTCGAGCGATGGCAACGGCTGCCCTTTTTTCAGCATTGGGCAATCTATCCAGCTGTTCTCGCATTCTTCCATTTTTCAGCAGATGTCAGTGCTGTTAAAAATAATCGCGACAATTTTTTTTTTACGGGAAATGACGTGCTAAAAGATAATGAATTCTCGTGGAGCTATGTCACCCGCAACTATTTTTATAGAAATCAAATCTATTCTTCGTGACTGGCAACAGTCAAAACGTCAGAGTTTGGTGTTCCCAGAGCGGGAGCACTGCGCGTTAATGGGTTAACCCTTTCAAGCGCAAGAATTTCACATCAATATAGAAGATTAACTGGATAAACTGTCCAACTCTGAAAAAGCCCAGCCGTTGCCATCAATTCATTTAACTATACCAACAGCACAGCAGTCGATCGAGTAGCCCATCTGGCGTCACAGAGCTAAAGAAGATTTCTGGCACAGCTGGCTGCACTCGACCGCACAGCATTGGGACCATTTAACCATATTTGGGGGAGAGGGGATCAGCAAAGAAAGCGCAGAAATAAGGTGGTTTCGCTGCGCAACCACCCCGAGTCAAAAGATTAAACATCAATTGCACCGAAATTTATATACGTTTTTATAATTCGTGAAATATCGTGTGCCGTATGAAATGGTTTATATAAGAAAACGCTATTAGAGTTTTTCCAAGAGCACTCAAAATATTTCCAATGCACTACGCTGTATGGGCAGTCATTGCCTTAAAAGTGTGTCTGAGAGACGTAAATCTATATCAAACAAAACAAAATAAATATATGTTATTCAGGTTTATAAGAGAATGTTCTCCAGAATGTAAAGAGTGTATGTAGCTTTTTAGAGCTAAATCTTTTTTTTTATGTCTTTTAGAGGGGTGTTTCCCAACCTTTTCAAATCTGCGGATCGCCAAAAATAGGAAAAAAAATTCGCAGACCAGCGTCAGCGAAATATAAATATGTAAGCATATGTACTTTATTCATCAAATCAAGTGTTATACAAATATAGTTTTTAGTTAGAACCGCATTTGCTGCTGATATTTTCTTTTATAGATGTGATACTTGTGAACCGGCACCGGTCCGCGGACCAGTGGTTGGGAAATATTGTTTTAGGAGGGCTTTGCTTGTGAAACTTTCTTACAAGAAAGGTAAACAGCGTGCAAGAAAACGGATCTGGTTCGATGCGTGCAGTTGCTCTGAAGAAGTTGTCGAAATTCATATTAACGGGTTACTTTGATGTGAATAAGGAAGAATTGCTTCAGCGTTAATTGAGCAAGTGGCTACAGCATTGCAGGAAGCGTCAACCAATGATCGGGAATATGGGACGAATTTATACCTGTCTGTCAGTATAGTTCGTTAAATTTTACAAAACATCCTACAGTTCTATTTACACCAACTCTTTGTTATTGCTTGAGAGCCTTTTAAGCACACAATTGAACAGCCGCAATCACTCTATTTATCAATAGCTTGAAAGGCGGAAATTAATAATACGTAAATTAGATTAAGTATACGAACAGAAGGTGTTGTGGAGTTCATCATAATGCTGTATTTACTATAGGCATATATTTATATTTATACGGTTAAAAGTCATATTAATATAATACGTTTAAGTTGAACAAGTCATTCTCAGTACATTTAATCTTATTTTCTATCGCTTGATATTTGTTTTAACAAAATCATGTTATCAGCTTTCTCTATGTGATTTATCATTCTCGACAGATGCTCGAAAGTACAGGAAAAAAATCTGCAGAATAATAAATCAAAACCTTTCCATTAGAAGAATCCCATGATTTTTATATTATCAATGAAAAAGAGTTAACTTGGCTTATAGTACTTATGTCCTCATAGCTTACTGTTATTTTGACTTGAAATATACGATTTTGAAAAGCATACTGTAATTTATATTCGTTATAAGTGAATTGTATATATTTTTCAAATATATTACTGTAATGGAAACCATCTGTAAATGTTTCGTTTAAAATTTCTTTGATCTTGATCGTCACCAAATTCTTCTTCCAACAAGGTTGAAAAGTATCTATGATTTCGGTTTGTCTGTCTGTCCGTCCGTGCTCTAACTTGCGTAAATATGCATCGATTTCGTGAAAATTTATATATGTTATTCTTATCTACAGTACCATGTACCTCATTGAAAATGATCTATGTAGCATTTATACTATTTCTACAGGAGCACTCAAAATGTTTCCAATGCATTGCACTCTATGGGAAGTTATTCTTTAAAGCAGCGTTTCTCAACCTGTGGGGCGCGCCGGCCAAGGGGGGCGCAGAACGTTTGCAGAGGGGGCGCGAGAAAAACCAAAGAGCAAGTAGTGATGCAAGTTTTTAAAAAAATCATCTTATTTATTCTCATTTTTACTCAAAAATATATCCATTTTCGCTTAAAATGTTCATTCAAACTTTACTGATAACATTATTTTGTAGAAAATTCGACTAAATGTTCATTATTAAAAATTAAAAAACTGAATGTATACTGAAAAATGTGGGGGGGGGTGCACCACCTTAAGTTAGCCTTTCTTGGGAGGGGGGGGGGTGCGCGACGTTAAAAGGTTGAGAACCGCTTCTTTAAAGCTATCATCCTATTATATAGTTGCGCTGATCCCTGACTTCAAGATAAAACTTTTTCCACCAAAACTACAAAAAGATTAAAAAGTCAAGGACAAAAAGCCTAATAACTTCTACACCGTTTGTACGATCCGCTTGAAATTTTTCATAATTATGTATAAAAGTATAGAAAACAATCTGCGCTACATTAAAAATCTGAAAATCCAGCCGTTCCCTCATTTTTAAGCGATTTTTCGCTATTTTCACCACCATTTCATTCCCGAGAGTCAAAAAAGTGAATTATTTGCGTGACAAAATTACCTATTTCAAGTGAAAATTACGTCATACAATTTGGAGATTCCAATACGTGTAAAATAGTTTTTTCAGATTACACAGTTTATTATTATTATTTTTTTCACAAATAAATCGTATTCACAGATACTTGAATGGTTGCGAACACAAAATGAAATCTTTCGACTGCGAAAAGTTTCCGCGCGTTTCCAGAAGAGCATGAAATTCGATTTGAGCCTGTAATAAAAATTGAATGTGAACTTATTTATTTTAGGTGGATGAAAATTAAATATACTGAGTGTAGACATGCTTTCGTTATATGTTTTTTCTTGCGCCCGTTGTAATTGCCTCCACAACGGGCTTTGACTTCTAGTTTTAGTGATATTCTGCTATTTGAAATGATATTAAAGATTTCAAGATGAAGCTTTCCATCGAAAATATTGTCTGTGTAGTTAAAAGTTTTCCTACAGGAGCACTCAAAACGATTTCAATACTTTACGGACACTGGCAGTTTAGAGACAGGCATCTATTTAAAGCATATAATACTATCGTACAATATGCTTAGCTAATAATCCGACGAAGATCGTGTGCCTCACTCAAAAGTTGCGCCAAATGTCACAATGTTGGCGACTTTTGCGATAAATTGCCAAATATGGTGCGAAGAAAATGCTTTGAAAAGTGAACCGAACTTGGCGATATTTTTATTATTTGGCGATAAATCGAATAAAGTATTTGCTTACTATCCCGGCGGTTATTAACTACAAACTATTTTTTCCTCAAATTTGCTGACAAACTGCTGCCAATCGTATTCCGAACCATCAATAATTTCATGTGTCCGGCATTTAACTTGGTGAAAAAGATACTCGTCTTGGCGGTACGCTGGATAATACGTAACTACCTCGAAAAATGTCCAATGTGATTATATTAAGTTTCAACAATTTCTTTGGGAATTTTGAAAATTCGGTACTCGCGCTGTAATTAACCGATTTAGTGTATTGTGTTTTGTTAAGGAATGGCTAAAGGCTATCTGTCTAGGAGAAGGAGGTGGTCTCCGACCGACGAAAATCCGACGAATTAACCCTTAAAAAAATTAATTTCTCGCTCTCCGTGTTCGTCCGATACCGTTATGTTGTATAAAAGGAATATTTATATTTTTAACTTACCAGCAAATTTCGATTATTTCTCTGTTCTGTTGTCCGCCCGTCCAGTGTTCTAACTGCTGTAAATATACATAGATTGGTGCGAAATTTACGTTTTTTTTCTATGTACAGTACCATGTACCTTACTGAAAATGGTGTAAGTAGCATTTAAAGTTCCTTTACAGGGGAAAAAATCTAATACATCGCACTCTAAGGGCAGTCGTTCTTGAAGACGTATTTTAGATATATTCGGTTTTTTGAAAGAAAACAAAGTTTGCATAGATATTACTAAGGCTCTCAAAATGATGCTCTCCATGAGAGTAATGCCTGTATTATTAATAGTTCTTTTACAAGAGCACTCAAAAGAATTACAATACACATTGTATTCAGTCTGTGGCATTTGAGAGACACTAATACATTTCCAGCGCAAGACAACGATTATAAAAGTTTTATATTCTTCAATTAAACGTTGAAAAAAAATTTAAGATGTTTTTTACAGGGTCTCATAAAATTGCAATCATAGTGATAATACAACATTAGCTTATCTCCGAAATCTTGCCAGTTTTAAGGAAAATAAATCGCCGAATTTGTCGCAAAAATATTTTTGTGTTGGAAAGTGTTTTATAATCTATGCGTTTTGACATGATTTATCTTTCTTGTTTAATACTGCGGAAGTTTGTGATATGTTGTTTTAGCGTTAGACTGAGGCTAAGGATGTCTGACAAGAAACTCTTTGATTGATACATGTCTGAATTGGACGATCGTCTGCGGCATTCAAACCGTCTGCAGCCAGCAGTGGCCATCCATTATCCCGGGGTTAAACTTCATCCGTTTTAGATTTTGTTAAATGTACCGGGTGGTCATAATTAAACTGACAGTGCTCACAGTGTTCTGTAGCGCGATTTATTTGCGAGAATGACGCCACATTTTGTAGGAAGATTAAACAAGACGGTGCACGAAGGATTCCGCGAAAAAAAAAAATTAGTTCCAAAAGTCACCACTAGGGGAATATTTGGCGCTGTGTAATAGAAAATAGAGTGTTAACAAATGCAAATCAATAAGGAATAAAATTACCTTTTATTATGCACATTTTCTCATTTAGTTCAAGTGCAATATGGCAACACTTTTAAAAAAGCGTAAAATCTACATAAATTATTAGGAAATCATCTTAGGAAATCATTTTCATGCACGATGGAGCCCCTCCACACGTTGCTGTACGGGTGCAGCAGCTGCTACGACAGAAATTCACAGCAGCAAGAGTCATCAGCCTCTACTTTCCAACTGCATGGCCACCTCGGTCGCCCGATCTTACCCCCATGCGACTTCTGACTATGGGGTTACCTTAAGTCCAAAGTCTAACGAGGAGGGGTCCAGGACATGGCTACGTTGAAGGATAACATATCACGGACTGTACGGGAGATTCCTGCAGACATGTTACTTTCTGCTGTTGTGCATACTGTGCACAGAATGCAATATGTGGTCCACAACAACGGCAGCCACATTGAACCTCATTTGAATGCATAATAAAAGGTAATTTTATTCCGTATTGATTTGAATTTGTTAACACTCTATTTTCTATTACACAGCGCCAAATATTCCCCTAGTGGCGACTTTTGGAACTAATTTTTTTTTTCGCGGAATCCTTCGTCCCCCGTCTTGTTTAATCTTCCTACAAAATGTGGCGTCATTCTCGCAAATAGATTGCGCTACAGAACACTGTGAGCACTGTCAGTTTAATTATGGCCACCCTGTACTTTTCTTATCGTCATTTCTGAGCCCCAGTGTCTACACATGCTCTCTACAGCTCACAGGACATTCCAACAATATCACTTCATCTGTGAACTTTATATAACTCACCCAATCTTTCTGCGTTTCTCACTGATAATCAGAATAATTAGTGAAATCCGTGCTGGATGTTTTATGTTTGTGCTCGCGAAGAATGCAACAATTTCTTAGACGTTTCATTTTCTTCATCAAAATGTGCCATTTAATGTAAGAGGACTTCATACACGATTCATATTTAACGGTATACTACGCAAGCATACTGGATTCATGATGAGGAAAACATAAAACGCTATTCATCTCTTTTATTTCTTCAGTACTCATGCTAATCCTTCAATTATTTTGCGGGTCACGTTCGGAGCCACAGATGGGAGCTATTTTTAACAATTATCTAAGTCTTGAAAATATGTGAGTGTTATCAAATATGCATTATAGGGGGATGCGTTTATTAAAGCGTAAAAAGTTTGCTTTCAATCTGAAGATTTCGTATTAAAAAGCATGTATTTGCCCACTGTTTGTTACAATTTCTGAAATAACTTAACATTTTACAATATTTTATTTGTAACTTATTATAAATTACTGCAAATGTTTGGTTTATTTACAAAGCCTTAGAATCCGTTATGAAATAGACGCATTACGCATCATTGTGTTTGGAGGTCTGGAAAATAAAAATTCGTTTTTCGTATGTCAGTATTTTGCTTTTATAAAACTACTGAAGCTAATAATACGAAATTTGGCGTGTATGTGAAGTTTTTTTTAAGTATGTGCTAGATTAGAAAGCATTTTCCTAAATTTGTAACCTATGGGGAGTGGTGACCTAAACGCTCTTTTCACATGTTCCGTATGATTTCAAAGAAAAAAAAAGATATACATAAAATTCTTGCCATAAAATACAACATTCATGAATACCATTCTGAGCATTCAGTTGCACATATAAGAGATTCTGTCTTTTGCCACACTGTTTCGCCAATTCTGAAAATACAAGTAGCATAACGAATCATATAAGCACTGTCACCAATTGCTAACGTGTCCAGTTTTCTCCGCAGAGCAATGATATTTCTGATGTGCTCCATTACTGCAACAAGACTCAATAATTCAAATGATGAAAATTAAAAATGAATTGTATTAGAAATTTCAAACATAAGAAAAAATGTAAATATATTAATAAACCTTCAAAAAGTTAAAATTTATTTAGAAAAATAGAATACAACAAACCATAAATATACCTGAAAACAGCTTATTTTTGTAACAATTAGAACTGAAATTATCACGTGCGTTCGGGTTTTTGATTCGAGTGCTGTACACGTTAACGCCTATAAATTCAATGGATTCTGTTCCTATCTATGGATATCTATGGATAAAATATGGACGGATGGACAGATAAATCAAAACCCAGTTGCGTTGGAAGGGATGGCGGTTGGCAAAACCCCGAAACATAGAATGACTAGGACGGCAAAATCAAGATCAAGACAGGGGGTGGAGGGCGAACGCCAAATTTTAGAAAGAATGGGGCGTCAAATTAAAAGACCTCCCCGGCCAATACCTAGCCTCTGCCGAAACCTTAACAGTTTTCAACTTTATAAGCAATTGTGGAAAATAAAATAACAGATCCAGCTGTCTAGAATTATGTTCCCCACAACGCTTGCAACAAAACGCTCAAAACTATATGTGCTGAAATCTCTAATAATCCAGCTTTCAGTCCATATTCCGATTGTCAGTGGAAATTAAACTTTTATTTTTCGTCCGTTGCGGGTCGCAAAATTATTAGCATTCTCGGAATTCTTTAATTAAATTAACAAAGGTGTTTGTGGCCGCTGGAACTTGCTTAATTTCTCTAGAGGGCTCGCGAGGGTCGTAGGATTATGCGTTAAATATATATTTCTCGATAAAACGTTATGTAAAACGACAGTTACGGTTATGATGCCATAAACTCAACATCGAAAGGGGCCGTGTTCAAATTTAAGTTCGTTAGAAGTTCATATTAAAAGTTTCATTATGATTTCTTCATGAAAATAAAGGGCGTCCCGAAATTGATTTAAAGATTCGAATTAAATAAGAAATTAATTAATTTAGTACAAGAGCAACCAATAAAGGAAAACAGTTTGACATCTGACAGTTTAGGATTAGTGAAAGAACAACACGTTTTTATTGTTGAACAACATTTTAAAAATAATGAAAATGTGATTTATGATGATGAGTGAAAAGAAAGATCATGTTATTTAACGCCATTTGCTTTCTTTCTTTGGAATTATTTGAAGTGAAAGGTCTATTCCAACAACCCACATCCACCCGTGCATTCAAGGAGGATGTGCAGAAGACTCAATACTGCATCAACGAAATTTAGCCGCATTTATACGAAATGGTCCTGGAAAATACCGGCAAAAGAGTGCGTATGTGCTAGCAGAACCATGCAGATCATTTACCTGATGTGTTATTCCAAACATAACCCTATCCTATGTACTTTACGTTTCAAAAAAATAAAAAATACTGTTGAAAAAAAATTGTGTTTTCTATTTTCAAATCTTGCGTAAAGTTTGGGACGCCATTTACAAACTTTTAGATAATTTTACTTTATGTTATTATTTTTAACTGTTAAATTGAAATTTATGTAATTTGTTCAGCTAATGGTACGAAATGTATGGCATACATGTGAGGTTTTTGTTATAGGTGCTAGATTAGACAGCATTTTCCAAAATTCGTAGCTTGTGTGTATGTGAGTGTGTGTGTGGGGGGGGGGATAAGAAGTCAAAACGTTCTTATTACATATCTTTCTCAAATTAAAAAAGAGACATTCACAATTCTTAACACTCAAGAGTACCTAAAAATGAATTTCAGAACATTTTAAAAATATGCGTCGATTGCAACGAAAGTTATGTAAGTTATTTCTATTTACTATAACTTGTACCCCATTGAAAATGGAGTGCATAGCATTTATGGCTCTTTTACAGCAGGGATGGAAGCAAAATGGTACCTTAGCAGGAACCAACAATACATTATTTTTTAGGGGAGGTGGATTGCGTGTTATAAGTTAGAGAAAAAAAAATCTAGACTACTTTGATGAAACTATGCATAAAGAATTCCGTAAAATGATCGAAAAGTCGTTATAGCAGTCAGTCTGTTTCTTATCTGTTGTGTTGAGATTCTTCAAGGAAAAAGTCTGTTCACAAATAAATGTACTTCTAAAGGATACTTCTCCCCTTCTTATTTTGATGAACTCAGTGACGTCATGGTAAATCAGGAACGAGAACACGATCTTCGTGTGTGAAAACAGGAATGTCGATCGACAGGAAAGAAAACTATTACGCACAAATTCTTTTTTTTGTGTGTGTGTGTGTGTGCGTGTATGTGTGTGCAATTGTATGGTGATTGCGGGCCATAGGTTTTTTCATCGCTGAAAAGATTTCCAATACATCACGCTCTACGGGATTCACTATTTAAAAAAGTTTTTTAAACGTATTCTTCTATTTCTTACAAAACGAAATTGATGTATGTTGTTATGCTTGACAAAATAATGTTCTCCATTGAAAATAGTGTCTGTATCATTTATAGTTATACAGGAATTGAACTGAAAGGAATTCAAATAAATTACGGTCTATGACAGTTTAGCGACATTTATCCATATCTAGCACACACGTTATTAAAAAAGTGGAAATAGCGTTTAAAACTTTTTTACGGGATCTCGTGCAGTTATATTAATAATTACGTAGTTACGCAGACAGCAGTTTTCTGGTTATCTCAAATCGTGCCAAATTATACAGTATATCGCCATATTTGGGGAAAATTGTTGTTTTATTGAAAAGTGTTTTGTAATAGATGTGTTTCGCATGACTTTTCTTTCTTGATATAGCATACTAAATGAATGAATAAACTATTTTGTTGCACTTTATAAAGCTTTGAAGGAGGATAAATGTTTTTCCCTTAAAGCCTTTTTAATAACAAATGCTTCAAAAGTATTTCTAAGGGAAAAACATATTCTGCTTCTTTTCAAATTTTTTTTTAAATATTAGCTCAAAACTCATCAAAAGTGAATTTTGTTTAAATGGAAAAACTCTCTAAAAGCAGAAAAGGAGGAAAAAAGTTCATTTTCTACAAAGAACATTTAAAGATACTTTTGCATCACTTTTTTTTCACTTAATTACAGAATAACAAAAGTGGCTAATTTAAAAATGCGTTCTTCTCGTTTATACATTTCCCTTTCTTAGATAAAAACTCCATTACTTTGTCATCAGTCTTTTGTAAAAGCTGTTGCATAATTTTTTTTAAAAAATGCTATGTACTGCTTAATATAGAATGAAGATGCATTTAAAAATTATTTTTAGTATCTGCAATTTATTTTCTTTATAGAAAGCTTTTATTAAAAAGACAGCCAAAGGAGTAAAAATTTCTCTAGAAATCACATAAAACACAGCTGATATTTCCTTTTAACTAAGTTTCATCTTACAGTGTAATTCATTTACATTTTCGTTAATGAAGGCTGATTACATTTTACAGCCTATTATAATTTAAAGTTGCTAGTCAATAATGATTTCTCCATTCCTTTTATTCATTCTGCTATCCCAAGCACTGGCCAAGCCCGTGTTGCTTCACATAATGCTCATTAATTTTGTTTCTATTGAAAAAAATATATGCATCTAGAAAGCACTTTAAGCAATAGGGTGGATCGAAAAAAAATTTTTTTTTTTTTAATGACGGCTGACATGGCAAAAGTTGCCAAATGGTCAGGTGAGAATTCTTCAAAAAAAAAATTTTTTTTAAACATCCCCTTCAGGTGCCCCACTCACCCCAAAAAATCAATTTTTTGAAAAAAATACATATATATATAATGGGTTGGATGTCATAACTTTTCGAACGGCCAAAAATTTCTTTTTCCACAAACAAATATTTCTGAGTATTTCTTTTGGGTGCTCAGCTAAAAATTTGAATAGAAAACAAAAAATAGGCTGCTTCCCTCGCCAGCCTGGACACGAAAAAAGAATTAGCTTCCGTCCGTGCTTCTGATATGACGTCACTATATTTTCCCCGCCAAAAGAATGAGACGTCTCGCTGATACGCAGACAATTCCATGTAGCATATGTTAAAAGACAGCTTTTGTTGACATTGATTATGAATGTTTGAAATTAAAAATTACTCCGAGTATTTCAGTAACCACATTCTGGCAAGTACTCTACATTGCTTGTTTATAATCTGAAGTAAATTATTTCATAATTTTCTCCAGTATGTACTGTGATATGTTGCTTTCTTTCATTTTACTTCTAGTGTTCTTCTGTTAGCTATGTTTCTTTTTTTTTTACTTCCTTACATTTATTTCAACTATTTATTTTATTTTAATTTACTTTTTTGTTAGAGATATAAAGACAGAATGAGTTCAGGCAAAATTCCCACAAGGAAATCTTCTATTTGCCCTTTGTTTAGCAACCCCACCGAGATATCTACAATAAAACCTCCTACAAATGCAGATATAATTCGAAAGTTTTTGTTTGTCAGAAACCAGACAAAAAGCCTTATGAAAAACAAAGACCCACCTGCTCCTTTGATATAAAAAAAAACGCGGAGTCGTTGGAAATTATATGGAACAAGTCTTCTATTTCAAACAAAGGAATCGTTGAAAAGATAACAAAGCTCAACAACGAATACAGGAAGATTTTGAAGCCATACAATGGTAGAAAATGGTCTAACTGTTTCGTCTGGATCTGCAATTAACATTCAGAATGGAATATTAACCTTCTTTAACGACAAAGGCATATCAACTGATTCCCTTATAGCAATCGGATGCGATGGAACAATCGTCAATACTGGTACAAAGGCAGGCGTTATAAGTCTTCTAGAAGCTGAACTAAATCGTCCACTTCAGGGGTTCATTTGCATGCTGCATCTAAACGAACTTCCTCTACGACATCTTCTGGTTCAGCTTGATGGCGTAACTCATGGCCCCAAAGCATCTTCTGGTGCAATTGGCAAGTTATTGCAAACTTGCCATACACTTCCTTTAACGAAATTTTGTAAGATCGAGGGAAATCCATTTCCAGATGTCGATCGGAATATTTTGAGTACAGACCAACGATATTTGTTGGATATGTTAAAAGCGGTGTCTTCAGGAGAATGCAGTCAAGATTTAGCTGCTATTCGACCAGGGCCGGTAGTGCATTCCAGGTGGTTGACTAGCGCAAATCGAATTCTTCGTCTTTATGTGGCAACAGAAGAGCCTTCAGAGAATTTATTACATTTAGTTACATATATTATGAAGGTATACGGTCCAATGTGGTTCCACATAAAAGGAAAGCCACTGTGCACTGAAAGTTCTAGACACCTGTGGAAGCTAATTATGTACTCAAGATGCCGGATTACCTAAGAAAAACTGCTGACGCTGCCATCCAAAGAAATGGATTTTTTGCACATGCAGAGAATTTGCTTTTAGCTATATTTTATGATGATAGAGATACCATTCGAAAATTAGCTCACCACAAGGTTATATCTATCAGAAAAGAGAATCATAATACTTCATCTGTGAGAAATTTTCGTGTACCTGTAATAAACATGCGATCAACTGATTATAGGGATTTAATTTTTTGGAGTGACAATAACGAGTGTTTGGAGTCGCCAGTATTAAAAGACATCTCCGATGAAGACTTAAAATCATTCCTGTCAAAGGATATTGCTTCAGTTAAATTTCCTCATTTATCTAGCTTCCCATGCTATACACAAGGAACTGAACGCTGTGTGAAACTGGTAACAGAGGCTGCATCTCTTTTTTGTGGAGAAGAAAGAAGGGACGGATTTATAAGATCTAGGCTCGCGCGCGCGCGAATCAAGGAATATAATGAATTTTTTTAATTCAAAATCAGAGTTTAGATTAAAATAGTTTTTTCTCACGCTAATTATATCATATATCTATTATATATTAGGAATTTGAGGTTTATTTTAATTAGTTATATTCTTTCAGTTTATTTCATGTTAGCACATCAACTTAATCAAATATGCAAAAAATCCAAACAGTTTCATTTTTTGGAGCATCTACAAAAATACTCCTAACGCCTCTAGTTTTCGTATAGTAGCTTTTAAGACATGACAGAAACGTTTATACTTTATTACCTGGGTACCCTTCCAATTTATAAAAAAAAACTCATTTACTTTATCAATTTTTATGGCATTTTCATGAAATTATCAATTTTCAACTATGTTTGGAGGGCTTGGGCACAGGAAGATATGAATGGAATTAAATAAAAATATATGTATGAACTATTGTACCCAAGTCTAAGCTTTTATGATTCACCGGCTAAAACAATTTCGTATATTATTATTAATTTTTTAATTTTTGTAAAATTTCAATTTTAAACTACATTTTAGGCAGTTGGGCACCTCAAGATATTGAAGAATTTCAATAAAAATCAATATGCAAACTAAAATACTAAAGACTGCAACTTTTCTCACCCTACGCCAAAATTGATTTCGAAAAAAAAAAATTTTCCTATTCTTTTCGATCCACCCTATTAAGCAATGACTGTCCAATGGACTATAATGTGTTAAAAGTCTTTTGAATGCCTTGTCAATGAATTATTCATGCTATGTATACTATTTTCAATAGGATATTTAATTTAGTATGTAACATTAGATATATAAGTCTTTTAAGATCTATAAGATTTACATCTATAAAATGATCTATTTAATTTAGTATGTAGCATTAAGATGTATAAGTCTATTAAGATCTATAAGATTTACATCTATAAGATTACTAACATCTATAAGATGTAACAGCCATCGATTTGGCTGTTCACATGAAAATTGGACTATTAGAAGACAAGTTGACGGGCGGACAAACAAGCGGACAGATAGGCGAACTGATCAACAGTAAAATCCAAGCTTTTTAAAATCAGCGTCCTTACGGACGGATATAGAAAACTTTGACCCGTTCTCTTAATTTTTTTTTCTTTTTTAAAGATTGTAGTGATTAATTGTGCATTAAAAACTTAAAATGCCTTAAATAACAGCAACATTTGAGAACCGAAGTGAGATATTGATATATGTCAGTGCTGTTAAAAATAATCGTGACAATTTTTGTTACGGGAAATGACATGCTAAAAGGTAAAGGATTCTCGTGGAGCTATGTCACCCGCAACTATTTTTATAGAAATCAAATCTATTCTTCGTGACTGGCAACAGTCAAAACGTCAGAGTTTGGTGTTCCCAGAGCGGGAACACTACGAGTTAAAGGGTTAACCCTTTCAAGCGCAAGCATTTTCACATCAATATAGAAGACCAAATGAATAGACTGCCCAACGCTGAAACAGTGCAGCCGCACAGCCAGCTGTGTCAGAAAACTTCTGTACCTCTGTGGTGCCCAGATGGGGATCGACCGCCACGTTGTTGTTAACGATGTCAACGGCTGCACTTTTTCAGCGTTGGGCAGTCCATCCAGTTGGTATTCTACATGGATGTGAAAATGCTTACACTCCAGCTGTTTTTAACTCTTGTTAAAAACAGCTCATCTTTTCAGAAATTTAAAATCAAATCATCTTATTAACCATCCCCGTTGAAGAATTAATTTCGGAATGTGCCAACGAGGCAACTTTACATCGCTGGTCATTCCGAGTGGATGAATAGCAAAGAAAATTTTGCTGAGAATGGAAAAAAAGGAAAATGAAATATAGAAACGGGGACAAAAAAGAACGATCAGGATAGTTTAATTAAAC
This sequence comes from Cheiracanthium punctorium, assembly GCA_038373885.1. Classification (NCBI taxonomy): domain Eukaryota; kingdom Metazoa; phylum Arthropoda; class Arachnida; order Araneae; family Cheiracanthiidae; genus Cheiracanthium; species Cheiracanthium punctorium. The sequence continues at coordinate 52,244 of JAWZYV010011965.1, read as the reverse complement.
AAGTCAGATTCACTAAAACGAGTTCTCAGATCAAAACAAATTTGCCAGATTCGCATTTAAACTCTGCGAATCCATTTCGAGCGATGTTCTTTGAAAGGGGGGTGGGTGTGAAGGGAGGTAAAAAGCTCTTTCTTGCATTTGACCTTCTGTAAATGCCACGATGAAAGAAAAGCCCTTTCGTGGAAGAAGCGATTTATGCGGACTATGTTTGAGAAGTAGTTCGAGGTGTATTGAATGCAGGAAATCTTCGTCAAAGTTGTGTTCACTATTCTGAGGTATTTTGCAAAGGATTTTCTTTTTTTTCTTTTTTTTTCTTTTTTTCAATAATGATAAGAAGAAATTACCAGTATGTGAGTGGGATAGTAATGCTAGGCATTTAGTATCTATGTAACTGGCAAAGTTTGAAATCTGGTATTCTGTAGAATACACAGTCATGGTAGACGGTTGAAGTGTAAAGGTCCCGGGTTCGGTCTGCCGGCTGCTGTCGATCTTACGGTCTGGAGTTTCTGCCGGTTTTCTCCAGGTGTAACGTTAATACGCACTAGAACCCATTAGAAAATCCTCAGACACCCCACATGATTGACAATGTCTTGCGTTGACGTAGCAACACAAAAAAACAAACATTCTATCGCATCCGCTCTCAAACGCTGGTTCGTAAACACCCCCCCCCCCGGACTCCCATCCATGAGGTGTAAGGGGGTCGTCAATTTCTTTCAGATTTTAGAAGGGATTCGAAAAAAGAAAACGTTTCGGAACACTTTTCTATAGAATGCCAAAAACTAGCGGGGAATCTATTAAACAAATTAGCATTTGAATCTTGTATAGGCGTGCCAAAAAATGCCAAATGATAAACCCGAAAGGTATTTAATGACTTTCTTTTAATTTAAAATTTAAAATTGTGACCTTCCTCGATGCAGCGAGTGGGCTTACATTTTATTACAACACACATTTTTTTTTTTTTTTTATAAATAAAAAATGGATAAGTTTTGTTTTGTGTACCTTTAACTTTCTTTCGTATTTTGTATTTTATAAATAAATAAACCGTTTCCCTTTTGTGCGCATTGTTTCTTTTTCTGCTTGGGTTTTAAAATGCTTTATTTCGTCCCAGAATTGATTTGAGCAACAGTGAAAGCATTCAAAGAGCACTGTCGGGAATATACGAGGGAAGAAGAGGATAATTGCAACTATCCGGTCTTTGCAACAATGAGAATGAACGTGTTAACCGTTTGTTATGCAGTAGTTCCTCCGCAGACAAGATTATGTAGGAAAGTGTTTTATTATAGATGACTTAGACATGATTTCAAATTTTTTCGTTTAAGAATGTGGGGGAAGGTGGGCCGAAATGATCCTAGCGGGAAAAACGATCCACATATGTTTTCTTAGATACAGGTAGTGCTGTCTACTGGGTAACACATAAACTAGTTGTGCCAAGTCAAGAAGAAGCAATGGTGATATTTAAACGATCGGTGTATTACGTGTCTGAGTAAAATTCTAAAAATAAACTGGGTTTTATCGTATCTCTTTTTCAAGGTAAACACTAACTTTCCTATTTATTTAGAAATACAGTCTTTAATTTACAGAAACATGACTTGGTTACTGAATTGAGTACACTTTTAGGTGTGAATTACACTTGTCTAGTTTGTTATGTTTCTCGGTGTGCTCCAGTAATATGATCTGAAGTGAGCAGCCGTACTACCGGGTAAAATGATCCATCGACTGAAGAAACTCTAGTACCGTGTGCTAGTCATCATGGCAGCCCTTCAGACGTTTTCAAAATGCGTGACTTCTCATTACATTATTTAATTTATTTCTGCATCTTTATTGTAGGCCATAATTTATCAATTATAAATTTGAAATATTCCATTTTACTGTTTGTGGCGCTTTTTTATTGTAAAACTTTCATAAAATAAATTATGAATACTATATGATTGTAAAACTTATTTTATTTAATTATTTACAGTCATAATTACTTTTAAATTTTTTATTTTGCCGAAAAAAAAATTTTACAATTCTGCTCAAATGAAGTATCATTTTGCCCTTGGGTTTGAGTAAAATGACTTTTGAACACTTTTTCAAAGTTATATTATTTTCGCTACTCAGTTTGGGTTTAAAATGTTATTAAAATATGTTTATGATGCAAAATATAGTGTAAAATATGTTGGCGAATAGCCAAAGTTCTATTTAACATTTACGTTATTTTATGCAAGTTTTCCCCTTAAGGGGATCATTTTGGGCCACATTCCCCTACCTTAAAAATCAAAAAATTTAAGTTTTTGACAATTATGAAAATGCTATAACACCAGAGCCTTGAAAAAATTAAGAATGTCTTTTTGCAATCGGTACCATGCGCTCTTATTAATTAGTCAACTAATAAGAACATAAAACATTCAGGAGAAAATCATAAATATGAGATATTTTACAATGTTTTTCTAAGTTAGTGCCACTTCATCTTATTTTGCAATGTGATTTCCGTGTGTAAGTGTTTTTTTTTATACTTGCACTAGAATATCCTTTATTTATAAGATTGCATAAAACATACTTTGAATTCTTTTTGATTTTCCGATTTAATTAGCTTCTAACACTGTGACGCGCTTTCCGTTTTCCTCAACAGTGTAACTGTAAAACGATAGCTGATAAGCTTTGTGGAGGAGAGAGAGAGAGTAGATTTTGCTTCCTGTTTTTAAAAGAAAATTACACCCATCCGCTGCAAAAACTATTGGCAAAAACACAGAATTTATTATAGGGAAGTAAAGGGAACTCCGTACTCATTCTATGACGTTACTGACATACATAAATGGAGAGATAAGATAAACAACTTAAATTTCCATAAACATTATCTCTTAATTTTTAAAAGGAACTGCTTTTCAGAAAATTGAAATAGAATCGTCAAATTAACCCTCCCCGATAAAATGTTTTTAAAAGTGCTGACGAGGCAAGTCACCGGAGCAGGAGAAACGCTGGATAAATGCCCTGAGCAAAGGAAAATTCAGGAATGGATTTAGGGGGTCAAAAAGATAAGAAGAGTTTAATTAAAGTAGTTAAATGCTATAAAGGAGTTAAGAGGAAAGTTAATTTTCCCGACTCGCATTTGAGCTTTGCGAATCTATTTTCCGCAATGTTTTTAGGGGTGTAGGTAGAAATCAACAGAAATATTATTTTACATTTGACATTTTTGGAAATATCACGATTAACCCTTTGAGGCGCAACCCTTTCCAAATGCTGAAAAAAAAGCAGCCGTTGCCATCGCTCGACTTAACTACCAGCAAGATGGCGGACGATCGAAACGTTCATCGCGTGCCACAGATATAGAAACCTTTTTTTGACGCAGCTGGCTGTGCCGGGCACAGACAGCTGTCGTCAAGAAAGGGTCTCTAGATCTGTGGCACAAGATGAACGTTTTGATCGTCCGCCATCTTGCTGGTAGTTAAGTCGATCGATGGCAACGGCTGCCCTTTTTACAGCATTGGGCAATCTGTCCAGCTGTTCCTCGCATTCTTCCATTTTTCAGCAGATGTCAGTGCTGTTAAAAAGAATCATGACCATTTTTTTACGGGAAAGACGTGCTAAAAAGTAAAAGAATCTCGTGGAGCTATGACACTCGCAACTATTTTTATAGAAATCAAATCTGTTCTTCGTGACTGACAACAGTCAATACGTCAGAGTTTGGTGTTTCCAGAGCGCGAACACTGCGCGTTAAAGGGTTAAAAAAAAGTCTTATGCAACATAATTAATGGGTTTCGCGATTTGAAGTGTAACTGTTAGATGGCAAAATCTTAAATTAAGGTTGTTTGCAATATTTCATGCTATTTTTGCTGGCAGTTTTTTATATAAATGTGGAAACAAAAAATATATGGTGTTAATCATGGAATTGAAGTTATTTTCTGATAAAATTCTTCATTTTTTTTTAACTGCTCAAGAAATAACAACTGCTCAAGAAATAACAACTCTTCTCAGCAGTTTTTTGAAAATAATCTAATGCTAACAGATACTCGATGGAAATTAACATGTCTCTAGAGTGGTTAAGTGATCTTTTAAATTTTCAATGTCAAATCAAAATCCCTCTAATGTGCCATGTGTGAGTACTGTCATGAAATAAATCCAACTAATCAAAACTTACATCGAGGGATGGTATCGAAATTGCTGCATACTAATAAAAACCTTATGATGAAGGGTTTTTTCTACAGTAGTAAGTTATTTAACTTCTGTTTAGTATTTATTTTCATTCACAGCTACAAAATTAGTGGTTATTTACGGATAGGAAATTATGGTATCAAATGGTTTTTGTTGTACCAGATCAAACTACGCACTTCGTAGTATAATCTGTAGGCATTTCTTTTCAAATAAGTTAAACTTCTTTGTAACATGTTAATCAAACTTGTTTTAATAAACAGTCAAGTATACGTACATAAGTAAATACATAATTTTTGAAGTGAAAACTTCTGTAGGCACGTTGGGTACTTTTGGGATGGGGAAAAAGCACTGAATTCACGTGACCGTCACGCTCAGATACATATGTAGAAAAAGTGAATTGTGACGACATTAAATTTGAGTGCTTTCATCTGTTATCATACGTAATAACTTCAAATTACTTTTAAACTGCGCCCTTCTAGCTTCCGCGACTGCGGACGCAAGGCATGCGTTCAAACCACTAGACGGGCTCGACTCAGGTTGAAGTGACTAAAGTTCGAAGTGACTGTTGTTTCAATTTCCGAATGGGAACTTTAATGTATCTAAATAAATAAAATTATACTGCCTGTACCCTACGTAGATAGCCTGCCTGTACCCTACGTACCCTACGTAGTGTAAATGTTAGTTTTAATTAAATGTTAGTATTGAGAAAATTTGATAAAATTGCGTAAATTTTTGTTTTAGTATGCAAATAAACTGCATATCATTCGCACAACAAATTTAAACTTTCAAAATATTCAAAAACATCCACTTTTCATGGAAAAATTGTGTACAATCTATATGTTTTTGCAAAAAAAGGAACAATTTTTCTAGCTAGGTAGGTGCAATAATTTTCGATTATTTATTTAAAAAACTCTACTTAATTTGGATTGCTATATAGTTATTGTGAAATAAAGTTAATTTGATAATGTGGAGACTGTTAATAATTATATACTGTACATTATTTGAATTATAAGTGTTATACTACACTACATTTGAATTTGAATTATAAATACATGATTCATTACAAATAAATAAGATTATTGTTCATCACAACGTAATTACTTAATTATTGATAATTAATAAATTCACGTACATAATTATTAATAAAATCGGACAAAATACAACACGTGGAGAAAAATGTGCATCGCTGATGTATACGGTACGCACATACCAGCTATGTCACGTTGCGGCCTGTGCGCTCTCCCTCTTTCTTTTTAAATTTTAAATGTGCACACAAATCGAGCACGATATTTGAAATTTAATTAAATTTAAAAGTCAAAAATTTCCCATGCCAACCCAGTGAAAACTGCATTAAAATGTGTACAAACATACAAAAGGATGTGAAATTATGAGAATATCATAAATAAATGTGACAAACCCTTACAGCCTTAAAAAAACATTTAAGAAAATTGTTTTCAAAGAATTTCAAATGTATAAAAATGTAAATAAAAGTTCATAAATGTGTGCGTTTTTTTGTTTTTGTTTGTTTGTTTATTGGTAAAAATACAAAAATGTGTGAAAAACCTGTTTAACTGCATAAATATAAATTTGAGAAAGCTTGACAAGAATTTTTCACTTCTGACGTGCAGTCCTACGATTGACTGTTCGTTTTTTCCTTTTTATTACTGTTGACATTGTCTACTGTGGTAGATATTTTAGTAACCTTTGCTTAAGTGTGGTACCTTCATTTATTTATCTTGGAGAGATTTTTTTCTCTCTTTTACAATAGCCAATTAATTACTTTATTTTGTTGGTATGTGGGGCTAACTTTTTAAAATTTAAGTATAAATTTGTATTTATGAATAGTATTTGTGAACCGAACAAATATTGAAATGTTTAACGCAAACTGCAAAACTAAATACAATGACGCAATTTTCTTAGAACGCATTAGAAAAGTAGAAAATGATGAAACTTCCAAAACAAATGAAATATTTTAAAGAAAATCTTTCTGATGAGGTAATTGTAAATTTTACTTTTTTAATTAAATGTTAGTATCTGTTAAATAAAAAAAAATAATAATCTTTTTTTAAACGCATTTGCAATTCCAGTGATTGCTATTGTACCATTTCATTATTTCATACATAATAAGCTCTTATACAATTTCATGTTTTTGAATTAAATACAAGATTTATGTGATTAACTATGCAGTTGGATATGTAATACGTATATAAAAACAAGTTGTTTGAAAACACGTTTGAGTTTCTTAATGTGCTTTAATATCTTCTTTCAATTAAATTAGATTAACCAACCTCTTTTGATCTGCAATGTTTGTATCATTTTAGACGAATTTACTGCATATATTTATAACTCTATATATATTAATACACAAGTATATATGGAATATATATGCATTTATGTATTTAAAGGAGTGATAATTCTTGAATTTTAAACCTAATGAATTGACACGCATTTTTGACCCACTTGAAGACTTCAGTAAGTTAGTCAGTATCTATATTAATTTCACTGGATAGCGTTATCACATAAAATGTTCGTTATAGCAAACCAATTTGATTATAATCGATATGCAATTATTATTATTTTTTAATTCGAAGGCAAAAGTTGTTTTAGTTATTTGGTGGTGCCATCTACTGGCATTTGTGCCATTTATGCAAACCTTCGTTGCCAAGAAATGTTAAGATAAAGGAAATTTCTATGAGAATAAGTCAAAGTATCCCGTTTCTCGGTTAAAATCGAAAGTCGAGTACTACATTTGTATTGACATTGACTGGCTTATAACATTGTGGGTGGGCTGAGGGGGGGGGGAAGGAACAGACTGTTTCCTATTGTGAAAAATATCTTCAAATAGGTGATACCTGAATTTTCTTCATTTTTTTGGGGGGGGAGGGGGTGTTCCCAAATAATAATCTGTGTGTGTGATGGGGGGGGGGGGGTTACAAAAATATTTTTAGCGTTAGGATACTTTTTAAAAAATCCGGATGTTAATGGGATTACCTATTTAGCCCCTTTTATTTATCGAGTTCAAGTCACATCCTTGTTATCCGTAGGTTTTTTTTTTTTTTTTAAATCTACTACTCATTTTATCCATTTGTTACCCATTTTACCCAACCTTTATGCGAAAAAAGAGCTGTCGATAAAGTTTAATATTTTTTCATTTAAAACTACTTTATACATTTTTTTCCGATGTGAAGAAGATGAATGCATTACATAAAGTTAACAAAAAAAAAGGTTGAATAATTAACATTATTAGTAGAGCAATACAGAAAACATCCAATGCATAAAAATGTGTGCGCTTTCACATTTTACCCCCACCTTAACCTATCAGTTATATGCAATAAGTATGTCTTTTCGTGAGTTTATAAAATACATTCAATTCTAAGTATTCGATTTAATAAGAGTCATATACCCATTGCTCTTTTCGGGGAAAGCTGTAAAAGAAATCTGGGTAGGAAGATAAACGTAAACTTCAAATATTTTTCCTTCATTCAGCAACTGATTTAAAAACCTGAAATTTACAACAATCTTTTTGTTAACCTTTTTTTTTAAATATGCAAAATTCGACTTTTGTGGTTAATATTTAAAGAGAAAAGTTGTTCTTACTTAATAGTACTTTGATGGGATAAGATGACGGATAGATTACCATATAAAGGCTTATTTTCAAAAACTCAGAGAATCAATGTCACTTAATGCTAATGAAAGTGACACAGAGAGCACTGAATGTGAATAATGACATATCACTAATAAAGGAACAAAAACTTGATTATATACAAAAAGAAAGAAAAATCGCCGATAATAAAGTTCATAAACAGAAATCGCATGTTTAGGGTCTGTCTTTCGCTTCACTTTGATCCCAACAGGATCATTGATCATGAGCCCAGTACTTGTACCTGATTCGTTCTTCGTTGTTTTCTCGCTGGCAGTCGACAAACTACTTGTCATCTTATCTCAAATCACCGTTTTCTATTTAAAGCTGTTTAACAGTATCCAAGTTAATCGTAAACAAACTATCGATAATTTAAAATTTCATCGATAAGACACATGATATTTTAAATTAGGAGTATTTAAAAAATATTTTACGAGAAGAAAACAGAACTTACTGTAATCGGGTAATTCCTTACGCTGTGAAGACCAAAATTTACAAGCACAGATTAAAGACATATATTTGGGTCACTAAAAAAACTCCATTAAGCGATCTCAAATTACGTTACTTGTAGTGGGCTTCTTAACTCAATAGTAGAGTTTAGGAATTGTTTTGACAGGAGCTACTATTTGTGCTAGTGCCGGTGAAATATATCGAGTTTGTCGTCTTACACTACTTTCGCCTACAAACTATAAAAGAAACAGTAAAGCAATAAGGTTTAATTTGCTGTAACTTTCCAAAATATTTAACACACTTTGTCTGTAATTGCATCTCTCTTGCAGTAAGATTATTATAGGTGTTGTAAAATGAGTTTCACAGTTTAAGTACATCTAGAAGTTTACCTTTGAATGTCAGTTTCAATAGAAAAATCAGAAACAGCTTTTCATCGATCAAAATTATAAAAAGAATATTATAATACACACACATAAGTAAATAATGTGTATTTCAGGGGGGGGGGATACAAAGCTTTCACGCTTCATGATTCGTAAAATGTCTCATATACCAAGCAAGCAGAACAGTGGGACGGAAGTTTTCTCACTTTCCTGCTTGTGTAGAAACAGGAACGTTTACTGCTGTAGAAGAATGAACACTTTATAACACCAAAAACTTACGTCCTGTACTATATTTTAATGTATGAATGTTTATTACAAAACTTTTTAAAATTAATTTTGAACTTCAAATACCAGACTTTTGTGGTGTTTTCATTAGCTTTTCGAGATATTCGACACACATGCCTGTAAGTGTAGCTCTACAGCACTAACTACATTTATTGCAGAATGAGTTTTACAGTTAATTAGAAGTTTCCTTTGAATGGCTATTTAGCTTGGAAAATCAGAAACAGCTTTCAAAAATATTTACCCTTCGTTGCCTGTAATCGCAGCTCTAGAGCACTAAGATTTTGCTCTTCTTAAATAAGTTTTACTGCTTGTTATTTTTAGATCTAGTGATTGTATTTTAATGATACAATATCTCTGAAAATCCGACAGTTTTTTTTTTAAATATTCAATGTAATTTTCCTGTTAATATAGTTTTCCTCACAGTAAATCATATTAATAGAATATTTACAGCTGTTTTATTTTTAAAAACGTTATTAAACTTTCTTTCATATGAGCAATAAAGTCTTTAAAAATAACTATAAATTCTGAGAAGAAGCAATAAGTAATTTTAAAAAATTGTACACGCTATAATTGTGTATCATTTCTTTTTTACGTATGTGTGTCTTTTACAAGGTGCCTAATTAATTCTAACTTTTAAACACAGTTTTATGAAGTGTTCTTATTAAGCAAGTAACGTCCGTGGGTCTATACTCAGATAAATATCACCATAGTAAAAAAAAAAAAAAAAAAACTGTCACAAAAATCCGCAGCAAAGAACTCTGATTCTCGTAAGTGTGCAAGTGCAGCTGTATTTTACGATCTGTCTCCTGGTACCAAAAAAATCTAATTTTTCTTGGTAATAAAGATTACATTAAATACGTTTAATTTCTGCCCACACTAATTGAATAATTAATTTCATATCCTATTTTTAAGGTTACTGCAGTTTCCATAGAAACGAAATTCTTTGTTGCCTTTTACGATTTTAGATTTAACACTCCAATGAAACTGAACGTTCTTCGACTCAGAAAATGAAAATACTTAAGCGTAAAACAAATAGATCATCAACTTTCTGGCGCTTTAAAAGTACGCAGAATTTTTAAACAACTCAAGATATTTTTCATCTTATTTAACTCACATGTGTGACGTCATTTTCACGTTACCCATTACTTGCTGTAGTGGCAGCAGAACATCTGGAGCCCCACGTGCAAGCTTTCCGTTAATTCTCTGAATTTATTAGAGCCATCTAGCGTTGGATTATTTAAAACCGTTTTGTAAGCTTTAGTTCCGCAGATGATTCGTATCCTCAAATATTAATCCACGTATACACCAGTCCGTTTTTTAATTCAACATATCGTAATGTAGTGTCAGTAACAGGCAATTTGTCTGAAAAACAATCAAGTAAAAGAGTTTTCTACAGCGATTGGTATTGTGCCATGCTGCAGTTTAACGAAATGATACACGGCATTCCCAAAACTGAATAAGTCGATGAAACATGATAAGATAGACATCACTTTTTATTGCCTGTACTGCGTTATTATCATATCTTTGTAACTAGAGAGGAGGCTATTACGGAATTGTCGGAATTCGGCTTTTCTATGTGCTTTTGTCACGTAGGTACACCACGAACTATTCAAAGAATATTCGTATACTACATTGCAGTGAGGGTTGCTCGATTCGTATCACTTGCTTTAAAACAAAATGTGGTTTGCGATTTCCAAGAGATTTTACAGATAAGTTTTCAAAAATTTTAACCTACACTTAGTATACTCGTGAATATTTATGTTAAGCACAATGCACACTAAACGAATTGTAGTTTGTTGTACTGTGGTTGTTTTTTAACTGACAGTGTTTTGTCGATCAATTTCAAGGTTAATTTTCCTAGATGGCGTGTCGGATATTATGGAATGCTAGGTACTATTCTAATAGATTTTATGCCATCTATTAAAGAATCCCCCTCCACACACACACACGCCAAAAAGAAGGAAAAAGAAACAGGAAATTCTCGGACGATCAACGAAGAAAAATTATGATTCAGTGCTTCAGATGTTCTCTGAAAGCTACTCTGAAAGCACTTTGACTGTGCTGCAGCAGATAAAGATTATGTCTGAGACTTTTGTAAATAGACTCAAAGCAGAAATGTCAAACATAATCTTAAAAACATTTTTTATAGTAAAAAAAAACTATGAAGTATAATTAGCTTTTTAACGGTTTAAGTCATCTATTCCATATTGCAAGACTATTTTATACTAACCTCCAGTTGTTGCTTTTTTTAAAAATACTTTTCTCTATAACAACAAAACTCATAGTCTTTTTCTTTGCAAATGACATTTCATTACAATTTCTTATAGTATGTACTCATAATGATTTTGAGTATTTATCGAAAAACCTGTACAGTTACATTTCAGAATGTAAATGGTATTCCAAAATATCCTCCTCTCCTCTATGTCAAATAGGCAAGCAAAAAAAATAATTGGTTATTCCCTTTTCTATTATATATTCATACTAAAATATGTTTTATTATTATACTTAGTTTTTTGAAGCTTTTTCTTTCGAAATGGCATTTTAGCTATTAGGCAACTTTCTTTCATTCATTATACTTTCCTTGTAAATGCAGCTGTTTTGAGACAACCTACACTTTGTATACTCGTGACAAACACTTAGTATACTCGTTACAACAAACAAACATTTGTTGTAAAATGAATTTTATAGATTAGGGTATCGTAGCCTAAAACGTGTTGAAAATAAGTATTTTATTATTCATTGGCTTTTTCTGTTTCTAATAATGTTACACATACAACTTTTGGTGTTACTTCATGCAGTGAATTCATCCCACTCTCATCTGAAAACATTTTATATTAATATATTAATCTTTTAATGAAAAAATATTAAATTTTATTTAGAGCTCATCTTTTCATTAACTTGGTCTAAAATGGATAGCAGATTGGATACATTGGATTATAGATTTTAAAAAATCTAAATAATAATAGTAGTAGTACACTTTATCACATTTAAAAGCCTTATGTTCAGGGATTTTAGTCTTAGGTTCTAGATAAAAAATGTAAGACATTTCTTTTTAATAAAATGTATAAATAATTTGTTTTTAAGCAATTTTTAGCCCATGTTTTCAGACATTAGCAGGTTACATTTGTCCTCACTAAAAAGTTTATTTGGAACACATGGAAGCAAATAAAACTAATAGTAAATAAAAGTTTCCTTTTTACAAATAAACCTCATAGTTACGATTAACCGATTGGTGTGTCCTGCCAACCAAGCCAATTGGTGGATGCCAGAACACACAAATCACACCGCCTAGTTTCACCACCAGCTGAGTTCGCTGGGAAACTCGTCCATGCCCATTTTGCAACAATATACTAATACATATAAATAGAAAGAAAAGTATTTTTAAAAATTCTTTCTTTTTTTCGATAATATGCCGTTTAGACCTTTCCGAAGTTGAAGATAAAAATGGAACTTCGGAAATTTTCAGCAATTTGTTGGCTACTTGAAATTTTTTTGGAGGCACAAGAAAAGGACGTAGATTGAATAAGCAGATGAAAGCTAATATTATGCTTCCAAATGTAATTAATAAACTTTTTAATGAGTATAAATCTTGCCAACTAATATCTGAAAACGCAAGCTAAATATAAAATCCATTTCTGATCAAAAGGAAACACCTATCTATTTTACCTTTTTACCAATTTTATCCCACCATACCCTCTTTATCGTAAAATATGCTTTACAGTATATTTAATTTTTGAACCTTTTTTTTTTCTTCTTCTTGACTGACATTTTAGTGATTACATTTCCACAGCTTCCTTACATTTCATTATACTTTACCTGTAAATGTAGCTCTCTTGCGACAAGAATACATTTGTTGTAAAATGAGTTTTACAGATTATGTCATTTTAAGTTCTTTGAATGGCAGTTATCTTGAAAGAAAAATTGTTGATATTTAATATTCAGTATCCTTTCAAACTAAATGTATCTCTTCTAAATCAAAAATCGTATTTATTTTGAAATGATTTTTACAGTTTATTAAGTATGAAAATCCTCTTTGAAAAGATAATTTTGTTTGTGTGTGTGGAGAGTTGGTGAAATTCTTTTATTCAGTATTCCTCCCTCTATGTGTAATTTCCCCGTAAATTTACTTTAGCATAAATTTTACAGTTTCAGTTTGAGTAATATTGAAAAGTAATCTGATTTAATTTCGCGAAGTTGTATAGGAATTCAAATCCGTTGTAACTTTATCTAAATATATTAACAGTTGAAATCGAATTCGAAGGAATGTCAAAATCTAAAGAAGTTCAAAAATGAAACTCATATACAAAAATACACAAAGATTGAGTAAGCACTATTTAGGACACAGCCACAATAGTATGATAGTATGTGTATAAACTCTGTGTATAAATGCTAAATGTTCTATTAACATTTAATAAATGTTAATGGAACATTTAACATTTATACGCAAAGAGTACAGAGCTTTTGGAGAATTACAAATAAAATGGCAACAATAACTGAAAGAGATCAAGCAACAGATTTAACTAAGATCTCATGTACAAGCTATTTTCACTGTTTTTCTCAAATTTGTAGGGTTAAAAAAATTGTTATGTTAAGATCTTAATATCTTAGATATAATAGATCTTACATATATATATACTTACACTTGCAGCAAAATGAGATTTATTTGTGAATTTGAATGTAAAATTATTTTATACCTATACTAAAAGTAGCATTTGGTTACACATTTTACTTCGAAAGACCGCTGTACTGATATTTTTTTTTTACTGGAACAGCATGAATAAAATTTTAGTACTCTCCAGTGAGCTTGAATCACCAAATTTCTACTAGAAGCCTTCTGAGTGAAAATATTTAGTAACTGATTCATTGATATATTTTCAAATTTCCCCATTAAAATAAGACTGTGCAGTAAAATTTGTGTCTATTAGTGTGCTTTATTTAATTTGAATTATGTATTGCTAAACTTTTCGTGTAGTAAACTTGAATTCACGTAGTATGTTTTCAAGAACCTGGTATCACATCTCAGTTGCAAGTGTATTATATTTAGTCCACTTTCTTCTCACGTTTGCACCTAAAAACACAGAAAAGTAAATTTAAATAAAAATATTTTGTAACCGGTTATACTCTTAAGATGGCTAGTGTAATATTCTGTTCGTGAAGACTTCCCATCAGTTCGACATTTAAGCATCCATGCCTTTATATAAATTTATGTACCATTTAGTAGATAATCTATTAACTCAGTCCTGCTAAAATTACTGCTTCGCTCTAACAACAGCTTCCCTGAGAAGTTAGGATAACTTAATGCAATTTTATTTAATAACAACTCAACGTACTGAGCGCCAAATGAGTTTTGCAGCTTCCTATAAGTAATCCATTAACTAATGATTCTAAATATAGAACTAGTCTACTATTAAGTTGGGAAGTGAACACTGATTGGATGAAACAATCTATGCATTCTGCCAATAATACAGATAGCGGAATGAAATATTTAAGTTTAATGCTACTATACTACGAGTTCTTACGATTTCATCGAAACTTTTCAATGCAGTTCTCATTAGAAGTAAATAGCCTGCAATATACAGGGTGTCCTTAAAACACTGATCTAGGCTTTTATTTCTTAAATATTGATTATAGGCATAGACAATAAATTACAAAGCTACGTAAAATGAAGGTGCAGTATTTTACAGTATATATATTAAATTTCTAGATTAAACCTAAAAAAAAAAAATTAAATTTTTATACGAACCTGCACAGAAAAATTTCCAATTTTTAAAATGTGGGAAAAGTACTATACTACCACCAACACAGTGCCAGAAAAAAATGGTAGTATTAGTGTTGACAATTAAATAGTTTATCAAAAAACTTGTTGTATGTTTCATTGAAATATAGGTGCGGATAATGGTAATGAAATGAGCTCGGGATGCTGATATTGGCGTATACAGCGTCAAGGAAAATGTCGCAAACTTAAAATAGTCAGAAAATTTTATTTTAACAGAAAAAAGTCAGGGAAAAAATTAAATTTTCACTAAAACCTCAGAAAATCTTGAAGTGTGACCTGTAAAATTATCTGAAGTCTGCATTTATAAATTAATTTTGCATTTGTCGTAAGTCTAGAAAAAAAAATGTGACTTTGCACAGGTGCGCAACTGTAACGGATACACTATGTTTTTCTTATGAGCGTCTAGTTGTTTTAAAAAAAGAAAAGCTTATTTATCTTTAAAAAATGCACAGTAAAGTAAAATGTTATCATGAAGTAATTTTTTTAACTAGACCTTCTACCACCACCTCTCCCCCCAAAATACTAACGATAATTCTGCATTCTCATTGTTGCACACCCCAAGTTGTATTTAGAGCTTTCTAGACCTACCTTTAGATTTTTCTTGCTTTTAGCCAAAATTTCTCGACCGGAGGCAATCCTGTATACGTCAAAAACCTTTCAGTATCCAGAACTAATATCATTATCCTTACCCACCATGGATACATGAAAACATCCAACAGGCGCACAGTTTGACTATAGACATTATCTTGCCAAATTCAAACGACAACATTTTTATTGCCACCACTGTAAAGAAATTTATCTTAAATGTTATTCCTTTTGTCCACTGTAATATTATTTATTAAATGACTTGAATTCTAAACGTTTTTAATGCTTTTCAAAACGTACCTTCACTGGAACAATTTACGTAAATATAAATCTCTACATCAGTTCTAATCAACTAAATGACGACCATAAAAAGCAAACCACATTGTGAATAGAAAAAGGGAAAAATACAGAGAATACCATTATCCAAACTTTTCCGAGAGTTTCTTTCTCTTGCTTTCTGAAGCAAAACAATACATTAACTATTATTGATCGATGTATGCTCCTAAGAGGTTTTCAGTTTAAAACAACTAATTAGTTTTTCTTTTAATGCATCTGAAAAGATGTGATTTAAAAATACTTTTTAAGGTTTCAGTAAAGCTTTGTATTTTAAGCAGGACCAATTTTTCAGTAAAAAAAATGAATATGTGTTTATAATATGCCTTAAAAATGTTAACAGGAAATAGTTTTGTCCAAG
Organism: Cheiracanthium punctorium; assembly: GCA_038373885.1. Lineage (NCBI taxonomy): Eukaryota > Metazoa > Arthropoda > Arachnida > Araneae > Cheiracanthiidae > Cheiracanthium > Cheiracanthium punctorium. Next base: position 36,303 of record JAWZYV010011965.1, on the reverse strand, counting down.
TAATGTAATGAATTGACATTTATAACTTGAGATCTGAAAAACCAAACTGTTCTGGCACGCCTGGTGTCCAGCTCCGATTCCTGGCTTGGGCTTGGGTGCTTAGTTGTCCGTCCCTTCATAGGAGGTAACGCTAGAAAATCGCCCTTCGAGAAAACAAAATGATCTAATAAGTAACACGGCGGTATGTTTTAGGAAAGTGAATTCAAAACACTAAAAAAGGAGATTTATAAAGTTTTCCTTATTTCGTTTTATAAATTAATCAGAGTTTGTTGTCTAGTTTATTACTAAGTGAAAAGAATAAACCATTTTAATCAAAGTATTTGAAAAGGAAGCTAATCTTAACTGTTCTTTCTTAAATATTTTTATGAAAACATGCATGATAGCTTAAAGAAAACATGTTAAATTTTACTTTGGGTTTACAAGCGTGATTTAGAGTATCTTTTTTTTTTTGAGAGTTTACAAAAGCTATAAGTTTACAAAAGAAAAAATATATTTTTTCCCTATCTGTCATGCTCTGAATGATGTAAATATGTCTTTTATTAAAAATAATGTTGATAACATTTTTTAGATGAGATAAATCGCTAATATTTTTTTTCTAATGGCAGGCACTTGTCGTTTATAGCCGTTGGTCATTTACAATACCGGAAAACCCCGACTGTAAGCGGAAAATTGTATGAGGTCATTTTGTTTCGAAGGATACTAAATTAGGAACATTATAAAAATTTTTAATACAACATACACCCTGTTCAAAATGGTTACGAGCCTTCACATACGAAATAAAATATAGTACAGTTCAAGGCTAGAAATAAGATTTTGAAGTTGGCAGCAAACGCATGCAGCTCAAGCAAAATCTTAAATTTTCATAATAACGGTAAATATCAGATCCAGATATCCAGAACGATACAGAGAAACGATGATTTAGTGATCACTCGTGATGAGGCGACAGTTTCTTGAGGAGAGAGGTGTGTGTTCAATGTGATGTTTTTTGTAAAAGCATTTAGCGAGTGTTGATATAAGTCGTAATGTGATAATATAAATTCTGAGTGATGATACGGGTTTTAATGTGATAATTGATTTTCTTTGTGATCCTTTTCGATGGAGGATGTTCAAGTTTTTAATAAAGCTGTTGTTGATTTTAAACGTATGGTGTCTTAATCATACGCTTGACGGCGACACCACATAAATAAAAATTGCATAAAGGGCCATCTCCATATTGAAATTCGCAGCAACTTTTTTTTCGAATAACAACCCCTAGATTTCACTTCATATTTCACAAATTTAACTGATTTTAACCCCGGATACCAATTTTCTATACATTTGAACTAAAAATGGGTGAGTTATGAGGTTCCGAAATCCCTCCCCCCACTATGTTAAAATATTTTTCCATAATTTCATTCATATTTCATATAATATTGATAATAAGAAGCTGATTTTTATTCGTGCTATTAGAAAACTAAACGACCCAAACATAATTGACTACTGTTATAATTTTTCATGAAACATTAATATGAATTACGAATTATTAATTTAATATTCAAAAAACTGATGAATAGCAAAACAGCAAAATTTCGATGGAAATAGATGCAGAAAGTAATATTACATGGCTGTGCAAAATTTAATTTTTTTACGATCAGTAGTTTAATTTATATTAAATAAAACGGGTTATTTTCATGAGTTAAGGGACCATAAATAAATTTATTAACTGACGATTTTTTTTTTTAAACTGCGTAAAATAAATGTAAGTTAGATTTCTTTCGCATTAAAATAGTAAAAGTTAACTGCATTAAAAAATAGCAAATTTTCAAGCAAATAAATTGGAGATTTGTACAGTTTGATGGTGATTCTATAAAGCGTCTGTTGCTGCGTCTGCTACTATTCCCCCACAATAAAATATTTTCCATGTATATAATTAGATGCTGTATTTGCATGTCTTAACTTTTACAAAATCCTATTTCTAAAAAACTAACACCCTTAACATTCTAGGCATGAATTTGACATTTTTTAATATCTGAAGCATCAGGTTTTTGGACTATATCAAACATTCGACTTTATCAAACAATCATTATTTTATCAAACATTCAACAAACATTGAAAATTACATTTTTCTGTCTAAATTTTCATCTGACTATAAATTAAAATACCACCAAAAGTCTTATAAATATATTGCACACTGCAGAAGATAATATTAAATGAAGAAAGTGAAATAACAAGCAAGTGATAATATTGGATCGGCAAAAAAATAGTTGCTTTTTTTTTACATGAAATTCAAACAAATAAGTTTCCATTTATGAAACCATTTTTCATGTTCGACCATAGCTGAGTAGCTTTCATGTTTGTAGTCAGAAGAACAGAGAAGAGATTCTCAATCCTGGCAAAATTTCACCTTTCTAAGAGAACCTTCAAATACTCAAAAACAAATTAAAAAATTAAAATGATTTTCAAATTCGTAAGCAGTCTTTTTGCATTTTATCTTTAAATCATGTATACAAACTAAAAAATCTTTTGAGTCACGGTTCATTTGGACCACTGACAAAATATTCAAATTTCTACCCCTGATAATCTCAGTACAAAAAACTTTAAGACTAGAATGTAAATCATATTTATTTCTTTTAACTGTCGTGGGCGAAATTAATGAAAGGCGGAAAGTTCGGAACCTACAAATAGCGTTTTTCAATTTGCAGGTAGTCCCTTAAGATCGCGCAAAAAGGAATTCGCAACATCTCCGGAAATTATCGTAGAAAATTGGTGAAAATTTATATTTAGGATAATTTGAGGGTTTCCTTTAGTTTAATAAAGTCAAAATAGAGTGTTGCCATTGAGAAAAAACAAAATTGATGCAGAATTAAATATGAAGATGGCCCTTTATGCAAATTAAATTAATAGTATACATTATTTACAAACGAATGATATATATATAACTTTGCTGCTCGACGAACGACGGCCAAAAAAAGCGCAAGTGTTCGTTTTTTTCCGCAGCCGTACATTATATTAGCAATTAATTATACATAATCCTGATGAAACCAATTTTATAGAGCTAAGATCCATTGTTTAGCCTATAAAAGAATTTCCTTTACGCTATGGTCTATGCTGCAGTAACTGGTTCTGACGGTTATAACGTTTACTACCAGAACCAATCAGTGCATTGCTGACGTGGCTTCCCATTAACTGACGTGTGATCACATAAGTGGTCTTGGAGGCATAAGCGAACATTGCCCATCGCGATTTCGGATGATTATTCCTCAGCGACATGATCAATCACTACATCTCGTTTCAGTACTATCTACGGTATTGCCGCTATCACTGAACCAAATTTTGTTTTGATCACATGAGCGGTCTCGCAGAAGCTCGCTAATTAAAGTTGAAAAATTCAGTCATTCAGATTCAGTGATAATTCTTTAATGAAATGCCAAACTAACATCTCGTTATCATCTGTACCGTAATCACTATCACTGTGACAAATTTTGACAAGATCGAATGAGCGTTCTCAGGAATTAGAGAACAAATGGAAAGCTCTTTTCAGTGATAACTCCTCAACGACGTGACCGATCATAACCATTTTGTTTCATAAACCATTTACGCTACGGCTGCTATCACTGTGTCAAATTTGGTCCAGATCTCATGAGGGGTCTCGGAGAAGCAAGCCTACAAAAGTTGCATGATTCGATCGTAAAAGCCTCGCTTCACCTTCGCCTACACTTAGCCATTATTTTTAACACACGGAATTTATTTCAGTTTGCATACAGGGTATTTCAAAATGTTTGACCACCAAGGTGCTTTTCAACAATTGGCAAGCACTTTTCTTCCAATTAGATTTTCTAATTACTACAATTCTAATACTTACTTCTTTTTAGAGGGAGAAAGCTTTGGCTGGCATTTTACTCTAAGACTGTTTGTCCTTTCCTTTTGTTTTAGAGTGTATGTATTTATAGCGCGAATACGTAGAATATTCTTGCATGGATAAAAAAAACTATTTATAACAGAATAAAGATGCTTTAAAAATGGATACAACGTTACAGTTTCGCTGAAACTGCAGAGCATTCATTAAGTTTTCACCCACGCATTTGAATGAACTGTTTTCCGTTCCATTCTATGAACTGAGAATGTCTAAAAATAGTCTAAAAAGCAGTCACCACGCACACACGCTATGTTCTGTCATCTTACCGACATTTCTCATAGCAGTGGGCGCAAGCGCGAAAAATCTCCATGTGAAAAGAGAAATAAATCCCCCGTCTTCCGATGACTCCGGTGGGGAGCACGATCATCACCATGGTAACCAGGAAAGCTCCCTCATCTTGGGGATTCCGCGGGATTCCTTCCCGGAGCAGGCACGTTCGGCTCGGCCCCCAATTCTCAGGTAGCCACCGTAAGTAGTCCAGACGGTTTGCTTCTGAAGACTGATGGATTGTGTGGTTTCTCACCTCTGATCATTTGGACGACCTGCTATGGTTTGTCACTAGAATAGTGACAGTGAGTTGTTGATATGTGATGGTTGAGGAAGTTATGGATGTGTGGAACTGGACACGCTGTGTTTACCCAATTACACTGTCCCTGGATAACTGAATTTGTTTTTTATTTAGAGGAAAGATTTTTCACACCGTTCCGCACCCGAATGAAGGCAGAAAATTGTTTGATTTCTTCATTATGAAAGAAAGGTCCATAAATTATTCGAGTTCCCGGCATTCAAGTATGAATATTTATTGAAAATCAAAATAGATTACTTGATCAAAATTAAATCATGTGATGCACTATCGCATGAAGGGGAAAAAATGTGTGGCTGGAAATGTGTAATCATAAGAAATGTGTAATGAAAGTAATTGCAAAATTTTATTGCATTTTTTACATACAAGGACAATTATACATCATGAATTCTCATGTTATTGATTAATGACACTGTTTTATATTGGAATGATGACAAACAACTACAATAATTACTTTATAAAATGATGAAAAAAACGCGGTACAAGTTATGTTTGCGAAAAGGAGAAATTCTAAAAAATAAATTAGATTGAGTAAATTTTGTTCTTCTCTATATTCTTGTTTTAGATTTAATAGTTTGTTATATGATAATTCTAAATGTAGTTTAAAAGTTTCATATTTTAAAAATATTTTTTAAGATAATTATATTTTTTATAGAAACTATATTCATTACATTAACTTATCTTATATATTCACTGAAAAAATGCAATAGTTGAAATCATGATTCAATGAATGTGTTAAACCAGTAACACAACCGTAACAAGTTGCTGTATTAAAATATACCAATTTAACGTATTGATTGCGTTGGATTATGCTTGCGATTTTTCACGAGGAAAAAATATCTTGCTAAAACAAAATTTGTTAAATGTAGGGGGAAATATTGTTTTAGTTAAGTAGAAATAAGTAGAGAAATAGAATTCACATTTTATTTGCTTCCTTAAATCATAATTCGTAACATTAATTCTTTCTTAAAATCTGACACTTTCTCATTTATTTTATAAATGTTTAAAGAAATAGTTACAATTTTATAGTAGAAAACAGCTATGAAATGACTGCTTACTTATTTCAAAATATAACTGTAACTTTGTTTTAAATTTTTGTCTGCAATATCTTTTTTTTTTTTTTCAAAAGTTCATTTTTAACTAAAATTTTAAGGACAAGTTTGCGTCGAATATTAAACTTATTGGGTTTAATTATGATTTATACAACATACAGAAATAGAAATAAAACTTACTAAAAAATTACACAATTGAAAACACTTTAAATTATTTTAAAAATCATCAAGCCATGCATCTTCAGCAAATCTCTACAATTTGATTTAAAATTAAGTCCAGTTTTGAAATAAAATGTAAGTAATGAATACATATTTATAAAAATATATTAATTTGATTAATCTCGTTATTCTACATTTTAAATAGATTTATTCGAGGAACATTTTTCTATTTCAAAATAGTGCAACAACGGATTTTTTCTTAGAAATATTATATTTACTTTAGTTAATTTATTTAATTGTAATGGGGATTTGTTATGTTGAAACCATCAAACACATAATCGGATTAGTAATAATTGCAAAATTTGGTGGAAAATTTCTACGTTTATGATACGTAGAGTATAACCTGAGCAATTTGTTATTTATTTAAAATTATTAGTCAAATTTGTTATTTGCCCCAATATTCTTTTTACAATTACCAACACAAAATATTTAATTAGTCAAATAAAATTAAGTTATTTTCATAAATAAGACTACTAAATTTCAAAGTTATGATGATAATAAAACATTTTATATTCTGAAAATTCTACCTTGTGTTGAAAGAAAGATAACATTTTAGAATGTTATTTTTTCTATAACTTCGAAAAATACTTCTGCTAGAGTTAGACTAAAGATAATTTAAGTATACTACAGAGTTTTCATGCATTTATTTATCTAATCTTCCATTCCTTTTACCAGAGTTAAAAATATTTAAAAATTTTATAGAGGAAATCAGAAATGTGCTGCTATGCATTAAAGTAGTATTTGTATTATAATAATTAAAATATTCATAATAAGAAAATAATATCGATGACGAAGACTATTTTTAACAATCCGGCAAATACCATTTTCTAATAAAAATGAATCAAATTTATTGGATCATTCTGCTGATCATTCAATGGAATAAAAATTTCTATAAAAAAGTATTTCGTGTTCAAAAAACTCAGAAGCAGCTGGAAAACGATACGATCTAAAAGTTATTTATACAAATTATATATATTTTTTAATATAAAATCTGTGAATGTAAAATCTGTGAAGTTACTTGAAGCTGAAATTAAAATATAAATGCCTACACTATATACTATGATACATCTGTACTATGATTGTTTTGTCATCAATAACAGCTTGCAATAAAATATTTTAGGAAAAGAAATTTTATTTCTCATAAATAATAATATATACTTGGAATGCTGCTTGCGTCTGCAAATTTCCACTAGAGATAACTTTGAAACTTTCAATTAAATAGTCTGCAATTCAAAGCAAATATCCTGTCGGGCGGAATAAGAGACCGAAAATTCTCTGTATAGCGACAAACGTATTTGAATTCCTGTGCATTTCTTTACTGGATACCACTTGTTGCTTGTGAAGAACTACGGAAAACTTGGATGGAATATGTTGGCAGTCACCGAATATGCATTAGCGGATTACTTTAGGTAAGTATGCTCTTCCTTTAAAAACTGCTTCCATACGGGCAGGGGCGTAGCCAGGAGGGGGATATCGGGATATATCCCCCCCCCCCGAAATGTTTGGATTGGTGATGAAATTCCATCTATTTATACACATATAAGTTCATATCCCCCCCGAAAAATTTTCCAGGTGCATAACCCCCCCCCCCCCCCGAAAAATTTTCCTGGCTACGCGCCTGCTACGGTATCACAGACAGTTGAATCTTATCAAACTTTCAAAGACGGAGATATGTAATAAAGTTTATTTAAAATGTTTTCAAAAGAAATAATTCCAATAGCTGGTTGCATTATTTGTTAAACGTTAATTGTTAACATTAGAGCATTATTAACTTCTCAAAATAAGATTAAAAAATTTATACTCGAAAAACTTAACCACACTAATGTATCTTTCAGTCATTATTCATACCTAAATAAAGTGGCTGGAGCTTTTAGTTACAGAATAAATCTTAATAATCCAGAACAATTGTTATTATAAATCCAGAATAATTAAAGCATACGTAAACGAATATGAGTTTTATTAAAGAAGCGTATTTATTTATTCATAAAAATATATGTTATTGTTGGCTTTGTGCAAAATTAAAATTACATTAAGTTACTGAAACATTTTACAATTTATAATGTAGATCGTTTCTATATATCATTGAAACTACATTCACCAGATAAACTTTGAAAGGCTCTCAGATTTTTGTATTTTATTTTTATCTTCCTACTTTATTTTATTTTCTTTTGTTTTATTCTCTGTGGATGTTTTTGGAACTTCTCGAAAAACTTATTACTTAACTAAACCTAAAAATTTTTATAAAAAGAATTTGATTTGAAAATTTGTCACTTTAAATATCATTTGTAAACAAAACTGTTCTTTACTTATCCCTATATGAATACAGAGTTATTAATTAACAGTTGTGCGTAGTAACTTCTTTTTTTTCCTATATAAAAATAAAAATAAAAATAAAAACGTGTTAAAAAAAAGGAAATTTTCACAGAAATTTGTAACAGGAATAAGTGTTTTAATACGTTTTTCTGCATCCAAAAAAAAAAAAAAAAAAAAAAAATGAAAAGTCTAATTTTATTTATTTTTATTTTTTAAGTAGAAGACAATTAACAATTAAAACATCAACCGAAATCACATTTCAGAATTTACAATAAAAATACCTATGAACTTAAATTTTACACAGAGTTTTAAAATTGTGCTTACTGAAAATTATTCGTGGTAGACTTCCAATCTCTGTTTCTCCCAACCCTCATTAATACGTTCCATAAAGCCCGTACAATTTCATGTGATGCCTTTAAGGAAGCTATTTTATTTTTACATGCGTGATCAATTTTATTTTATACTTATTTATTTTATTTTATTTTATCAAATTCTGCACCAGAGTATCGGTTTTGACAATAATATAAAGTCGTGGAGTTCTCTCGAAAATGTTGTTGTCTGGAAAATGGTAGATAAGTATTTTTTAAGCATAAAGCGTTTTTGATAATACCCACCATTCACATTCAAGTTCACACACGAAATGTTTCAGTATGGAAGGATAAAAAGAAATACGCTAACACTTTTTCTCATGGCATGACTCAGAAAAATTCTGCTTTTCAGTGAAATTCCAAATTTTTGAATATCGCATAATTATTTCTGAAATATTAAGGTGTTTTCAACCCAACGGAACATAAATTTATTTTTTATCAGTGAATAATTTAAATTATGAAACTGTAGATATATTTTTGTGATTAAATATGCTATTAAAGCTTTCGACTTAGAGCTTAGTAAAATCTGTCTTGTGAATTTTCGAAACATTTTCTATTAAAGAAGGCCGAATCGGGAGAGTGAAATATACTAAATCTTCTCTTGATGAGGATTTATATTCTCTATTGACAAAATTGATGTATTTTATAAAGTATGAAATACAAATCTTCCCAATTTATAAAGTTGTGCCATTCAACTATAATAAATAAACTTATTAATTTTTAATATTATATTTCAGTTCATTTTACTTATGTGATTTGATTAGTAAGTAGTCCATGTGAAATGTATGGCACTAAAAGTATTTTATAATTTATAAAAAATATAAAATCAATTTATTTCATTTTCCTTCTTTTTTTTCCGTTGATTTTGAAAGCATATATTTTCATTATAATAAGCCATTTGATGCATATCGCAAATTATCTGAATAATTCTTTGGATAATTAATAGTTTTTGGCATATTATACCATCATCTGTAGGAAAACTGAGGGGGGAAATGCATAAATATACAGAGTATCTTACTATCAGTATGAAAAACTTCTGGAGAGAATGCGTCATTTAAAGACGAACCAGAATCACATTACAAAGTAAGAAGCGTCAACTTCATGTGCCTGTCAATAATAATATTTCAAGAAATTTGATGTAATAGTGCTTATTCGGACCATAATTCGTCAAAAATAATATTTCCCTCACAGAAACTTTCAGTAAAATTGATTTCATTTTACGGGTGAAATTTCCTGATCAATTGCGATTTAAAAACAAAACATTCAGAATATGATCTCGGAAATATTTAATAAAGTAATCCCATAGTCATCTATTATACAACAGTCGGCTTAGACAAAGCATCCTAAGGCCAATACATACAGAACACAGTAAAAATCATGTGCCGCGTGACAGTTTCACTCTAGTATCCAGCTTGAAACTTTATACTTAAAGATTTATTAGGATATGTGTATGTAATTTTATAATCTCTATTGTATAATATAAGTCAAAAATTAACACACTTGTTATAAACATTTGAGTTTAATCACAAGTGTGTTAAAAGATAAAGAGTAAGAAGTAAAAAGATAAGTTTTAGCTTTCAAAAAATATCAAAATTCATGCTCATACACTGAATAACTATTTCACCCTCTGAATGACTGCAGCCAACTTTGACGAAACATTTTTTTTTATTTGACTTACATTTTACAATTCATCAAAAAAGTGTTAGACAGAAAGTCAGAAAGTCACTACACGAAATGTCATCAATTAAATATTACTAGAACAACTTCACTCTACAATACTAATATTATAATCTGAAATTGTCTGCAAAATAAGTCAATTAAGCGAAAATTATTAGAAATAGTTCACTGAAATCTGATATAATGAATAAAAAATATGAAAATGTAATAACAAAAGTTTATAAATTGCATAATTGTCACTCGGAAATTTCAAAGAATTTCAGTCGCTTCGAATCACGATCACGTGATAACCATCTTTGCTCTACTCAGTATTGTCTTGTGAGCCATCTACTGCATTAAATGTCTTTGAGTAATCTTCATGTTCTATTTGAATCTAGTGAAAAATGTCCATTGGGAAAATATCAGGAGGGAGAAATTCCGGGATAATTAGAGTCTCCAACGAGAATTCGTTTAAATCAGAACTCATCATTATCGCTCAGTTTTAAAACTAAGACGTCAAACTTCTGACAGGAAAACAAAAAGAAAGTCTAAAATAATTAAAACTTAAAATAACACATTAAAACGTACTTATGATACTATATACGCGTTTCGTGATTTTATGGAGTCTGTGTGTAGATTTCTGTGTGAAGGATATTGAAATTTTTTGACGCAGACGAATTTTTGACGCATCTGGCTGTGAACGGCACAGCCAGATGCGTCAAAAAGGGTCTCTAGATCTGTGGCACATGATGAACGTTTCGATCGTCCGCCGTCTTGCTGGTAGTTAAGTCGAGCGATGGTAGCACAGCCAGAAGCGTCAAAAAAGGGTCTCTAGATCTGTGGCACGCGATGAACGTTTCGATCGCCCGCCATTTTGCTGGTAGTTAAGTCGAGCGATGGTAACGGCTTCCCTTTTTCAGCATTGGACAATCTATCCAGCTATTCTCGCATTCTTCCATTTTTCAGCAGATGTCAGTGCTGTTAAAAATAATCGTGACAATTTTTTGACGGGAAATGACGTGCTAAAAAGTTAAGGATTCTCGTGGAGATATATCACTCGCAACTATTTTTATAGAAATCAAATCTATTCTTCGTGACTGGCAACAGTCAAAACGTCAAAGTTTGGGGTTCCCAGAGCGGGAATACTGCGCGTTAAAGGGTTAAAGCGGCTCTCACTTTACAAAATATGATTCAAATGATGAATTTGCTTTTCAAAATACAGTAAATATACTATGTCAAACATGTCTCATATTAAATTCATAATATATCTAAGTGAAAAAAATCATATTCTTTTTAAAAATCAGTTTTACAAAACATTTTTATACTACAGTTTGTACCAGAAGTTTATAGACTTTTACGAAACATATGTTTTAAAAAATGAAAAGGAATACAAACATCACTTAGAAAATGTTTATTGAATATATATCTTTCCTGAATTGAAGATAATATTTTGGAAAAAAAAAATGTATTTTAATTATATAACAAAATGGAAATATTATATCTCCCTAAAGTTTATAGACATTTAAATAAAACATGCTCAATAAAATGTTCCTAATATTAAATGTCTTTGCAGTATGACGTAGAATACACGTTTTCACATCGACGTAATTATAGGTTTGCGATATCTCTGGATCCAAATTATACCATTTTTTTCAATGGCTGTCTTCCAGGTATTAGTTGAATAAAATTGCGCCTCATTCTCAAACACAGTGGCGGATCTAGGATTGGGTAAAGGGGGGGGCTAACTTACTGGGTATTCAATAATTTGAGTACAGTTATCCACAGGCCCTAAGAGAAGGGGGCCAGACGGGGCGCCGTCCCTGGGCCCATGTTCAGCTAAAGTGCGTCCGTGAATTTTTCAGAATGTGTTACGAATTTCATTAACAGATCTGTAATGAAAATCATTTTTTTAACTAGACTAAATTTTGAATACACAATTCTAAAATGATTTAGATGCCAGAAATGTTAATTCTAAAAAGCAGTTTTACAAAAAAAAAAAAAAAAATCCTTCCATCCCTCCTGTTTTTTCGAAACTTTTGTGCTTTACGAAAGGGGCCGGAAAGATTTTCGCCCCACCTTATAAAATTTTTCTCCGAGGCCCTGGTTATCCAAGCTTGACGACATTTCGCACGATTTTTTACATGTCGCCTGTAATTTCATTTTCCTGCCTACATATAGTATTACGTTATCGAATTTCGAGAAATAAGTGCGAATTTCCGATAAAATAAAACACTTGAACCTGATAGGACTTACACTTCATACGAAAAACCATGTCTGAAACGGAATTTTCATAAAATAATCACCTATATTACCATTCAATGACCGCTTTCTGAGGCCATAATATTTGCATTTAAATTAAATTCTACACACGAATGGAGTTAAATAGAGAACAAATGAATCACACTAGCGCTTCGCCCGAAAAGAACGACCAAGCCGCGAAAGAATTTTCAATAAGATTCTGAAAGATTATGTTTCAATAAGATCTAATTCCCTGCTTAGAAAGGACTAACAGTACTTCCAAGAAATTCTTCCATGGTTCCTAAACATTCACAACGGGTGTACTTTTGTATAAACAGGAAATGTCCGAAAACCAGATAAGGAAAATTAGCCATAGTAAAGGCCACTGTCCACATCGAGCGGTTCCCACCGTTACAATGTATTTGAATGGGGATATTCGGACGCGCTTTACGCCGAGAGACAGTGGACTGTCCTCCACCGAACAACAGATGGGGGAGGTGTGAAACCGCAATATTATTCACGCTCCCAATTACCTTTTGTCGGCTTAATACCGGAGTATCTCCCTCTTTCTCTGCGGTGGGAAAAATTTATTGCTTACAAGTGAGAATTGGCCGGTTACACCGGTGCATGACCAGAGCGTCCGAAAAGGCGGGGCGTTGGGCGAAGCTCTAAAAATAACGCTCTAAAACGTTTCGCGGTCATGTAGCGGTTGTCTGCTCAGCATGACCAGAGCGCAACCAGAATGACCCTGCTAGCGAGGTGGGTTATTCCGGTTATTAGAGAAGTGTTGTCAATATTTATTTATGTTTTCTTGGCTTGGCATCGGATATGGTAAGGGTGACCGAAACCGGTTGACGACCGTGACGTCACATAAGCGAAGAATGACCACGACCGGTAGCGGGCGCTTCTTATGTGATTATACACTCCCCGATTCCCACACTATGTACATTTATCATAAGGCATCCCACATCAGGTATTCATCAGTACTGAATCAGAGATGCGCACCGCACAAGGCGCGCATCTCTAAAGACTGTTTATGTTTAACAGTGAATTATACACTCACTTCCAAAAGTTAAGCACGGAGCGGCAAAATGTGAAAAAGTGGACAAATACTGTTTCGATTGGATCGAAGTGCTGCAAGTAAGTGGTTCTATACTTATTCATGGAACAAAACAAATAATTACATACGGAGGTAAAAGATATATTGAAGTTTCATAAATTATAAGATTTCGTCACATTTAAATCATTAACAAAATGATGTTAAAATGCAAAGCAAACAACAAAACCGATATTGATAGGGTATTTGATAATTCCCACACCTTTATACAAAGTGTAGAGTCTGATAATGCATGTTACGAGGTGATCAACCACCGCAGACTCCAGTTTTTGTCATTCCTCCTGTAGGACAGTTTCTAAATCTTTGAGAGTGACTGAAAGTGTAAAACGTCTACATACAACACGGCCTAGGGCATCCCAAAGATTTTCAGTTATATTAAGGTCCGGCAAGTAAGACGGCCACTGAGTACGCGCAATCCCCCCACTCTCCAGAAAGTCGTCAACATGGCAGCTCTAAGGGGACGGGCATTATCGGCCATTAAAACAAAAGAACGACCAACTGCTGTAGCGCACAGTTTCACAATGGGGTCTAGTACTTCCCTCGATAAGGTACAGCCGTTACAGAACCTAGCATGTAGATGTGCAGGTGGGTTCGATATCCCAATGAAATCCTTGCCCAGACCATGATGCTTCCACCGCGGAATGCATGATGTTCGGTGATGTTCCCGGGCGATTGCATATGCCTTGTTCCTTCCAGACTCTTACACGCTTATCATCGGGATTTAGGGCAAATCTGGACTCATCTGTGAACATAATGTTGCCCCAATCAGACACATCCAATTCACACGCTGGCGGCACAGTTTTAATCGCGTCCCTCTAAACTGGACGGAAAAAAGAAACCAAACTGGTGGTATGCCGGGTGTACATACCATTCATGTGCAGCCTTCAACGAACAGTAGTGGCAGATATCGCCTTACGAGTGGCCTCTGCAACAATAGATGCTACACGTGTGGAAGTCGATCTTCGATTCCGCTAGGACACAACAGCATTATTTGATCTGCCGGGGGAGTCATAACCCTTCGACGACCGGCTACAGGTCTTCGGACACCTGTTAGGCTGGTTTGGAATTGTTTCCATAATCGTGAAATGAAGGAATGATGAACGCCGAAGAAAAGAACAACATGTGTGATAGACTGTCCTGCTTCAATGCGCCCGACATCCTTTCAGTGTCTTTCATTCCTGTTATAGAAGGCATATAACTTGAAAACAAATCGTACGAATGATCTTAACACCTTTCATCAGCACTGACATGCAACTCTTGTAACCCTTCAATATACCAGCTTCTTATTCGACTGCCTGTTATGTATTTTTTTCTAGGCGAAACCGTGATTAGCTGTTATTTGACATATTTGCATATTCCCTTCTACCTTCACAGCAAATTACAGCTTTTTAAATCCAGATTGGCTTACGTAAACCAATATTTTCCTCTTCGTGCTTAACTTTTGGAAGTGAGTGTATATTGTTAGCTCCCATTTTTACGAATTTACAGGGGGTTGAATGGACATCATCGCTCAAACACTGTTCTTTGCACTTGCCATAACCAACTGCCTACCGTTCTAACAATGAGCTATGCTTTACTGTTCACGTATGTATGGTAAAGGCGAGAACAACTTGGTTACTGATCATCCTTAAAAGAAACCGAAATGTTTCAAGGGAGAGACTAAATTTCGGACGATTCCTTCGGACTCCGGTTTTGAAAAATCCTGTCGCCTGGGAACGAACGGCTTAAAAACCATTGATTGAGGGCAAGTCTAAAAATCAAAGTAGTAAATCAAAAAAGTGAATTAAAATTTCAAAATAACCGATTTTAGACACGCAGTTTTTAACTAAGCATCAAAACCCTATTCTATCTAGTGTAAGTTCAGTTTCAATGGGGGGGGGGCTATAGCCCCTTTAGCCCCCCCCCGTAGATCCGCCTCTGCTCAAACACTTTCTGATACATAATCCCTCACCCATTCGCAAGTGAGTTTAGAGCTGGGCTCATTGGCGGCCATTCAAGAACAGCGACATTGTTCGTGTTTCAAATAATTTTCGTAGAATGATGGTGTTGCTCGGAGAATTATCATGCTGATATACCCAGTTTTGTCCTCCCGTGTTTAATGGAAAAGGCAAAAGACGTTTTTCTAGTGTTGCTATGTACTTAGAAGAATTCTGTCTACCATCCAAACAATCCAATCCCACTCTACAGTTGAAACTCAATGTCGCCCTCGCAATCACAGATCACCATTACTTTGCCAACTAAGATATCTTCTGATATCTTTTCGGAAGACATACAAAAAACATGTTTTGTCAGGTCCCTCAAAAAGTTCAGTTTTTTTTTCCATCAACAACGTATGGCTAAGAGCCCATTGTAATCTCTCACTATTGTAAATCTTTGCAAATATTAGCTTGCGAGCCATCTTTGCGTGGATCATGTAAATGGTTTCTTTAGGTTTTTGACGAGCAACCATTTTCACATCTACATAGAAGAAAAAATTTATAGTGCCCAAAGCCGAAAAAGTACACCCGTTGCCATCTCTCGAGTTAACTACCAGCAAAATGGCGGTTAATCGATTAAAGTCCTTTTTGACACGCGAGTGTCAAAGAAAAGGACTTAAGCTCTGTAGCACGCGATGGGAGATTCGATCGATCTCCATATCGATGGTAGTTAACTGGAGAGAAGGCAATGGAGACCTTTTACTAGTTTTGGGGCCATTTAACCATATTTCTTCGACAGGCGGGTTGAAAGCGTTGGGATGGGAAGGTTTCACGGCGCGTCAAAGGATGAATTCGCATATATTAACGATGTGTTTGTATATTTGCGAATGGGAAGCCTTATTAATTTCGGAAACTGTTATTTTCTGACTTGAAATCATTCTTAGCTTCATCTACGTTTACGGTCTTTCCGAACAAGGTTCCGGCTGTTACGTCTTACGAGGCTTATGCACGGTAAATTAGTTTTAAGGACGCATGGAACATAAATTGGCTCGAATTTTCGAATTTTCAATTATCGGCCAAAAAATTAGAGCCGACTGAGACGATCCCGTACATATATATAATTCATGTCGGCTTAGAATATATAAAAACTCAAAATATGGCTTTAAAAATGTAAACATATATGGTTTGTGCATACATTGCATACAAACATATTTTGCCTTTTCCTCCAAATGTATTTTTTATGCTTTGGTACACTTTTATAAAAATTTGTTTCAGGTAAAAAGTTGAAACTCTCCAAAATCCTTCAACTTACTGGTTTCCTTAAAAATACCTAACATTAGGGATCTGAGTGGAAAAATTTTGAAAATAATGATTTTCTTGTTTCTTTAATTTTTAGGATTTTTAAAGGTTTTCAGTAAAAGATTTTTCATTTCATTTCTTTTTAGCCAAAATGAAAAACACTTCTTATTATTCTCAAATATTATGTTTTCTGAGACAATACCAAATTTTAAGGTGATAAACTCTATAGTTTTTTAGAAAAGTATACTAAACTGACATACTGTTAATAAAATCTATAGATATATGTAAAAAATTTATTAGTTCTTAAGAATTAATTTATGAATCAAAGTAATTTTTTTAATTTTATATATTGGCAATTATATGTGCATATACACTGAACAAAAATCTTTATTTCTATTTCTATTTTTAAATAAAATACATTGGATGTTAAATATGTTGCAAAAATTTCTCTTTTTACTCGTCGATATATTTCACGTGCCCTTTAAAACTGTTCAAAAGTTTTAATATTTCTACCCACATCTTCATTAGGGAGCTCCAAAGCTTCAGAGATTTTGAAATGCAAAATGAACACCGTCTTTTTCTTTTTTACTACGCATGTATTAGGACTAAAATCGATGTCATGGATACTGATACAAAATTTACATAAAACTGTATTTGCCTATAAAAATTTTTTAACAGGTTATTTCTGATTGTTGTACGACTTGAAAATTTGCATTAAATACGAGGTATAATATTGCTGTTTTTGGATATACGTGACGCAACACATTTACTCGGTAGGTTAAATCGATATGCACCATGTTAAATAAATATATTATATATATATATATATATATATAGTGACATGTATAAAACCGAAAACCCCAGTCTTTGTCAAAAAACATACAAAACAGACAGAAACATAAAAATACTATAACCAGCTAATTCATCAGAGGGAGACTGGTGTGCTTGTTAGTTACAGGTTTCTGGACTGGTGTCAGGAGATTGTGAACTATTGTATTAAAAGAATTATAGACTATTGTATTAACTGAATTATTGAAGCTTAAATATCTTGAAATATTGCCTATTTAATATAATTTTAGTTTAATCAACGGGCACCAGTTCTCCCTGACCTGCAAAAAATTTCAAACATTGTTAAAATAGAATAGAAAATGAAAAAACATACTTAAAAAGTGGCTGCACTCAACCTCAACCGTAACTCTCAAGAAATTGAACAAACTAATCGTGTACCAGCATCTTGCCATATTCCATTCCAGTCATAGCTTCACAACTGGAGCAGACTGGATGGATATGGCCAAGTTGCTGGATACACGGATTAAGTTGTTCATTTTCTTGAGAGTTACGGCTGGAGTTGAGTGCAGCCACTTTTTAGCATGTTTTTCATTTTCTATTCTATTTTAACAATGTTTGAAATTTTTTGCAGGTCAGGGAGAACTGGTGCCCGTTGATTAAACTAAAATTATATTAAATAGGCAATATTTCAAGATATTTAAGCTTCAATAATTCAGTTAATACTATAGTCTATAATTCTGTTAATACAATAGTTCACAATCTCCTGACACCAGTCCAGAAACCTGTAACTAACAAGCACACCAGTCTCCCTCTGATGAATTAGCTGGTTATAGTATTTTTATGTTTCTTGTCTTGTTTTTGTATGTTTTTTTTGACAAAGACTGGGGGTTTTTCGGGTTTTATAATACAATGTCACTATAAACGCGAGAAGTTATATTAGAGCTGCAGTTGCTGCGCTCATAATTTTCGTGATAATTTTTACTATTTTTACTTCTTTATATATATATATATATATATATATACCACATAAACAAAAAGCAGTATTCTATAAACTTTTGGGACAGGCTGTACAATCAAATATATAAATCACAAAACAGCTTTATCTGTTACAGCTTTCTTCCATCTAAATCAGAGAGGCGAAAACTGTCGATAGCTAGGGACATATTATAAAATACAGAAATACGCAAGCACTATACAAATACTTACTATGCATTATACAAATTTATGCAGACAAAAGACTATTTACATTTGTCACTGCGTAAAGCAACATAAACTAGGCTTGTTTCGAAAGAAAGAGATTTATCAGGAAAACAAACGATCAACTCTCCTTTATTGGTTTGCGAAACTGCCTGTCTAAATTGTTTGTTTTGCAAGAATGTCAGGGCACAATTTCGTGAAATGATATTCATTTAAAAGTATAAAACAGTACTACAGCTCTTAACTCCATTACACTTAAGTGTTTTTAATATTTTCCAATTAAAGTGAAAATTATTTATAATTTCTGTTTGCTTGTCTGTCTATTTGCCAGTGCTGTATTTTTGTAATATCAAATAAGTGCTGAATTTTTCGAAAAATATGTATGCTATTTATATGTACTTGTACATAGGTCGTTCAAAAAATAAATTGACAAGAACTCTAACGGGTGCCCATATTCCTCGAGCAAATAAAAACCCATGTATTGCTATAACAGACGATCATAGCAATCAAATACTACTCAATGGAATCAAAATCAAAGTCAATGGCTATCGCATACCACATGATTGGTTACAGCGTTTCCGATGGAACGTATTGGAACATCTCTACAGTTCGGATTTCGCCCCCAGTGATTTCCGTTTCTTCGGACTAGTGAAGAAGCGCCCGACTCGGTGACAAGGTCCGTGATTTCTCTAACGTCGGTTCTATAAATACAGACGGAACAAATGCTTTCATGTACATGAAGTCTATGCTGTAAACAATTGTGGTAAATCCTGGCTATGTCTATATATCTCGTCGATTTTATGAATAAACCTTTTGGTAAAAGGCTTTTTACCAAACCTTATTTTGAATCGCCCTCGTACAATGTATATTACTGAAGAGATGCTCAATGCTCTTCTGTCGCCTTTACGCTGATGAAGGAAACGAACAAGGTATCTAATAGTTACGTAGTAATGCAAGCTCAAATAAAAATTGAAAAAATATTAGAAACTGTATCATAAAAAACTACGTTCCGCTTTTTTTTCAATTGTTCAGTCGGGCAGCACAGAATTGTCACAAGAAATTGTGACAATTTGTTGGAAGAAATGCCTTGAGTGATTGTTTCAACAAAATGTTTGCAGTTAATGGGTTTTCTCGTTTGATACTTTAAAAAAAGAAATTTCTACTTAATTATTAATTATATCTTTCAAATAGCAACGAAACACTACAATCTAAATGCCTTGAGGGTAGGAAAATATTGCAAATGGAAACAGAACTGATTGAAACAGAATTAAAGTGTTCAGTATTTCTTATTGTATATACGAGGTGTATCCAAGTGATTGTTTCAACAAAATATTGTGGGAGATAGGGAACATAATAAAGAATCAGAATCACATAGCAATGCGGGGTCAAAAACGTGATCTTCACGTACTTGTTAATAATCACTTTAGGAAAAGTGTTGAAGTGTTTGTCAATTTTTTTAAGCAAGTTTCGTATACAATGGACTTGTCTCTGAAAATCTCATCCAAGAAATAAAGTAGAATTTTCAAACTACAAATTTTAGTCTTCTGTTTTCTGAGAAAAATGCTTTCGTTTTTGACAAATAATTGTCGGAAAGTGAACTGTTGTTTCAGCACCCGTTCCAAAGTGATTATTAATAGCTACATGAAGACAACGTTTTTGACACCACATTACCATGTGATTCTGATTCCTTATTATGTGCCCAATCTCCCATAATATTTTGTTGAAACAATTAAGACACCCTGTACATGCTTAAGCGACAAAATATTCATTTATTGTTAAAAATTTATAAATGTTATTTATCTGGACTATTTCATCTGTTCTGTTGAAAACTATCTATGTAACATGGATAACTTTTTCAGAGGGACAACACGCACATACACAAGAAAAAAATTTAATACATTAAGCTGCTCTATGCACAGTAATCTTTTAAAGAGACATTCATCCATTTTAAATAAAGCAAAATTAACATATTAATGAGTTTTATGAAAAATATGTGTTTTCTGTTTCCAATAAGTGATTTCTGTTCGTAAATATTTTACAGGGCTTCTCGACCTTTGTTTTTAAAAATTCCGCTTGGGTATATCATCCGCAAAATAGCGCAACTGTTGACACAACGATGAATATCATTTCTGGGAAGTTAAATTGACTCAGGTTTAGTTTTAAGATGCACAGTTTACATGCACTACGTAAGAAATTTCGTTGTTGTAAAGCACATAAGAAAATAAGTCAGAATATTTCTTCTATTTACACTTGATTTTTTTTGCATATTACTTATTTTTGAAGCTAATGAAAATAATCTTTATAGGCAAATGTGTTAACACTAGAAGAGCCTTTGGGATCATTTTGACCCTTTTCCCAGTATTTCATGCTTTATTTCAATTAGAGTTTAACACCGCAGCTCATTTTTCTACTTTTCCTAAAATTCTTCCAAGCATGCTGTGTCAAATTTTTATATTTCTATTTTAATTAGTAAAATAAATAATTATAGAAATGCCTAAAACAGCCAACAGGGTTATTTTGGACCTTCTTTCCAGCTGTTCTTGTGTTAGCATTAGTTATTTTCATCTGACTTCAAAAACTTTTTATAGAAAAATTCTTAAAAAAAGTAGAGATTTTATCCATACACTATTCCCCTCTTATCGTGGATTGACTAAAGACACGACACAAAATATACGCATTTTGCCTTTTCTGTGAATTGTAATAAGAAAATGCACTGAATATAGAATGAACACACATCTACATATTCTCAAAGAGGATAAAGATGAACGCAAAAACTCACGCACGCATCAAGCAATCCACAGTTAACTTTTAGTTGCCACTGCTACAGTAAAATCTGTCAAAATAAGACTCTTTACTCGGTGAAAAACCTGTCTATCCCGTTTCTAAACTATTTTATGGTCTGTAATTATCTGGTTCAAAATGTAGGCAATTTTAATGGGTACATTGCTCTAACGGAAATATATTTCAGTCTCATGAGGCAGGTTTTACAAACTTTTTATTTTATAACCCTTAATGTCTCGTAGATCGAAATTGTTTGAAGATATTTAGATAGTGAAGGCCACAAAGTGGCAAGGTCGACTTAGCCTTTCATCCCTTGATGGGTCAATAAAATGCGGACCAAGCTGTCTTGGGGTCAAACTCTGGGGGCTTCACGTCAGGCGGACCAACTAGCCGAAGCATGTGCATTCGCACCCCAGAAGCCCATGGTCGCGAAGGCGCTGTTGTTCAGCGTAGGCCTTGGCATCTCAGAGGGTTTGTTGCGCCAATGTTTGACTGTGAAGTCCGCAAAGGTAGTGTACTGACCAATACACCATTAATTCTACGACTTTTTGGGTACGGGCTCCATTCCTGGCATTGGTTTAAGTATTTGTAATGTCCAGGTTAAGGATAATGATGGTCGCCCATGGGTTCCCCTTCACAAATCGCCATTCGACGAGGGCAAGCCTTGATCTACCAGTGCCAAGCGTGCCGTTGAAAATTCAGATGTTGCTTTTTATTTTAAATGCAAAAACGGATTTATATATTGACCTTATTGTATAATTTCTCTTTAAATTATTTTTTTAGTTTGATAGTTTTTAGTTCAGATTAAACTTGTAAAAATAAAATAAAAAATGCTGATTTAAAAATTTTTAAAGAATTTTTTTTTTTTTTAATGTGCACAAAATAGGAAATCTATCCTGTAGATTGTGCATTTAATTTTTGTGCCCTCAACTTTGAACGCAGAGTCTGAAAGAATTAAAACAAATAGTGCTTGCTTTATTAGAAAAAATTCTATCTGGCGCTTCACGAAAAAAAAAATTGTTATCTATTATTATTATTATATTATATTATTTAATATTCATTAGTGTTTGAATTATTTGAATTCTTGTTTCGATGAAATATTTAAAAACATTTTGCTTTCATCATTATTATTGTTACATGTGATATAAATGCCTTTTAATACGAATAAAAGTTGTTTCTAAGAGGTGATTCTTTTTAATGACCTAAGTAGAAAATGACTTGGGAGAAAAAATTTCTGGCGCGTCTTTGAGATTAGAAAAAAAATTCCTCTACCAAATAATCATTATTGATTTCGCAATTTTTTCCGCCTGCGACTATCTATGGATGATGAAGATTATTAGTTTATAATGTTTTCTTTTGATTTTTAATAACAGATTGGTATTTTTGTAAACCATTTAATTATTTTTTAATAGTTATTTTCATTCACAACATTTTCGCTTTTGTTTATATTGTAAGAATTAATAAAATTTTTGATGTGGACATCTATTAAATGTATAGTTCTGAGGACTGAATAGTTCATGTAACGTGAATTTTTAAAATTTTGTGTAATTTGGAAAAATAATAAATTTTTGAATGAATTTATCTTGAACTACCATGAAAATCGACGGCATTGAAATACATTAATATTATTTTTGTGTTAGAAGAAGAATAAAGTCAATAAAAGCAATTTAAAAAATGAAATGTTCAAAAACTGTATTGAAATTATTTGTGTGTTCTTATAACAGCACTACCGCTAAACCAGTGGATAAGGCACTGAACATGGCAGACGGCAGAAGTGTGAAGGTCCCGAGTTCGGGCCCACTGCGTAGCTGTTGATCTAACAGTCAGATGTTTTGGTCTTTTCTCCAGATGTAACGTGAATGCGCGTTGAAATCCCTGAAAAAGTCCACCAAACAAGGCACTCCTTGTTTTCAGGTCCTCCTCTTGTAGTTTTGCCATAACACCAAACTAACAATTAACAGCATTACCAATACTATGCACATTATTTTCGATCATTATATGACGACCCCTCTGTTATAAGTTTCTGAAGACACATATTGTCTTCGTGATTTTTGAAATAGAAACGCATCTAAATAATAAAAGTCCAGTTCGTAACGCTGCCGGGATCGACTCATCGCTCCCCGTGCATCTGGTGAACATCTTGAAATTTTGATAAAAACGACATTTTTATCTCTGATTAAAAGGAAAAACTTTTTATACAGTTCAAAAGATCTCTAAAAAGTTAACCTTTTTCAAAGTTGCAGGAAATTTCAACTCTAAATATCTAGCGAGATATCACGCCTTCAAAAAATAAACACAAGCGAAGCAAAGATCTATGAACCGAGAAAACTGAGATCGACGAGAGGTGGCGACATCTATATTGTTAACTCTCGCGAAGCAGCGCGTGTGGAATCATTCCTTGATTCTTTGAAAAAAAATCACGGAACATAATCCCTGGCGGAGATCGATTATATGACTTCATATGCTGACGAAAATACTCCTTTTGCGTGACAAGCAATGCAAGGATAGTTTTATTTAATAATTAAGTTCTTCGGGGACAGTACCCAATGTGTTTCTCTTTTGCGATTTGTCCCAGCAATGTAAAAAAGCAATTGGGGACAATTTTAATTATGACATTGTTTTTTAATTAGATTAATGTTAATTATTTCATTAATTAGAAAATGTCCCCAATTGTGTTTCAAATTTGGGGACATGTCCTCAATTTTATGTTCAAAAGTATGATCACCTTAATTTAACTGAAAATTTTGATAGATTTTGGGCAAATTTATTGAGAATGTATAAAATTTTGTTTGCACAACACTTAAACACCTATTTGTAGGCATTCTTTTTTAGAAATTGGCAACGCTTTTTGCGATAAGAAAAAAGGAATTTGTTGTTGTTTGTGGAAGCCACGTTTTTTTTTTTTTTTATTGCCCTCAGCCGAGTATTTTTAAACGTTAACGGCGTGACATTTGTGAAATCCTATTTTAAAAGTGTTTGAGTGTTTAGATTGTTTTGGTAACAGCATTTGTTTAATTTTGAATTCGTTTAAACGGATGCATTTTGATTTCAACGTTGTTGGATCGTAACTTTTATTTTGATTGTTTTGGACATTTGTTTTATTTTTGTCATTAATCCATAAGTGTTTGTTTAACTTTGAAGTGTTTAATTGAGTGTTTTAGATTGTTTTTTGTGATATATGTTTTTGTCATAAGCGTTTGTTTAATTTTGAATTCGTTTAACCGGATGTATTTTGATTTCAACGTTGTTGGATTTCATAGCTTTTATTTAGGTTAATTTGGTGTCGTTTGTTTTGTTTTTGTTTTTTAAATGTATAATTACTAGCCGGCGGACGACCCCCAGGTTGCAAATTTCGGTTGCGAAGAGGGCCCTGTTTTCGTAGGTTGCACAAGCCAGTCGCGAAGTGGCCAGTGTGCTGCAGGTTGCACGTTTTGGACGGGAAGCGGCCATCGTCGGCCAAAACTGATCGCCGAAGGTGGTTAGTAACTAAATATTACTTTAATAAAACTTTTACTAAAAGTATTAGAATATTTTCTGTATCCTCTTTCTTGTGTAACATTCTGTAGAATAACTATAAATGCTGCTTTTATTATTTTCGATAAACAAGCTGCTAAGTTAAATGACACATACCAGTTCATTTTACATTGGATATAGTTTTAAAGAAACGTGCTTTAAGAATTTAATGTACATAAAATTTATTTGTGCTGTACATAGACTGTATTTTAATGCACTTGGGCCGTTCGATGAGTAGGTGCAAAGTCTAAACGATGTATTCACTATACCGTCTCATGGATATATATGTTTTCTAGAAATCTTTGGAGATTCGTTGACGAAATTTCTTTTGGATTTAAAATTTTTTGGATAAAAATTTCACCGATGAACCATTCCCTCTCCTCCCCTCTCTCTCTCCGCACAGTGTACACAACAAAGAATAATTTCCATCCCTGCTTTTTTGTATCGTAGAAAGCCAAGTGGTTATGGTCGCAAGGCAAGTGGCTATGTCCACAGTCACATGCCTTTTTACGTTACAAAGACGCAGGGATGAAAATTCTTCTTCTGTGCCTAAAATGTGCATGGTGGGGGTGAAGGGGAGGGAACGTATTCATTTGGAAAATTAAGAAACTTGCAAACGAATCTCCAAAAATTGTCAGAAAACGGATATAGCCGTGAGACGGTATAGTGAAGCCATCGCTTAGACTTTGCATGGAATTATCGATTTGACCATTAACAAAGACTTTCTTTTAAGGTACGTAGACTGTAACCAACTTCTGCACTCACCTGTAAAAAAGCTGTACATTGGGTGTTTTAAACGAGCCAGACATGCAAACACCAGAGACGCAAAAACTGAGATATCAGACCATTCTAGAAGTCTCGGATTTATAAATTAACTCTGGCTATCTTATTTTCTGGCGTACTTTGACTGAATTACAACAAATTCTAAACTTTGTCTAAATCTGAACTCATTTTTAATAAAAATCATGAGGTTCTTTCATCCTTCAGTCTAACAGCACTAAGTTCTTCATTTTTCCATCCTTCTTTTTCTAAAGCCCAATAAAAATCATTCGAAAGCTATTAAAGGAGAAACAAAATGGAGCCTAAAATGTAAAGCTTTACTTTGATTGGTGAGAGTTGGAAACAGAACTGGCCCGAAAAGCGCCCCTCGGGACAGATCCAGAATATAAATTCGAGACTCATGATCGTCTGCGAAACTTTATAAGCCAAACGAAAGACGATGCGCAGTAAAGAAGAGTTTAAGATATATTTCAGAAGATTTCGGTGGAAACTATATGAAATCGTAGGCTGAAAGTCAGGAAATAAATGCTGCGTTGTGCTCATAATGCAAAAATGTGTATTCGCACTTAACGCCATAGTTGGATGCGGAACTGGCCGATGAAGGGATATGTGAAGATGTCATCATGATATTTCTCTTTTAATGCTTCCCCCTCTGCTAAAAGAAATTTTAACTTTTCGCGTGAATGTGTACAATAGAGTCCAGCTGTTCCGAACTAATTGGGGCCGAACACTGTTCGGTTTATCAGGAATTCGGAATAGGCGGATTTCATGAATAATATCAGAGCATTGACTTGTTAAGGCGTAAAACCCATATTGGCCTAGTGTTGGATTTGTGCAACATCCTGTTTTTAT
Source organism: Cheiracanthium punctorium (assembly GCA_038373885.1). NCBI lineage: Eukaryota > Metazoa > Arthropoda > Arachnida > Araneae > Cheiracanthiidae > Cheiracanthium > Cheiracanthium punctorium. Next base: position 9,735 of record JAWZYV010011965.1, on the reverse strand, counting down.
AAAATATATATAAATACATGTCAAAATTATTTGAAGTATGGGATATTATTCTATTAAACCATCTTTTAAAGTTAAATTCAAACTATTTTTCGAACAAAAAATTCGTACTAGTAAGGGTTAAGTGCGGAGACATCTGCCGGTACCAGCTTCTGTGCAGCGTTGGCCGGCTCGTGAACAGGTTCAGTGGTTTCAGGCGCAGATAGATGTACGATTTTTCACGGATGTCTTTTTAATTTCTCCTGTTTTTAAGTTTAAAAAATCGGCGTTTATTCAGAAGTCTGTTTGGAGTAGCAGGATTCTACTGTATTAACATGAACAGGTGTAACTGCTTACAAAAAAAAAGATGTACCGATTAATTTTTATTTTATGCATAAGCGCTTGTATTTGTGTGCTTGTTTGCAGTGACAAACTGTCATATGGTTCGTGGCAAAAAAAGCCTGATACATTTCAAATATCAGTAAAGGGATAGTGAAAGACGATAGAAATTTACCATAGAAGTTAATAAGAGGCATTATCTCATCTATTTTAAAGATTAGCTGTGAATTTAATCAATAGATGGTGGTCTCCCATATCTGTAAGACCAGTATAAAGTTATACTCATAAATAGAAACTGTATGAAATAGCCTCCATATTCACTAGATATGACGTAGTGTTTTTTTATGAGTGTATCTGAAAAATTAGGTGTTGTTGTGTTGTTGTGTTGTTGTGGGATTAAGGTGAATTAGCTACACGAGGTATCTAGGCCTATATGGGGAAAGTTAAGTGGATCACTAAAGTTCGGATATAATAGTGTTATATACCAAACATAAAATGCAGAACATAAAATATAAAATATTAATAAAATAATTATTGCTACGAAATCCATCTATATTATTACTATGCGGTTACAATCTAACCTAAAATGATACACATAGCTTTAGTAGTGTAGTAAAGGCATTTACAGATCTTTTACAGAAACATCCATAGGAATTCCAATACATTAACCTCTGTGGTAAAAAAAAGTTTTTAAAGTTTATTTGAGAGACATTAATTCATTTGAAATAAAACAAAATTGATATACTTTGTTAAATATTATAAAATATGGTCCTAAAAAGTGTATCTGTCATTTATAGTTCTCGTACAGAGCAACACATAACTAGAACAGGAGCACTTGTACAGGAGCACTCAAAAGAATACGAATGCATTACGGTTTGTCGCTGCTTAAATGAATTAATTTATTTCAAGCACAATACAATAAGTATACAGCTGTTTACAAAGTCTTATTATTTATTCATTTTAAATATTGAAATATATTTTATAGTATTTTACATTATCTCTGTAAATGACTCTAATAGCAATACACTTTTACTGATGTTCTGACCAAAATCTAAGTTTGCGAATGATACATAGCCAGATCTGGCTCAGAGAAGGACGATTGGAAAGTGTTTATGAAGTGTTTCTATACGTTACGCTTATCGTTCTTGTTTTTTCTTTTTCTATCCCTATTTGTTGGTGAACTTTGAAAATAGTTTAACCCTTTAACGCGGGGTGTCCTTGCTGTGAGGACACAATTCTGACATTTTGAGTGCTTTGATTCACGAAGAATGCATTTCATTTCAATTAAATACTTAAGGAGTATATCTAGATAGGCTGCCCGATGTCGAAAAAGTGCATCCGTTGCCATCGCACGATTTAACTACCAGCAAGATGGTGACAGATCGAATCGCCCAAAGCGTGCCACACAGCTAAAGAACATTTTTTTGATGCAGCCGGCTGTGCGGTGTCGTGCAATGTCAACAGATGCACTTTTTCGACATTGAAAAATGGTTACGTTTCAAAGGGTTAACGATTTCCTGAATAAAATTTCCAATACAATACAGCGACCGAGACCGTGGTAGCCCAGTGGCTAAGGCGTTGGACTCGTAACCGTAAGGTTGCGGGTTCGATACGGACGTATCACTATAGACCACTGTGTGCTTACAGTGTACGTGCACGTCAAATTCGTGGTTCCGAAAGTCCTTCCGGCTGTCGATAGCACTTTCCGAGGGATTCCAATATTCCGAAGTCCCCCCACCTTCTGATGAGGATCAAAATTGTGTCAGGAAACTCTGGGAAGGACGTACATAGCTCTAAACGGCTCATTCAGTGACGTGAGCAGTCTTCTGGTAAATAAATAAATACAGCAACCTGTACCTTTTATTACCTTCTGTTCTTTATTTAAATTCCAAATGCATCAGTCATTTTTACGGATACACTATACTAATGGTAAGCTTTGTATTAAAGAAGATCGGTTTCAAAGAATTGCTTTTTTTTTTAAAATCGCGAAATCCGACGCTGCAATCCTTTTATGTTTCCTTTACTGAGAAGGGATTCAATCAGGAAGACAAAGGACAAAAATATCTCGTTCTGAAAAGGAATCTATTTTCCATGCACGCTGTTTAGGAATTTTTTAGCAGTGGTGTCGAAGGTTAACTCATAATTACTCTGCTTGATATTTAAGGTAATTTCAGTATGCAGGAAGAATCACAGCACTATATCAAAAGGGTAGTACTTTCAAGTCTGCTGAAAGCATAAAAGAAAAATATCTACATTATATTTAAGATTCAACTTATATTTTTATTTAGATAGTTTTTATGACTTTTCACATAAAAAAAAAAACTTTTCTGTACATTTCAGACATATTAAAATGCATTTCCAAAGCATGAAAAACGAATACTTCAAATTTTTTCTCAGAGAAACCATGAAACTGAAACTGTTCATGCGGCAAAAGTTGAGTGTGGAAAATTATGCCTGACTGTAGATGATACAATTATGTATTGTGAAAGTTGAAAAGCATAACGTAATGAAATATCTAAAAGTTTATTTTGATCAATGGCAGCGGAAAATAGAGCTGGTTCGACAAATGGCAAACAGGGGACATGTAGAATATAAATCGAGGTTGGAGATCGTTGTGAGTTTCTGCTGAAAAGAAGAACGAATGTTTCCACAGAAAGTGTTTCAAAATAACTTTTCCCAGAATATGGCATCCTTTATCGTAAGTTTCATCGTAAATCATTTAGTCTCTTATGTATGTATTCATAGAATGTTCCCACATTTTTGTAACAATTTCGACTTTTTTCGTGAATTACCTTTAACTGAATAAAAAAGAAAATTGCATCAATTTGAAATAGGTTCAAGTATCTTATGAGTCATAAAAATTATTCTTATCTTTAAAATGCCACGGAATAATAAAAAATGAATGGTAAGCTGTATTTTCGCACTTTACGAAAAGAAATACTCTAATTCGACTCCACTTCTCATTTACAAAATTTAACGATCTACTTATTTTTTAAAAATCTGAGGAAATCATGATTTTAGTATTTCTAAACATAGAAAAGTGTCGTAATTAATAAAAAAGGAAAGGAATGTCAATGTTTACATTTGCAAAAAAGTAAAAAAGATATACCTACTTAAAATACGAGGTATACATATTTTAGCTAAACTCACATTTTACGTTTTAAATGAAAGTCCAACCCTACAAACGAACTATTGAAAATACTTTAAATATCTCTGCAGGAACTCTAAACAAAATTATAAAATCTGATTCAAAATTAATAATAATAATAATGAAAATAATAAACATAATGTTCCCTGTTTAATATCAAAACATGTTCATCAGAGTGTGATTATGTGAACATTGTTGTAAGAAAATTACTTAACAGGTGAAAAATAATATTCGTACAATAATAGTACTAAAATAATTGAAACTACAATTGAACTAGTATTGGATGTATTTATCTCCCCGAAATGAAAAAAATGTATGACTACTGAAGAAAAACGAAAAGAAGACATAAAATGTTGGTTCAGAGAAAACATGGCACGTTTGTTAAAGGTTTTGTGGTTTTCCCTGGATTTTCTTATAACGGAAAATAAAAGTAAGAAAAGCAGATAAAAAGTCAAGTTTATCGGGGATTATCATCAGAAATAGGTTTTAACCCCTATTTTCAAAAAATATATCCCATCACTTTGTCCAATAAAGCTACACTGTGTGAAGTTCCATTAGGATAAATCTACCAGATATACCTCAAAAATCAAGCGCTCTATATTTTGAAAAATGGAAAGAGGAACTGGAATCGAAGCTATACCATCTAAATGCATCCCAACTAAGTCCTATGAACGTGTTCCTGGTGTATTACGGTGCATTTGAACTTTTAAAACAAGCTCCTTATAAGTGGCTTCACAAAATATTTAATGGACTCTAGAAAATTACTGTGAGGGGTGGAGTAAAATCAATTTTGATAACTTAATAAAAGCTTTTTTATCTAGGAAATCAAAATGTAATATGATAATTAAACACACGGGCTATAACGTCGAGCATATTAAAAAATAAAATTCTTATATTTGTCTGTATTATTTATTCCTTCAAAATCGTTGAAAAATGCGTGAGCACCCTCTGTATATACATAATGATGAAAATATGTTTTTGTTACGGTTTAGGTCCTCTGCACATAAATTCTACTCACATCTGTACAACATTATTTTCAAAGGAACTTAAAGGGCTAAACATGAATAACACGTCCTTTAATTGGTAATTCTTATTCTTTAAAAAATTGAAAACCCCGGAAGAATGAAACTACAGTATTCTTTATGTATTCATTTCATTTTTTGTAACAAAATCATTAAAATTACATTTTAAAATAAAGTACCGTACTATATTAAATTCCACGTCTATTCAGTCAAGGTTGGTTTCAGCTGTTGATATATATGCCATTATTTCCGTTGCAAACGATAATCCGATATAGCCTGGCTCTCATTATTATTCATACGCCGGTTTAGGAGAACAGTCCCGGAGTTCAAATCAAATAACTCATTTGTGTAAAAGTGACAAATTGATTTTTTACCTCACTCTTTTGCGAATTTTTTCTTAAGAATACTAAAAGTTTTTAAGTATGCAGAGTTGGTAGTTATGTATTATTTTTGTGTATCGCACATGGTGAAATTAATGAAGCATTTGTTTTAAATTTTTTTATTCTTCATAATTCATGTTATTGTTTTCCTAACCTCATTATTTATGAAAAACTTTATTATGACATTTATACGATATTCTAGTTGCATTTTAAAGAAGTATAATACAGATTTTTGAAAGGTAGGGGAGCGTAAAGACCTTTTTATATTTTCCTCTTGCCTTTGTGGAACATTTTATATTTTTTACTAAAGCAACTAAAAAATAACTATAACAAATGCCTTTAATGAAAAGTCCAAAAATTCAATTCATAAGTAAATTCTGTACAAAGAAAAATTCTTCTTTGCCCATTTCTTTAACTCTTCAAATAACATAATAATTATTTTTTCCCTTCATTCAAAATTTATGAGATTTACTAAGCATTTCTTCATTGGTATCAGATGTTCGATGCCACATTTTATTGATTTTTGTGCTCTATCTTTCGAGGTAAAAACTGCAAAAAGAAAAACGATTTGAGTTTAGTAATAATAGTTAGGCTGAAAAAGTAAGAAAATAATCATTTTACAGAATTAAAAAAAAAAAACTTTTTTTGAAGTGAAAACTTCTTAGGCACTTTGGGCAATTTTGGGGTGAAGAAAATTCACTAAATTCGCTTAACCATCACGCTTCAGCGTGACTGTAATGTGGGGAAAACACACGTGGGGAAAAGTGGATAGTGACGATATAGATACGTAGTTTTCTGCCTGCTGAGATTTCATCATAAGTAAGTTCCTCCTATTTTAGTGCTGACACCTGTTACCATACGTAAGAACTTCAAGTTACATTTAACTGCGCCCTTCTAGCTTCTGCGACTGGTGTCGAACTGCATACCCAAGGCGTGGTAGGCGAGCGTTCCATCCACCAGACATGTTCGACTTGGGATGAAATGACTCAAGTTTGAAGTGATTGCTGTTTCAATTTCGGAATGGGAACTTTTATGTATCCAAATAAATAAAATTAGACTGCGTGTACACTACTTGGTACTGAAACGTTTTTGCGATTTCCATCCGTTTTAAGCATTTGGCACCCCCCCAATACGACCGTAAAAAAAGTTTGCCTGTCTGTTGTTCTGTTAGTGACGCTTTTTTTTTATTCACACATCACGTAAAACTGACGGAAGTGAATGAAATAAAATTTGGTTACATAATAGCTGGTCACTCAGATTAAACTACTAGAGTTGAATTTTTAAAAAATTCATGAGATTTTGAGATTTTCCGAAAACTGTTTCAAACTGCGTAAATGTTTGTTCGCACATCACGTAATAACGACTGAAGCAAAGAAATGAAATTTGGTGACATGATAGGTGATCACTCAACTTAAGTTATAGGCATCGGATCAAAAAAAATTTTTTGATTAGATTTTGAGATTTTTCTGATAATCGTTTCAAAATGCGTAAATTTTTGTTTTAGTGTCCATAAAAACTGCATATAATTGTACAAGTGTATACTTTCAAAATATTCAAAAATATTCACTTTTTATGAGCAAATTGTGTACAATCTATATGTTTTTCAAAAAATGTGCAGATTTTTTCTAGCTGGGTAAAAAAAAAATTTTTTTTCCACTCTAGGAATAAATATTTTCATACAAAATCATGTATGGTCCCCGATCATCTTTCTTTAAAGATATGTCGGCGACTTCGTATGATGAAAGGCTGCAATTTGGTACATCACTTCATTAGTGTATGGGACACACGACTTTACTAATTGGGAATGTTTTTGTACGGGGGTAGTATAATATTTTAGAAAGTGTAACTTTTTGAAAATCAACGAGAGGAATTTTTTCTTAACGGAGTATTATTTCCGACCTCATTTTGAACATTTTTTTCAATTCACAGTTCTCTAATAGATAAAGAATTAAAACCCGTTACCACCTTTTTGGGAAAGGTGTATATTCTGAAATAGAAATTGAGTTTTATAAAAGTGATATTAAAAAAAAAAAATTCATCTGGCAAAGAAGCACGATAACTGTCGAAACCTATAATGGATGGTAATTAATTATGACTAATTAATTTTCAAACTTAACAAAATAACTTTATAACTGAATTAAATATAAAATCGATAATGCCGCACCATTTTTGATTTTCATGAAATTTTGTAGGTGATATCTACCTATCTTCTGTAACCCAAAACAGTTATTTATATTTCTAAAATCATTATTTTGTTCTTTGTTTGTTCAGATATATCCATTTGTTTGCTCCGCGGATGAGTAAAAATCGCCATTTTAAGATGTTTTCCTAAAAGCTGTAGAATCATTATTTGAAATAGCTGGAAGATCAGATAAGGCTTATTGGAAGATTAAAGAATGGACTTACTATATGCAGAAAGAAAGCTGTTCTGGCGGTCCTTCTTCCAAAGAAAATTGATCAAACTTTCAAAAGATTGAAACTCCTCCGCCTTCTGGAATATCAAGACAATGTTTGTTTGTTTTAAATTACAGTATGAGAACTTCGTACAATGTCATTTTTAGATTTTTATCACTTGTCCCACACGACATTTTTGAGGGGTGGGGGGTGAAAAAGCACATTTTTCAGTTTTTTGAGATTTTAAGTAATATTTTCAGGATGAAGGACCACCACTAACAGCTAATTTTTTTTCTGCATGTAGTATTGATATGTGAGTGTTGTAGAAAAAAAAATGTTTTGTTACTGAAAGCCCTTCATTGTTTTTTAATGCCTAAAACGGGAAAAAGCAGTAGTTTGTGAACGACTATTTGATGTCCAAAAAAACTGTATTTAGTCTTAACATAAATCTATTTAACGGAAAAACACTCAAAATACTGGTGTTAAACGATAAAATCAATAAAATATTTTTGAAAAAACACATTTTTGCGTATAAACTTTCAGTTTACGTGTTATAAATAACATTTTATGTGCGTTTTTTCGTTGTTGTTTGTCCCTGTATTTCCATTTACGTGTCTTAAGTAACATTTTATGTGTGCTTTTTCACGAAGTTTTTATTTATTTTTAGAAATCTATTTTATTATGCATATTTAAAAGTCCATTCTTTAACCTTTCCACTAAGAGTTATCTGATCTTACAGCTATTTCAAATAAAATTCTATAGCTTTTAGAAAAGGAGCCTGAAATGGCGATCTCTATTCGTCCGCAGAGCAAACAAATGGATTTATCTCAAGAACATATTTTTAAAGAAATTAAAAAAAACTGTTTTGGGATACAGAAGATAGGTACATATCACCTACAAAATTTTGTGAAAATCAAAAATGGTGAGGCACAACTCATTTGTCCATTTAACAAGTAATAACTCAACTTCAATTCCTGACATTCATATACAAGATGATTTTAAATAGGTATGAAAAAAGGAATGAATACTTTTTGTCGTTCTTACAGTCATGAGACATCGAATCAGACATTTTGAAAGAATCGCACATATGGCATTTTTTACGATTTGAAGCTTTTAAGTGTTGACCCTTAAATAAAAGAATGAAATTCCATATTTTCATTTTTTTCTTCAACAATTTTAACTAGTAAATCAATCAGAACAAAATAATTTGAATTATCAAATACATGTATTATATTAGTTTCTGCTGGGAAAAAAAAGTGAAAATAAAGATAATAATCCTATTATAATGGTACCATTGTGTGAATGCCAGTATTCTTCGAAACCCTTATCTAATACAGCTTCTATTCACAACGAGATTGAAAATCGGAATAAAATGAATTTATACCACAGACGTTTTTTTCGAATAAAATAAAAACTAAGACACCGTGTCTCGTATTCCCTCCTCTAAATCCATTCTTATTTTCCCATTTCCTTTTTCTCTTCTGGGGTCTTCCGTTGAGATAAAATTTATTCTGACAAAATGTTTGTTTATTTTACGTGACGTGAAATCTGACGTCGCACAGGGCATAAACTTCTTTTAAGCTCCTTAAATTGGAATTTCTTGAATGTGCGCCCCTCTTCTGTCTGAGACGCGGATAGAAATGACAGAGGGAAATATACGAAATTAATTTGGCTAAGTTTTTGTTATTTACGTTCTGAGATAGGGAAACACTATTTTTCTTAAACTAGAAGAAGAATAGAAGCGCTGCACAATTTGGATATAATTTGAAAAGTATCGTGACTTAGCTCTAGAATCTGAAGAACAAGTTGTGCAGTGGCCAACGCACCATTCTACAATGCTTTGGACTCGGGTTCAATTCCTGGCATGGTCTTGGGTTTTCGTGATATTCTTGTTAGGGGTAATGATGTCCGTCTAATGGGTTCTCTTTCACAAATGGTAATCACAATCTGCTACCCTCTGTCTAAGGCTTAGTAGGTCAGTATCACGCAATTGGATAAGCAAGCTGTTGCCAACTAGCAAAGCCACAATATTGGATCTATATACGGATAGGCTTCAGGTTTTGCCTATAGATATATGGAAAGATGTGTGTGTGTGTGGGGGGGTGTATAGCAACTTAAAAATTCTAAAAATGCATCCATTAGATGTTTTTATCGATTTTTCAAATTTTTCAATTCCGAAAGATATTTACTCAGACAATGTGAAATCAATGTTTTTCCGAATATGTGAAGAAATAAAAAACTCAAGGGCTTTAGAAATCTGAAAATCTACTCCATCCTCGATTTTTAGCGATTTTGCTATGCAACAACGTCCGTTTTTTGATATTTAACTTCTGAAACGAATGTGTAATATATGTAATTTTTTTAAACACTTTGTTATGCTTGTACAAAATCTTACCGACAAATGGCACTGAGCCTACTGCATTCAGCAGCACTGGTTTGCACTTCCATGACAGAATTCTTAAAATGTCCTCCATTC